>RYFJ01000560.1:0-240857 GCA_003991445.1 Oryza meyeriana var. granulata
CCCACGTACTGGCGCGGGGCAGAGAGGGGCAGACCGGCAAGACCGGCGCGAGCACCCAGACCGGGGGGCCACCCGGGACGAGACCCACGCGCGGGAGCCGGGGCGGCGCAGAAAGGGGAGCGGAGAAACCGCAGCGGAACGAAAAAAGGGGGCCAGGGCGGCCGCAAGCAGCCGGGTGTCGCAAGACGGGACGGGAGGAGAAGGCCGCGGGCAGAACGAACGGCCGAGCACGTGCCGGCCATGGGAGAAGCCGCGGGGCAGCAACCCCACGCGGGCAAGAACCGGGCCGGGGACCGGCGGCACGCGGGACAACGGCCGGACGAAAACAGCGGCCCGGCGAGTGGCGGCCGACTGCGAGACCAGTGCGACACGCGAGACGCGGACAGACCGCCGCGCATGCAAAGGCAGGGGGCGAGACCGCACGATCACGGGCAGGGGGCGGAGAGCCCGGTGCCAGGCAGGAGGGCCGCGCCCGCCGCAAGCGACGCGAAAGCAAGCGGACCGGCGACAGGAAGAGCGGCGAGCGGGGCGGCAAACAAAGAGCGGCAGGCGGCGCGACAGCAGTCCGGCCAAGCCGGACAGCGGAAAGGCGAGCAAGAGCCAGGGGCGGCGAAAAAAAACAGCGAAGGCGGGAAGGGCAGCGGACGCGGAACAGAAGAGATCCCCCGGGACCACGTGCCGACGCCGCCAAGACGGGCGGAGGCGGGACCCGGGAACGCGACCCGAAGAGCAAGAACGCGCGCGTCACTGCCGCCCAGGCCCCAACAAAGAGAGCGGCGCATGGAAACCGGCCGACCAGGCGGGCGAACCAAGGGAGGGGGAGCGAGCACGCCCGAGCACGGGAAGCCAAGACGCCAGGCCGGGCAACAGCGGCTGGCGGCGCTGGGCGCGCAGACCGCAAGGATGCGAGCCGGGAGGAAAGGACCAAGCGGCCGCGCAGCCGCGGCATCAAGGAAGGCGAACCACCGGACGGCGGGCCAACGCCAAGGCCGGGGCCGGAGAAAAAACGGGAAGGGCGCGGGGCGGCGACGACACGCGACGCAAAAGGGGCCCCAGGACCAGGGGGGCGGCCCAGGAGAGAGGAGGGGGGGGACGCCACGGCGGGGGGGCGACCGACGCAGGGTGCCGCGCGACGGGACGCGCGGTTAGAGCATCAAAGAGCGGGAGGGAACAAGACGGGGAAAAACTAGCGGGCAGCACGCCGGGGGGAGCGTAGGGCGGAGAAGCACAAGGCCGGTGTCGGGCTGAAAAACGCAGGCGCACCGGCTCAAAGGGGCGAGTGCAGCGGGGGCCGGCACACCCAGAGGGGCGGCGAACGGGACATGCCGACGGCGGACGACGGGGGAGCAACGGCAAGGCCAGAAAAGACGCATGGCCGACGGGAAAGAAACCGGCCAAAACCGGCGGAAAGAGGCAAGAGGAGGTGGGAACCGCCGGACAAGGGTCGCCGGCGGGGGCGGCGGGGAAGTGGACGCGGCGGCAGCGGCGCGGCACGCAAGCAAGCGGAGGCGAACGCCGGAGAGGCAACGCCAAGGCAAGACAGGGCGGCCCGACCAAGCCGGAAAGACGGGCCAGTAACGCGGACAGCGGCAGGGCGGGCACTCAGGCGGGTGAGCGCCCGACTGCGAACGGGGCAGGCCGGCGTGGGCACGCGCCGCAAAAAGGCGGACACCGGGCAGGTGGCCCCCGGAAGGCCCCCCCCCCAGCGAGCCGGCGAGACGGCAAAGAGGTCGCAAAGCACCCCGGGCGGGGCGGACCCCGGCCCAGGAACGCACGAGGCGGGAGCGGGCGGCTAACCACACAGGGCAGGGAGCTCACGGGGCGGGGGGAGGGGAGGCGATCCGAACAGGGGCAGCGGCAGAAAAGACAACGGGCCAAGCGATGGGGCATGCGAGGGCCGGGCCCGACGCCACAACAGAAGACCGCAGGGCAGAAGCGGCGAGAAACGGCCGTCGCAGCACAGGTCCGAAAAGCGGGGGGCACGACTGGGCAAGCAAGCAGGCACGGGGGACAGCGTGGCCACGCGGGGAGGCGGCAGGAATCGCGAGGCCAACCGGCGCGGAGCGCGAAAGGGCACGCGAGCGCTGGAGGCGGTGGAACAGCACCGGGGCAAGCACGGACAGCGGAGTCAAGCGCCACGCGCGAGCCGACGCGGGCCGAGGTGGAACACAGAAGGGCAACGCCACACCAACAACAAAGCGAGAGGCGGGCCAGTGAACGGCGAAACGGGCCCGACGGAGCGGCGGGGGCCGGGCTGGAGGCCGACTGAACGCCCACTGCGAAAAGTGGGAAGTGACGGACTACAATCCACGTGGCCCGGCGTGCCCACAACGGGCGCGAGGGAACGAGGCGCTTGGTGGCACAGGCGGCCGCAGTGCCAGAAGCACTCGGCAATGAACGTCGACGGGGGGGGCGCGGAGACTCCGCACGCGTGGTCAACCAAGGCGGAAGACTGGACCGGGCGCGACGACAACAAGGGCGGCATGACGGGCAGGAGGGCCGCAAGGTGGACCAAGGGTGTCGACGGGCGGGAAAGCACACACGGTCCGGCGTCAAGTACAACGACGCGGCCGACGAGCGGCAACAGGGGAAGCCAAGCGAGAAGCGGGGCCGACTGGAAGTCTGGGTGGCGAGCAACCGTAGTGGACCATCAGGTCAAGACGAAACGCGGCACAAGAGCAGGCGGGAGGCGAGCCTACCCCGACCGACCGACGAAGGGCTGCACACGATGTGCAAGACGGGAGGGGTCCGGGTGCGCAAAGTCCGGCCGGGCGAGGGAACGTCCCGATAAAGAGAAGATCGCAGGACCGAGAGAGCAAGCGTCGAAGCAAAAGCGTGTCCTGGGTAGGCGGAGAAAGACCGGTATGCGTAGGAGCGCAGCCGGGGTGGCCGCAGGCGCGGGGTGGCACCACCGAGGAAGGCAAGCAGAGGCCGGGCATGTCCAAGCCACGCGGGCAGATGGGGCAACACGCTGCATGTCCAGGACGGGTAGGGGCGGAAAGGCCTGGACCGCAGGGATGCGGCCGGGCCCAGCCGAGGCACAGACGCTAAAGACAAGCGGGCGCAAGTGCGAGGGGGCAGTGCTGCGCAAGACAGACCAAGCGCCCGCGCCCGATACGCAACTAGTCCCGAGGCGTCCGGGCCAGTCGCAGGGATGGGGGCGCGGACAGGGGCGGGCCAGGTTGCAGGAAAGCGCCCACGGAAGGGGGTGCACGGCAGGGATGCGGCCGCAGGGGAGAAAGGCACCACAAGGGGATGGAGGCGAAACCCGGTCGCGACATGTCACAGCGGGCACGAGCAAAGGACGGGCAGCCTGAGGAGCGAGACCGGGGGGGGGGCCCTACCGCAGCAACCGACACGAGGGACGCAGGGCGGCGCGGGGCCGAGGGCCAAGAGTGTGCGGCGACGACTGTGCCGCATCAAGATGCTGGCGATGCAGCTGGGGCACAACCGCGGAGCAACGGGCAGGGGGAGCGAGCAAGGGCAGGGGTCTGACAAGGGCAAAGCAAGGCCAGGAGAGACGACCGACTACAACCAGAGTGCGGGTCGGCGGGTGACAGACGACAGCTCGAGGCGTCGGGTGTCCCTCAGAACCGACGGTGGAGTGCGGGCACCGGGGCAATCCGCCGTGTCGGCCCGGGGCTGCGGCACCGAAGGCAGGCCGTACCGACAGGATGACAGGTCGCGCGCCGCGAGGCCGGGCGGACGTCGAGGCGTACGCAACGGGACCGACTGATGGCGAGGTAGAGCAGCGGGAAAAGCAAGAGACGCCGCAACAAGCCAGTTCGCAAGGGAGCTGAAGGGCCGGCGTCGCTGACCCTTGCCTGTCAACAATCGCAAGTGGCCATGGGCCGCGCTGGGGGCGGGGGCTCGTGCGATGACGGAAGAGAAACCACCAGGACAAGGCAACAAACGATGCCACCCCAGCGGGGAAGGGCCGTGGCCTGTAGCCGAGGGCACGCGGCCAGGCGCCTGACCGAGGGCGACGGAAGACCCAAGACGGCGGCCCGCAAGCACCAACAGCATGGGATTGAGAACAGCGACGGCCGGCGAGACTGGAGTGGGGACAGGGGCCATAGGGACGTGGGGCGGACGCACTACGCCGTGGGTGCCAATCGAGTGAGGAGGCGGGGGCGGCATGGATTGGGGGGTTGTGGCCAGAAATACAAGCTGGGTGCACCCCGGGATGAGCCGGTGCCAACGACTGAGGCGGCGCGCCCGATGGAGTGCAATCGTAACTCCGGTAACGAGGGGTAGTCAAGGGCGAATGCGAAGTGAACGTCGGGGGCATGTGCTACATTGGGTGCGGGCCAAAGCGATGACAACGCGAATAAGAAGGTTTGGGGGCACGACCAGATAGTTGTACGGCATGAGTATATGTGAAAGATAGTATGTACACCGCTACAAAATGTATTGCTTTACAGACCCAGTCTCGGGTAATCGGCTTCAGCAGTCGCTTCGCCTGTGAGATCAGCTCCAGCGCTTCCTGGCGCCGCTCCTGGAAATCGCTCCACGATGGCCTCATGTCCGCCTCGGTAGATGGACTTGGTCATTGCTAGGGTCTGGGCCACGCCAGCGGCAACCGCTCGTTGAGTACCTTTTCAGGGCACTCGGCGCGTCCTCGAGACGCCCCATTATCTGAGGAATTCTGCTAACATAAATCCAGCGGGTCACCACTGGGCGGGGGTCTACAAGGTCAAGGAGCCTTTCACGGACCCGACGAGGATCCTCCGTGACCTCCCTGATTGACCTTATCTTCTCCTCCGTGTAGAACCGGTCTGTGGGCCTGGCAGTTGGCTCGTCATGCCTGCCCAGATCGGGCGGCAAGTGAGCTTGTCAGTTCGGCTACACACAAGGTGAACTAATGTATTGGCTGAGATCACAGTCGGTTGAGGACTTACTTTCGTAGTTCGGCCTCCCACCGGCCACGGTCTTCTTCCAGTTTTCGGCCTTCTCCTTAGGCCGCAGAGCTTGACGACGGCCTTCTCCAACTAGGACTTCTCCCGGTAGCTCGTGTTGGCCTTGTCAGTCGGCCTTGACCTTTCAAGCTCGCCTTGGTTCCTTCGGCCTCCTTCAGCGTGGGCGACTCCCTCTCCGCTTGGGTCTTTAACTCCGCTTCAAAGGTCTGGCACACGATTTAGCCAAGAGCTCAATCGTGCAGTCATTGACGACCCGGGCATTCTCGATTCGACAGGGCTGGGTTGATGGACATACAGGGTCAAACGGGTCCAGTCGGGAATATATACTCGAGGATTTACCTCTGATCTTCTCAGCTAAGGTCCACGTCTCTGCCCCTGAGCTGATCAGCGCCGCTCTTCAGCCAGCGCCTCCTCCTCGTGTGACGCGCCTCCATCTCGCCTTCAATGCCCGGAAGTTGTTGCATTCCGTGAGGTGGGGAGCCATTCGACCAGGATCTCCGTCATCGCCTCGTTGCGGTCAACGAGCTTCTGCTCGGACGAGGAACAAACCGACGACAGAGTCAAACATCAAAGACAAGAAGATTGCTGGAGCTTCACTACAAGAATCATACCGCGACCCCCTGGGACCCGCTGATGGCGGCACGAAGCAGGCTCGCGCTTCTCTCCTTGCGACGACTTCATCGAGCCTGAAACTTTTTATAGTGCCGTCGCGAGTGGTCCACGTGAAGGTCCGGGCATCACAATGGGGGAGCTTCGATCCGAGCAAATGTGGTATCTCCGGCGGCTGCGGCAACGGCGACGATGGCGATGACGATAACCATGATGGCGACGGGGTCCTGGCCTCGGCACTGCCTTCCCCTACAACATCGGGGACCGGCTCGGGGTTCCGTCTCCCGCTTCCGCGACGTACGGTTGCCTCGGGGGCTGGGGCCTCGGTTTCAACTGCCACTCTTGGTCGAGTGGCGGGTAGTGGCCCTGTAGTCGGAGCCACCTCGGTCTCAGCGACCGGGCTGGCCGCCGGCTCAGCAGGTGTGTTCGTTGCCGCTGGCTCGGCTGGGGCGGACTCATCAAGTGGAGCAGATGGTCAACCTTTTGAGGTCGATATCGGCCCGCTTCCTGCACAACGAAGCAAGACATCAGAACTGTTTTAACATACAACGACTACAGAAGGCCCGGAGTAGCGCACCGTCTTGGAGAACTTCAGCTTCCTGCCAGCCTGCCCGCTCCCGGCGAAGCGCTAGCATCGGCACTCGCCCCGGTTGGTGTCATCGAGCAGAGGCATATCAGCCTGAGTCGGCCTCGACTCCGGTATGGTTGGTTCGGGTTCCTTTGCCCCAATCGGCCTCTGCTCTGGTTGGCTCCTTGGCGGCGCTGTTGCTGAGTACGAAACAACGTCGAGCTCAAGCCTGCTGATCTCAGCCTGGACTCGACCGCATGGGCGTGTGGCAGCGGTTGTCCTTATCTTCAAGCTGCCACTCACGGCGCGCTGTCATGGCCCCCTCGCCCCGATATAAAATCGGCCTTCTTCCCCGCTCTCTTGGAGTCGGGTTGGCATCAGAGGGCACTCCTCGCCCTCTTCTTCGACCGCGACCGCAGACAATGGACGAGAGTCTTCATCCCAAATTCCTCATGCCACTACAAGCAAGTCGACGAGGTACCATCACGCAAGTTTTAACAATCACCGTCCACAGGCGTTCACCACAGAAGAAGGTAGAAGGTTACCTTGGTCCGCGGCCGATGAAGCTATAGGCGGCAACTCGGCGGTTTATCATCTTCGGTGGCGACGACCCCTTCAGAGAAGTAGCCAAACAAGGTATCGGTCACTGCCCCCTTGTCGCCCGTCTCGCTGCTCTCCCGGTCGGGATCGTGTTTACCTTTGAAGGCCCAGCCGAAAGCGCTTCTCAACTTCAGCGGCTGGACGCGCCTCGTCAGGAAACGACGAGCCACCCAGGGTCCTGTCAAGCCGGCCCTCTTGAGGTCATCTATCTTTGTCAAGCAATATATGTGCCTGGCCCAGTTCTTCAAAGGTTGGCTCCGAAGACCAGGCTTGGCAACACCGCGGCGGCATACCCGTAAACGGCGCAAGGAAGGAGCTAGATTGGCGCAATAAAAACCACTCCTTGTGCCAGCCCTTCAGAGAAGATTTCAAGGGCAAATCGATATATGTTTTCTTCCCATCACTCCTTAGTTGAAGACCAGCCCCCCCAATCACACTAATGTTACTCTTGGGAAGGCTGGGGCTTGACATTGTGAACAAGTGTCGGGAAGAGGATGAAATGGGGCTCAACACCCAGAAAGCACTCGCAAAGGGTAACGAATATGGAGATCTGAAGGATCGAGTTGGGATTTAAATGCACCAACTCCAGCCCGTAGAAATCAAGGATGCGGCGGAAGAAGTCAGACGACGGAAGACACAAGCCCCGATCAAAGAAAGAGGCGAAAACTACCGTTTCACCAGGCCGGGGTTTGGGGCTCGACTCATCCCTCGCCGACCGCCAACGGATCACTTCTTGGCTGGGCAACTTCAGCTCGCTCTCCAGCCGTCTCAGCTTTACCGAGCCGCAATCCGAGATCGGCCAAGAACTCCCTGGCGTACCCGCAGGATTCGTCGCCTTCGGCATGACTGGAGGTGTTGAGACTTGGGGGAAAGCAAATCGGGGGCTTGGAATAAACGAAGGGGATTAAAATCGCCCGAGTCCGGGTGGGGAACGGCTGCTGCTAACCCTAGCCGGGCGGGAGGCGAAAAGTTAGGCGCGAAGGTGGAAGACGAAGAGATTGGTTGCTTTGGGGAAGACGATGGAATCTTTTTCTCTCTCCCCATCCTTTTATAGCCTGAACCGACTAGATGGGCCCAGGCTTGCACATTTGGTATTGGGCCGATAAGATATGAGTTCTTACAGTAGCATGCTCCATATGGGCCGCCCGCAGGCTGAGTTGAAATTATAGCGCTGGTGCTACCCACAGGAATCGATGAGGTAAACAGATATGCTTCATGAAAGCCTCACTGCTAAACATATATGTTTGGGTATCTGTTTTATCCACCAGGTCTCGAGGATATATCCTTACAAGGATCACAAGCTGGTCTTCATTAAAATTGGGGATGCAGGTATCTTTCTCGGGAACACCTGACCACGTAATGGATTTATTTTCATAAAGTGGTACTCGGCCTACATGCATGGCCATCAGTTGCCATGAGCAACATTATTCCAGCCGACATGATGCTGAAGAGTCTAACTTTCGAGTAGTGCACTACTCGGGAGAGACTATAAATATCTATTCCCGCTGACATGATGCGGAAGAGTCTAGCTTTTGAGTGGGACGCCACTCGGAAAAGACTATAAACTCATATTCCGACTGACATAAAGTCGAAGAGTCCTATATACGAGTAGTCTCCTACTCGGCAAGACTATAAATTATATTCCGGTTGACATGATACCGAAGAGTCTCATATACCAGTAGTAATCTACTCGGGAAAGACTTCCAGGTTAAAGATCTTTGACTTTATGTTTAATTGTCTTCACAATTAAGCACAAAGTCAGGGGCTACACCTAATAGGTGCGCCTATTCGGCGCACACTATTCATATATTTACATGAAGCCCTTCATAGCCTCGCTGCCAGCTGACATGAAGCAGGACTCGGGAAGACTTACTCGGACAAAGAGTACTCGGGAGCATCGCACTCGGGTAACCTTCACCGCGGAGGATGAGCACTCGGCATCAGCTGTGACTCAACTATGAAGGTCTCAGGGGCTACTGTGGGAGCCATGGGCCCCGGGTACTTCACTACATGCACATGGGCCACTCGGATAGAGAATGGGCCAGATCATGTAATTAGAGATAAGATAGCACCCGGCAGGCTGTGCCTTGTACAATAAGGGAACATAGCCTTAGTCGGATAGGATTCTATCTCTAATAAGGAAATCCCTTGGTTGTATCCGACTGGGATCCTTACCATGTACCCCTGTCCCCTAGTATATAAAGGGAGGCATGGCGCCCCATGAGGACACAGCAGATCATTGATCACAAATCCACCTCAGAGGAATAACACCCCCACTGGACGTAGGGTATTACCTCACATCGAGGGCCTGAACCAGTATAATTCTCCCGTGTTCCTCTGCAATCCACCGAATTCCAGGTCGCCGAGTAGCCCCATAGTATTATTGCCGGTGCAAAGCATCGACATTGCTCCATCGGCTTGATCCCTTAATGATGACCCCGCATAGACCATGTTTACGGGGAATGGGTGCCCATCTATCTTCATTGGCTTTTTGTCTTCAAACTTGATCCGTCCTTGCTCAACAGCCAACTGAATTTGTTGCCGAAAAACCTTGCACTCGTTAGTATGGTGCGATATCGCATTGTGCCACTTGCAATATTTCTTCTTCTTTAGTTCTTCGGCTGATGGAATCACGTGGTTTGGCGGCAATTGTATTTGCTTTTCCTGTAACAACAAGTCAAAGATCTTATCGGCTTTGCTTACATCGAAATCATACCGTTCCTCTTTGCCGATATCTTTGACCCACGGGCATGATACTGACTTCTTGTTCCTGGCCCACTCCGCCAATCCAACCTCAGCATCGGATTCCTCATCATCTGAGCCTGATGAATAGACCTGAACCTGAGCAACCCTCCTCTCGTATTTGTCCTTTTTCGCCTCTTGAAATCGGCTTTCATGAGCCGATACCTTCTGTACCAGGTGCGACAAGGATTCGAACTCTTGAGATGAAAACCTCTCTTTGATTGGCGCCAAGAGTCCCTGAAAAGCCAGATCGGCCAGATGCCCATCGCTCAGGTTTAAACTATAACACCGGTTTCTGACATCCCGAAATCGCTGAATGTATTCCGGTACTGTTTCATCTGGTCGTTGCTTAACCGATGTCAAATCTGACAGTCTCAACTCATGAATTCCTGCGAAGAAATATTTGTGAAACTGTTTCTCCAGATCGGCCCACCCCCGAACAGAATTCGGCGGTAATGAAGAGAACCATGTAAAAGCCGATCCAGATAGTGATAGGGGAAAAAACCTAACCCTCAGGGCCTCTTCAGCCGATGCCTCCCCGCACTGTGCCAGGAATCGGCTGACATGTTCTACTGTAGACGTGTTGTCCTGCCCTGAAAACTTAGAAAAATCCGGGACCCTGTATCGGTGTGGTAACGGAACCCTGTCAAACCACTCAGGATATGGGTGCCGATACATGAACGCTTGTTCCTTGGGCTTGATCCCGAACTGCTCCCTTACTATCTCCTCAACCCGTGCCGATAAGTCTTCTTCTCTTGCATTCTCCTGTTGATACTGCTGATACTGTATCGGCGGGGTTGGTTGCCGATTCTGTCTGTGATACTCCCTCTGGTAGGTACCTGGAATCGGCTCCTCCTCCCGGATAGTTCTGCTGATATCCCCATAATAAATAGATCGGTGATATCCAGGAGGGATATCCTGTTGCCCCCCAGCCTGGTTCTGCGCGAACAAGTGCTCTGGTATATCCTTGCTGATGTTGTAATTAACTTGGCCTAGCTCTATCTTTGGTGGGAGAAAAACAGGACCCCGAGTTGGTTCTTGGGCAATCGATCCATCAACAGTCTTCTTGATAAGATTATGCAATGTATTTACTAAGATCCCTGACTGATTGATGAGCGCGTGGTGTACAGCCTCATTGACCATCTCCTGTAAAGGCTTGATTGATGGACTCTCGGGTTGTGTGCGGCTCGATTCTCCTACCAGTACTGGTTTTGGAAATTGAGACTTCTGAATCGGCCCTTGCCTTGTCATACTGAAGGATTCTAGGCACAGCTTCCGGAAATTTGTCATGGTCTGTTCAACTTGCTGTTTTTGTTCTTCAGTTAGATCTTCCATGGTGACCGGAATTACGTTGTCCGTCCTGGCTTCCTTTCCGGCCATGTTGAAATCTTGATTGAAACTGTGTTTGTTGGAATTTTGGGTTGAAACTTCGTGTCCCACCGGGCGTGCCAAAAGCGTGTTGATGCTGAAAACCCGCCGGGGCCGTCCGGCGTCTGGGTGACACGCGAAGGCCTGGGAGATTTGCTTCACTCCAGTGCAGGTCCTAAAGTTCGAGGTTCGTAGGTGTGCCAGTCAATTTGACCCTGTAATTGACAAGGAGAAAGGAATGTTAAATTCGTGAGCCAATCGGCTGGAAGCCGGCTTGGACTCAACTCATCGGCCGGTGGCCGATACACACTGTAGCACTTATACATCGGCTTAAAGCCGATGACGGCAGGAATAATAGCGTAATAATAATCAAGTATCATACTAGCCGATCACAGAAGGGGTACTCGAAAACCGGCTATAAACTTGGTAAAGTAAACATGCAGGATGTGTAGATAAATAAACCAGATAAATCCTAGCCGATCGTAGTTTAGTGTTATTGATATTGTCGTGAAAATGTGCCCGTGCCCGGGCCCTTTGCTCCTGTCGGCTCCCGGAGTCTTTGTCCGCTATCCAGGCCCGTACCTGGGTCCTTACCTAAGCTCGTGCCCAGGAACCTGCTTGTACTTGTACTTGGATCGGCAATATAAACCGATCGGCCAGTCCTCATCCGACCGTAACAATAATACAGGCAAGAATATGTGATAAGACGTGTAATAACATAAATAATAGACAATTGATGGATCGGCCGACTACCGAGCAGGACGAGACGAGTATAAAATAAGACAATGAATAGATGTAGTCGGCTTTAACAGATAACTTATCGGCTAAGCACTCCGATAACACCATCGCATGACACCATCGGCTCATCAAGAGTAAAGCTATTATCGTCAGTCTAGTAGATCGGACCCAACCGTTGCAGCACAGACCGACAATGATAACGATACCTCAACGGGCCGATAAATATAATGCGATCGTGATGAAGATAACTTACCGGCTATACACCCCGATAAGACGTCTGCGCATAAAGCATCGGCTTAACAGGATCGGTTTATCGCTAGCAGTTTAGTAGGTCGGACCTAACCGATGCAGCACAAACTGATGATAAACCGCTCCCAGTAAGCCGATACGATCTACGCACGCGTGATGTGATATACCTAATCAATCTATGAGGTCAAACTGAATTGATGCAGCCATAGATAAACTAAATATATCGTGGTAAGCCGACTACCATAAACCGACTAGAATATCGGACCTAACCGAGGAAGTCCTAGCCAATTGGTAGCCGGGGTGACGAGACTTACCCTCTCGCAGGAGTTCGGACCTAACCGATGCAACCCGGCTCGAGAAGCAGGATCCCGTCGAAAGGGTGGCGATGCGCCGAATTTTGTATTGATCTGTGGTTGATATATTACAGGTCCCCGGGCATACGTATATATACCCCGAGTTACATGAGTCCTTATAGGACACGGTATATGATTTCCTAATTATAACAAGAAAAACGCTAACAAAGCCTGACCAGACACGAGGTCAGGTTTCCTAAAAAAGATAAACCTTTTCCTAATAAATATAGTAATTAACTGCCACGCGCGGTCTTCACGGCTCTTTCTCGGACTCGGCCTGCTCCTTGAACCAATTTCTGTTAACCGACTACAATTGTCCCCTTGACCGAATCTGATACAAGGCCTTACCAAATTTTGGCGTTAACAGGCCCACATGGCAGTGGTTTGGTTTAAATGGGCCCACAGACCCAGTGAAGCTTGGAGGGAGGAGGGAATCACTGTGTCACTATGCATGGGCCCACAAGTTAGAGACCGAGGGAGGGAGGGGGTTGCCGGACGGTGTACAGGAACTGCCGGCAGGGAGATCGACGGCGCACGGTGGCCGGAGAGGGAAATGGTGGCCGAGGGCTCGCCGGTGGAAGGGAGCTACAGGAATGGGACGAGGAGAGGACGGGGAAGAAGATGGCCGGCTCGGATTGGGCTGTTGGCGATCGACAGCTGCGAGCGACGGCGACCAGAGGGCGGCGGCGCGGTAGCACGGCGGGCGGCCGTCGCCGGCAACCGGGGAGTGGCGGAGAGAGGTCGGGAGCTCCAGGTTCGGACGCGGCTCGATTGGAGGAAGGGAATAGGGGGAAAATCGAGCTCCTACCTTGGGCGGCGGCGAGCTCCGAGGCGGCGGAAATGGCGAGATGGCGGTGGACAATATTGGGCGTTTCCGCCTCAGTGGTTCTCAGGCACCGGTGAGGGGCTTGGGGAGGTCGTGGAACTCCGGGGGATCCAATGGTGGCGACGGCTTGGATGATTAGGCTCGGGAGTGGTTGGATTTGGGCGGGTCAGATCGGCAATGGCACCGGCGGGGAGAGAGAAATCAGAGGGAGCAGCTCTGAGGGGGAGACGACGGCGAGGTCCTCGGGCCTATTTATAGGCGGCGAGTGGCGCTAGGAGACAAGGAAGCGAGGCGGTGGCAAAGGATAAGCTCGAGCTCGGCCGGCCATCAATGGCGTAGTCTTCTGTAGCCGACGTCACTTGATGGCGCAATTGTGGCTAGCGTCATCCGCGCCGGGCTCGGTTCTCGTGGCGTTGACGAGGAGAGCGCGTGCTGGTGCTTGCCAAGACAAGGAGGTATGGGGCGTGGGGGCTTGTGTCGGGGAAGAACCGAGAAGAAAGATCGAGAGAGGGAGAGAGAGAGAGAGAGAGAGAGAGAGAGACCGAGGAAGGAGACGGGGAGGAAGACGACGACGACCGGCTGTTTGCAGGGGCCCGCGTGTCAGCGACCGGTCGGGGGTGATGAAGGGGGCCCGCTTGCCAGCGGCAGGGGTGCGGGTGCAGCCGAGCGTGGCGCGCGGCAGGGAGCCTGGCCGGAGGGGCCCAGCCGCCAGAGGGCGCGGGGAAGAAGGCCGGGCTGCGGCAGTGTTTGGCCGAGCGGCTCTAGGCTGCGCAAGCGCGGGGAGGGCAGAGGCCGAAAGGAGCTGGGCCGGGGATAGTATGGAGACGGCCTAGATTGAACAGTGCTACTTAGGATTTTCCCCAAGAATTATTTTGAGGGGTTTTGGTGGATTTTATTCAGATTTTGATTTTTGGAGCCCACAAAATTCTGGGGATTTATGGAGAGGACTTGTACTGCCAAATTGGGAGATTTTTTTTTGTGAATATGTATATATATATATATATATATATATATATATATATATATATATATATATATATATATACACATATATATATACACACACACACACATATATATATACAAGAAAGAAATTGATGGGGATTTTGGAGGATTAAAAAGGGTATTAATTGGGAATTTGATGTTTGATTTCTCGGGAATTAAATCAGGGGAATTTTGCAGAGGGACTCTGAGATGGGTATATATATGTATATTTATATACACATATATATATTTATATTGAAAGAGAGGTTTTAGAGAGAGTTGTTGGAAGGATAATTTGAAGATTAAATTTTGGATTTGATTTTGATTTTGGGATGTGATCTCCTGGGACCTTGGAGAATTTTTGAGAGGAGTTTCTGTGGTTTGTGGCTGAGCTTATATGGATTTTTGGATGATATTTGGGAAAAGAAAAGGAGGAGATCCAAAGGGGGTTTGATTTAAAACTGGGACTCAATTCTCAGGGATATTTTTGGGAATTTGCAATGGATTAGAATTTGAGGACCTCGAGGGAAGATTAGAATTTGGGTTTAATTCTTGGAATTTGAGGGCTTTAGAAATATATAAATTTGGCAAGTGTCGGGAATGGAGTTCTCGATGGACTTTAGGGTTTTTTTTTGAGAGGAACAAAATCAGAGGATTTAAATAGAGGGATTCAAGGGAAATTTCCGAAGGGTTTTATTGGAGGGCTTCGAATTGCAAAACTCGAACCCGAGGGCAGAGAAATTTTGGGAGGAGCGAAATAAGAGTATTTTGATCAAAGTCTTCAGAAGGGATTCGAAGGGAATTTTGATTTAGAATTTTTCAGAGGAAGTTAGAGAGAGACAATCGAATTGCAAAATTCGAGTCTCGGATTTTAGGAGAGAGTTTAGGATTGAGGATTTAGGGTTTCAAAGGAGGCTTGGACTGAGATCTACGGCACTTAGTCCTTAAGCACACATAAAGATCCAAAATTTTTGAAATTAGGGTTTTTACGAAAATAGTTTTTAACGGCCCGGAAACCGGGGCGTTACACCTCCCGCGGATAGACCCTCGGTTTCGTGAGAGGTAAGAGCTGTACGAATATTCATTCACATCGTTTGTCCATATCTATGTTCCCCAATATTGAATACAGTGCTATATTCTGCAGGTTGTGTGATGCTGGACTTCTTCCGCTGTGTAGGCTAGTTGAGCCCGCACCGGACGAGAGAGACCCCGCCAAGCAATGGGACGCTGACCGGTCACTTCTGGCAGCACTGGTGGATCGCTGGAGACCGGAGACCCACACGTTCCACCTACCGTGCGGCGAGATGACTCCCACACTCCAGGACGTGTCGTACCTGCTAGGACTTCCCCTCGTAGGAGACGCAGTCGGCCCGATCGATGGGGCGCACGGTTGGTCGCAGGACATCACTGCTCGGTTCGAGCCCGTGCATCGTCGACCTGAACTTGGACCCCCGGGTTCGCTACCGCCTTACACCACTAACGGCCCCTCGCAGGCTTGGCTGCTGCAGTTCACCGTAAGTCGCGGATTCCTTTCATTCACAATCATCCGATCTACAAAGCAACAGAGCTGCTGACTATAATCTTCCTTTACAGCCTGATAAGCTAGACGATGCCGCCGACGAATACTCGGTGCGGTGGAGCATGGAGGCGTACCTTTTGTGGCTGTTCGGGTGGGTGATGTTCACCAGTACTCACGGGCACACGGTGGACAAGGGACTGATCCACTACGCTCGTGCGATCACTGACAGCAGGGACGGCCGCGTACCACAGTGGAGTTGGGGATCTGCTGTGCTAGCAGCGACGTACCATGCTCTTTGTGAGGCGTGCACAAAGACCGATCCAGGTGCGATTATCGCTGGTTGCCTTCTCCTTCTGCAGCGTTGGGCGGCCGAGCGGTTCGCGATAGGCCGTCCTCTGATTCAGCACTCTTCCTACGAGGGCGGCCCTGGAGGCTTGTACAGGCAGTGGCCCGAGGACCATCCGACGATGGGGACCGTATGGTGTCGCCGTGAGGTACAAAATATGAAATTTTATGTTTACCACTTATGCGCAAACACTGACGTGTAAGCTTTTTCTATTTTGCAGCGTCGTTACGCCCACAGGCAGGTTAGGAGGGCCTACTCCGAATTCGTTATGGAGTTCGACCGCCTGCTGCCCAGCGACATCGTCTGGGAGCCGTATAGTCCGCAGGCCATCACGGCCCGTGCACCGCTCGGACTCTCTACTCTTTGCATGCGCGACCAGGCGTACTGGTTGACAACAGTGCCATTGGTGTTCGACATCTTCGTCGAGCCCCACTCTCCGCAGCGTGTGATGCGACAGTTCGGACTACGTCAGCACTCCCCTGTGACCGTGGAGATCGTTGTGCCGCGCGATGTGCACCGGTTAGTACAACTGCGATCTTTGTTTAGTACTACAACTATTTAATGTAGTCTAATGCACTATCTGCAAATAGATATAATTGCAGGGGACAGGCAGCCGGCGTTCAGTGGTATCCTCGACTGCAGAAGTACATGGAGGACTGGTTGTTGGCGACGGAGGAGGTGATCGACGAGATACATCCACACACTGAGGAGACCTACCTAGCATACCTCACGTGGTACTAGGCCTGTACCCGCACACGCGTAACGTTCACCCCAGATGATCTACAGCCACACGTCGCCGCTACGACGGACACGTATCCTAGACATCGTGACCAGGACTACTTCCGCGCGGTACGTCACATTATCTTTGCACTTTGCTATTCCCTTTGTACGTGTCCACGGTTCTAACACATGTTCATGTCACATTTGAAATAGGCCAACACAGCGCGACAGGTTCAGGCTGATGTAAATGCGGCATTCGGACGGTTGGACAGTGGGATCGTGCTGAATGCCGATGAGCAGAGGACGACCTTCAGGAGGATTCGTCAGGCGATGCTCACAGTGATTCGTTGGCTCACTTGTCGTGCGGTCAATGCGGTACCTCCCGCAGTTGTAGAGCAGCAATAGCCACGGCTAGCAGGAACAGGAGCAGGAGCAGGAGTGCGACCGCAGGGTTCCAGTCAGCCATCTGGCCCCTCTAGAGGTAAATTCGACTAACCATCGGTTCATAACATGTTTTCTTCTACGACATGTACCGTTGTACATCAATATGCTTCCCTGCAGCTTTCGCTACACCGTACCTACATCCCTCTGGAGCTAGCACGTCGACGCATGGAGTGTACCACACACGACCACACGCGCAGCTAGGCATGACAAGTGCCCCCTGGGCCACCACAGGAGGTCCTTCAAGTTATATCAAAGTTTATTTTTGCCTTGCAAAATGTTGGTTTGCAATTATCAATATTTTGGTGTACAAGGTTCCACTCTACAGCGCCGGGGATGTTTGCTGGCGCCGGCTCCTCCACGCAGGGCGCACACGGCAGCGGTTGGGCACCGGATCCTTTCGAAGGGGACGACTTGGAGGACTCGGGCGAGGAGATCCAGGAGATACTAGCAGCCTTGCAGCTCGAAGGAGCTCTGCCACCACAGACACAGGACCCACCAGCTGCCACACCCGTGCAGACGACCCGCGCTGGCCGTGCCATACCACCAGACCGGCGGACGTACTCCTAGAGCCAGGTGCGAGCGCAGGGTAGGAAGACAAAGAGAGCTAGAGGTTACGGTCAGGGTCCGTAGTACGTTGTATCAGTGATAATTTGTTTGTTGTATATCATGTTTTATTAATTCTATGTATACTGAAGAAACCCCTTTACTTCATTTACGCTCATCGATCAAACAATGTGCTTCTCAGAATCTATGTTTGTGACGAAACTGATCAAAAACATGAATTTTCGAGTTTCAATTTCACGGCGAAAGTACATTCCGAGCGGTGACAACCGAACACGCGTTAATTGCTTATGAACATAATGAAATTATCCATCCAAAGAGTACAAACGCACATCAAACGTTTCTAGTTATCGTTATTACATGCCTTAGGGAATTTTAAACATATATCCAACTAGAGATGCAACTACTATGTGCAGCGTGGGTACTTTCCCTTCCTCGCTGCCTCCGGCCCAGCTTCCTTTGCACGCCGTGCCCTCTCCCGCTTCTTCTCCCTATCTGCCTCACTGGCTTCCTTCTCCTGCCACTCCTTCTCCTCCTTTCTCTTCTACTCAGCCTCCCACTTTTCTTCTGCCGCCCAAAGACGTTCGAGGTGGTCCCTGTGCCATTCCTGCGATATGCGAAGATACCGTGCGTCCTGTGGACGGATCTCCGTATCTATCCACTGTATAAAGTCGCACAGAGGCGGAGGAGGCTTCGGTGCCTTGACATATACAAATTTGTTAGCTCAAAGGTTCAAATATTTCGTAGTACAAAATAATTTGTATTACCTCCACTGGTTTCTTCGCCTTCCCCTTCTTCCCTTGTGGTTTTGGCTTCTCCAGGAAGTAGGCGTAATTTGCACACATCCAATACCTTTGCCGGTATGTGTAATCCTTCTCACTTATTACAACTTTGCAATTATCTCCACACCAACACATCGGCGGAGGCTCGTCAATCGGAGGTCGTAGATGAATGGACATACAGGATGCATCCATAGCAACCTTCATTATAACCAAATAAACGTAAGTTATAACTCACTAGGCCAAAAATATCTTATACAACTACTTACCTAGGGTATACTACACATGACTACAAAAAATAAAATATCATCGACCACATTTCCATCTCCCGAGCGTTTCTCAAACTAGTGCTACTCATCTAGTAAAAAAAGCTAACTTCTCTCATGCGCTCTATCATTGTCCTTAGCCATTATGCTCAACTACAATAGATCTACACTCTGTAAAACAAACCTAACATTTATTTATCTGTGAAAAATTGGTCTAATACTACACATACTATATTATTTGATGAATATAAATAGAAATTGTAAAGAGACATCAAATATTACCTGCAGACAAATCCGTAAACCGGCAGAGCTTCGGCGCTTCCATTGTCCTTCACTCTCAGGACTCTCTTTTTTTTCCTGTGATTTGTGTGAATTTTATGATATTTTTGGACTCTGAGAGGGGGTTTTATACCGGGGGAGCTAAAAAACGCCCTCTGAGAGGGCGGCAGGGGGGCCGCCTGTAAAAATCTGGCCGGGGGGCCGGCCAGGGCGGTTTTTGGAGGCCAGGGGGCCGCCTGCAACATGGCTGACGGTCGTGGGCCGTCCAGCCAATGGCCGTCAGCCATGTCATCGAATCGCCCTCTGGAAGGGCGATTTATAAAAAACGCCCTCCCAGAGGGCGCTGGGAGTATATTTTTGTAAATTTTTAAAATGAAAATATAGTTTTGTAAATATTTTATTAAATAAATATAAAAATAAAAAAATTCGACCAAGTCACGTTTGTGGGTATATCGCGTTCCAGCCCAACTCAACTTGGGCAGTTGGCCCTCGCGGTTTGCACTCGACGACTAGGCGATGCGGTGAGAAAACAGGCTCGTTGCGGCCCGCGCCCCGATCTTGTCCCAGCGAAAAGATCGGTTTCTGCTCATGTTAAACTAAGAAATGAACCAACTTAATTCCACGGTGCACGAGGAACAAGAAAGAAAGTAGATAGCTATACAACTTTCTCCTCGAAAATCTGTCAAATATAACTATGATACAAATATAAAAATTAATGTAACATGGATGTTGGCCCAAAAGTTTTGTTCAGCAAGCTCAGAACAAACTCTGAGTACGCTGTATGCATGCTGCTAATACTATGATGAAAACTCTGAAGTCAGAACAAATTTTTGTTACGTACAGTTCATATCATATCTCCCCCCTTCATGAAAACAAAATTCACTATCTGGCTTATTACTCCATATGAGAAACTAACTCATTTTTATGTAGGCTGATGTAGTAGGCATCAATCCAACCTTCAAATAGTTTATTACAGGTCATCTCGCTTCAATCAAAGCGTATCCTAAGTCCTAACTGACGCCTGGCGCCCTGCTATATGAGAGGACTAGCCACTATCAGTCCTCATCTATCCATAGCAAAACCAATTGCAGCTCTACTACATTTGAATGCAAATGGAAGCCTACATTACCTCAACAAAGAAGATAGTAAATCAAATTTGTGTTGTCCTCTTTTCTTTAGTTTAATACTTTACCTGCTTTCCTAGCAAAAGATAGGCTGGCTGCCATTGCACAAAAGTACAAAACTATTTTTAAATATAAGCCAACCAAGCAAGGGGAATATACAATTTTTAGTGGAAGGGGAATAGAATTTGAATCACAACCATAGCCATTGGATTCTATTTAGCTTCAATGCAAGAATTTAGTGGTTTATTCCATCTGCAACACAAGACTTTGTTACCAAATAGGTGTATCTTGGACCTGCGGTGCACCCATCAAAATAGAGGACAATAAAAAAGTTGAATGGCATATGCAGAGAGGAAAAAACAAAGGAGGATAAGGGCAAAACAACATTGTCCAAAATGATCCAAATTGAGTATACAACCGTGAGTATCGAAAGCTATTTTTTTTTATATAATACTCTTTCTGTTTCAGATTATAAGTCGTTATGACTTTGGTCGAAGTCACACTACTCTAAGTTTGACCAAATTTATAAAAAAATATATCAATATTTATAACAACAAATTAGTTTCATTAAATCCAAAACTGAATATATTTTTATAGCATATTTTCCTTATGTTGAAGATGTTACTACATTTTTCTATAAACTTGGTCAAACTTAAAAGAGTTTGACTTTGACCAAAGTCAAAACAACTTATAATTTGAAACGGTGGGAGTATCAAGCTATGATTGTTCAATTGAAAAAAATAGTATAAACGTATTCAATTTACTAGTTGTATGCATTTAAAACTCCAATTATAGACATAATATTATAAAATGAGCACATTTATTTATGAACGTCAAATTTCCGCTAAATTCCGATTAATTGTCCGTATTCCGATTAATTGTTTGACGGTAACTTCTCTGTCTGACATTCGTATTCTGTCTTCCACGACATTGGTTGTCGGGGTGCATCTCTGCCCAAGGTGAAAGAAATGAGTTCTTACAAGATTATATCTATCACCGACCTTGGACTAGTGTTCCGTGATGCTGAGCAAACAAATGAGTAGATGATTTGATTCAACCCAGCAGTGTTTCAAGCTGGGTTGAATCCCAAGGAAGAAACTTTCACCGTAATCTTGTCAACATTTGATGAAAAACCTATTGTTGATAAGATGAACATAGAGGAATTCTTTCCAGCAAGTTTTGCGTCCTTCCTTCAAGATGAGCACTTCAACAATAGCAACATCTAATTGGTTCATTAGATGAATATTTCATTAAAAATATTTCTTGTTGTTCTTGATAATCTCTAGATGTACTTCGTCAAAGCACTGAAGGGGTGGATTTGACAAGCAAGTAATGGGTTACCTGAAGGTATAATATGACTAAAAAATTGTAGAGTTATGAACATAATAGGTGAGTGTATAATGGCATCATTAATGTAACTCAATTAATATGCTTGCAGCTGTGAGATTGAAGATCAAGTTTGGATGTCAACATGTTGTTAGCAAATTGAACCAGTGAGAAGTGTACCACATCACCCATTGATGAAAATTGTAGCAGGGACTTGTTTGTTTTCTTGAGGGTTGGTTCAGTCTACAAATGTTATCTAATAGAAAATGCTGGGCTTGGGTGTCAACATGTTGCCAACAAATTAAATAAGTACAGTGTTCACCACTGCAACCATTGATGAAAAGTGCTGCAAATTGAACTCCATTGTACCAGTTTGTTTAATACTCTCTTTTTTTTTTTTTTGCAGAGCATGGCAATGAGTAGATCATTCTCCACAAGCTACTTTAGAGTTTATGAGCTAACAACACCGATGGATTGGTTGACTGATGTGATAATACCTCCTGAGGTATCCCGCGTTTCAGAGGCCCTTCTGTTTGAAGTTTCCATGGGAGTCTTGAGCAATCTCTCAGATGTGCTAAAGAAGGATATGAAAGCCTCCAAGGAGGAATTTTTGAATTTGGATTCACCTCAAGAAACCTTCGAGAAATGCGAACCTGCATTGACCGTGAGGGCTCCCTTATCTCCATATAAACTTGAACACATGGAAAGCTGAGATTTGCACTTTGAGTATTCAAACATACCGAAGGATAGACCTGTTAGGTATTTCAAGCCTTTGGATCTTATGGTTGCTGCGAAAGGTATACTCAAAAACCTACAAATCCCACTATTTTGATTTCTTGAGTCAATTGGTGTGTGTACTGATTCTTGTCTCGTGACCCCCACGTCGCCCTTGCGCAGGCGGGCCGGGGGGCGATTGCAACCCTAGCCGCCGCCACCTTCTACCTCCTCGTCCGCCTCACTGCCGCCGGAAATCGCGCGGCTAGCTAGGATGGTGGCGGCGAGGCTCGGCTCGTCACCCATCTGCGCGGAGAGAAGGGCGGCGCAGGAAAAGGCAGTGATGGCGCGACAGCGGGGATGAGCGACAACGATGGCGCGACGGAGGGGACGCGCGTGCTTTCGTCTTGAGCTCGGCGGCTAGGCTTGCGGAGGTGTTCGGTCTTGGCGGTGCAGAGAGGAAGTAGGCGCTGGATTTGGGGCCTCCGCTCCTAGATCCAGTCATGCGGCGGCACATGCAGCAGCGGCGGCACCGAGGCTCCTCCCTGGCCTGAGGATGGCAACATCGCCGGTATGAAGATGGTGGTGGTATGGGAGCTCCCCCTAACTCGTGAACGGCGGTGGCGTCGAGGCTCCCCCCAGCCCTAGCTTTGCTTGGTGGGCAGGTGTGGGCAGGCTAGGGTGACGGCGTGGTGATGGCGGCCTCCAGTTGTGGCGCTGTGTGAGGGGGCTGGGGGCGGCGGTGGCTTCGGTGCGCATGGGTGAGAGAATACCGCCTTAGCACGCTATGATGACGATGGATGTGGGCATGGTGTCGACAGTAGCAGTGCATGGCCATGTCGTTTTGCCCCTAAACGATGGGTCGGTGGAGACCGGGTGAAAGCCTAGACGGCGATGTCTGCGGGTGTCATTCCCTCCTTGGAGGCGTCTTGATGTGCCTTCCCGTCCCGCCGTGTTTGGTTTCTCCGGGTGTAAACCTAGCTCATTCATGGGCCGGTGACGACGACGCAGTTTGGCATCGCATCCTTTCTGAAGGTGTCGTCGAGGAAATCCATCGGTTTTGGCAGTTCTGGGTCGTCTCGTAATGGCACCCAAGGGTGGCCTTGGGAAGTTGGAGCTGCTGCGTCGAGGCATTCAACGAGCTTGGCAACGATGACTCAAAGCTTTGCTTGGTTGTCTATTGTCCTCTAGGGAAGTCGGAGCTACTTCGCTGTTGCAAGCTTAGCAACGATGACCCAATTCGGACCCTGTTAGTCGTGTTTCGCTCTGTTAGGTAGCAAGTTGTTTGATCTGCAATGCTCATCAGTCTGGCTCGGCTATGCCTCAACGAGTTTGATGGTCGTGAAGTCGGAGCTACGGCGTCGGTGAGGAGCATCGTGTGGCAACGATGATATGATTCCTGTCAAATTTGTGCTTTGCCACGAGTTAGGTTGTTCCCCTTACCCTGGTGCTTCTTGACGAAGTCGGAGTCGCCCAATCACGAGGGCGATGGTGTGATGACGATAACGTTGTGTTCTTGCTAGCGTTGAGGGGAGTCTTGTTGGTTCTTTTAGCTTGCTTCTCGGAACTACAACGTCTGTAGAAGCAGTTTGTTGAGGCAGTTTGTTGAGTGTTAGAGATCGGCTGTCCTGTTTTTACGTCTGTGGTAGTTTTAGGTTAGTTGGTGGAGAGTTTGTCGTAGTGGTTTTCGTCTAGTTTTCCCTAATTAATTGTGCATTGTAAGGTTTGGTTCCATTTTCTCCTTATAATGGGACACCTTCTTCTTTTATATAATATGTTGGCAACAGCTTGACCGTTTTGAAAAAAGATTTCTTAAGTCAAGAGTGCGTCATGGTGACTAATGATTGGAGTAAATCATTGGGCACGCCAGTTAACAAGATACAATACAAGCACGCTCTCTGTTACCCACCAAATGATTGTAAAATCCCCAAGGGAAATATGATTCATTGTTTGACATGAAAATAAAGAAAAGAACGGTTGCAATTATTATTTGTAGAGATGACAAAGTTATATGGAATGGAGTCCATAAAGACATTGACTATGTGAATTCTGTTCATGCTGAGGCAACAGTCATGTTTCTACTATTACGAAGGGGATCGAGTTTGGTCTGGATTAGCTAAAGGTTTGCACATGACATGGTGGACCGGGCAAATGCACTAATAAAGCGATGGTCTGTGTACAAACTCATCTGATACATACGAGGTTGTTTAACTCATCCGATACATATGAGGCCGTTACAAATTGTTTATTTGTCGCTTCATACCTCGTGAGAGCCTGACCATTTTTTATGCACTTCCCAGGACCGGTTAGAAAATGCTATTGGAGTTGGTGACATATATACCACTGTGACCATCAAGACTTCTATGTTTTATCTAGTAGAAAGCATTACTAGAAATATTCAGTTCCCCTACAAATTAAATCGTTCCCTGCTAATAATTTTTAATCACTAGGAAAATAATATATCCCTAGAGAAGAACTAAAGGAAAATAGGAAAACAAAACTATCCCTACTATTATTTTTGTTTTTGTAGGTAAACATTGATACGAAGGACCCAATACATGGTAGATATGTGCCAAGATGGTAAGATTCCCTACCCTATCCACCAAAAAAGGAGGAAAACAAACTTTAATTTTTTTCCCACACCTTTCCCCATATTGTTCCAAAATCCTCCTGCGTGGGCTCCAAAAATTTGAAAAGCACTGCTTCCTCCTCCCTTCGAACTCGTTCCCAAATTTGACCACCCAAACCATGTAGATCTCGTGCAAGACTGGCTTTGGGTCAATAAAGAAGAAGATTGGCAAGCTCTCGGCTTGCTGCCATGGCCGAGCATGGGGGCACAAGGTGTGTGCAGCTACAAGAGGCTAGGCGTCATCTATGCTGCTCGTAGCGCACTTTGGCTAGTAGGTATAAGCCACTACCATTTCTAATCCATCCTCTCCTTGCCCTATCCCCAAAAGGCCAAAACCAAGGGAGTTCAGATATTGGTAAGATCTTGCTCTTATGTGTGATTCAGCTTGCTTTTTGTTTGTTCCTTTCCTATTTACTTTGGCCAGCAACAGCTGTGTTTTCATGCATAATATGTCTCTGCAGCCAACGTCTATGAACCCAGACAAGGAAGCTACAAAGACGTCATCTTCATCAATTCTGATGCGAGGAGACACGAGATCGATGCTACTTTTTTGTTGATGAATACAGATCAAGTCCATTACAACCTCTGGATAACTTGTATGCCGAATTTTGATGCAAGCATGTTAGAAACTTGTGTAAGAACATACTGTACGATGCATTACTTTGTAATTAGTTGTTTGTAGCAACATTGTATGAACACTATTTTCTCAATATGATATATGTTATGCTTCAGTTTTTTGGTAATCTTTTGTTTTTTAGTGAAATTAAATTTAAATGTTGGTGTAATTTAAATGCATGATCAATTGGGTTCTAACAGAACAGGAACAGTACTTTTAGGTTTAAAAAAACTTCACCTACCATCTCAATAAAAAAACGTAGGGAAGCATACTTTACATGGTTGATGATATGTCATGCGGGCATGGTTCCCTAATGTGAACAAACGTAGAGAACGATTCTTCCTATGCTTTTGTTGCAAATTATAGGGCAATTTTTTCCTTCCAACATTTGTTTGCCTACACATCGCAATACACAACAGGAAACTCTTTTCCTACTATTTTTCTAGCTTTCCCTAATAAAACAAAGGGAACGATTTATCACCACTTTTGTTTGAAATCATAGGACAATTTTTCTTTCCCGGCGTATGTTTGCATATCAATGTTTACCTACTATACACAACATACATAATAGGGAACAATTTCTCTACTATTTTTCTGGCTTTCACTAATAAAACAGAAGTAGCTAAACCAGCTTTTCCTAATAAAACAAAGTGTAAGTAAACCGGAGGTTTCCAGTAGTGAATAGTTAAACCATTTTAATGAAGTGCCCATCTTAAACATAAAAGTAAGAGAATGTAAACAAAAACATACCACGATCAAATATTGATTGTTTTATCCATTTTTTGATTTTGCTATTATATCAGTTATTTTTCTATCTATCCTGATTAATTTTGGTTATTATTTGCTCTTTATTTGATTCAACTCTAAAATTTATTGAACCAATCACTTTTAAAACTTTGGGACCAATCACTTTTAAAACTTTGGGACACCTATGTATCACACCCTAATCCAGCACCGCTGTACAACAGTACCAGATAAGGCGTGCCGTAGGAAAACAACGTGAATTGCTCCCTACGGAACCGCGATATCGATACCAGTCCCAGGACGTAGCGCTGGTATCCACGGAAACAATTATGCATCATTGCAAACCTTATTTAAATAAATAGAGTTATATCTTAACTTACGTTGCAACGAACAGCACAGAGGCAGCGGCAGCAGCGAAACAAACGGACTAAGTCACAACACCACAGGCAGCGATTGGGAACCAGGATAAAACCCTAATCTTCACTTCGCAGCAACTCCAGCTCCAGCTTCCCAATGGAGGAACTATAGAGCAAGGGTGAGTACTTACGTACTCAGCAAGTTAGGGGAACTTAGGTGGTTGTTGTAGCTTCAAAGAGAGGTTGCATATTTTGCAATCAGTTTTATTTGAATTATTTCAATCTGCTAAGTGTGTGCTTCTCAACAACCGAAGCGAGGTGAAGTCTCGCCCAATCGGAGTGAAAGGTGTCAAATTGATTTTTCAGTTTTCACAACTCCACAAGTTGGCTTCAAGCTAGCTCATAGAGCCAAAACAAATCTCCGGACTCCAAGAGTCCCGCTTTTCATGACAGCCAAATCATCTCATTGGACTACATAGAGTCCAGCTATCCACGACATCACTTCCTTCCCCTAGTTCCCAAACCACACACATATTTTCACAACCAAGGTAAAACAAAACTACGCTAAGAAATCATCGCACATCCGCCCATGACCATGGGCACGACTGTTCAAAAAGTTGGTAAACCTCTGTAGAGGAGATACATTGTACCCACATGACGCGACTTACTCTAGTCACCAGATCAAACTGATCAGGCACGATTGGTGGCATAGAGGTTTTCACGATAAGGCATTTCAGAGTCGACACCAATTTACCCCATACCAACTAGAGGGGTCCGTAACCAATGACAGGGTATGTTCTAGACCATATTGTGCCAATCATGGAGGGGAGAGGGAGGAGCCGAGAAGGCGTGTGCATTTTTGTGGCCGACGCGTAGCGAGCGATAACGGGGATTCAAGAAGCGGTGAAGGGCAGTGGATTGGATGGGTAACTTGAATCGGGAGCATGGGCTCACGTGGACTGGGCTAGCTGGTGGAACGTAGGCAGCTCAACCCTTTTGACTGGCTTGGTCTTAGACAGAGACAAAGGGAGAGAGAGGAGAGAAGGGGAGACAATGGTTGCCCAAGCATTGGCGGCTTGCGGCGTGCCGAGGCAGGACCGCTGGGTGGTGATGGCAAAAGGCGGAGAAGGCGATTTTAGGGTGTCGTGACGCGAGCTAGGTTGGATGGGGCATTTGTGCCACACCCCGATCTGGCACCGCTGTACAACGGCACCAAATAGGGCGTGCCACAGGAAAACAGCGCGAACTGCTTTCCCGCAGAACCGCGATACCGACACCAGTCCTAGGACGCAGCGCTGGTATCCACGGAAATCAGATATACATCATCGCAAACCTTAGATAAATAAATCGACTTATACCTTAACTTATGTTGTAGCTTCGAAACAAGCCAGAGACAGCAACGATCAACATAGAGGCAGCGGCAGCAACGGAACAGCGGACTAAGTCCTAACACATAAGCAACGGTTGGGAACCAGGACGAAACTCTAGTTTTCACTTCACTGCAACTCCAGCTTTAGCTCCCAACGGAGAACTATATATATAAAGTAAGGGTGGGTACTTACGTACTCAGCAAGCCAGGGAAAACTTAGGTGGTTGTTGCAGGCTTGAAAGAGTGGCTAGATATTTTGTAATTAATTTTATTTGAAATACTTTAAATCTGCTAAGTGTGTGCTTCTCAACAATCAGGGCGAAGTGAGTCTCGCCCAATCGGAGTGAAAAATGTATCAATCTTTATTTTCTCCGGTTTTCACAATCTCAAGTTTTGACATCAAACCAGCTCCCAGAGCCAGAACATTTCTCCGGACTTCCTGAGTCTCACTGTCCTTGACAGCCAAGCAGACATCATCGAACTACCCGTGTCCTCGATGGCACATCCTTCTCACAGTTTCCAAACCACACAGACATTTGCAAACAGGGTAAAACTACGCTAAGGAATCACCTCACATCCTCCCATGACCGTGGGCACGACTGTTCAAACAGTTTAGACATCTGCAGAGGGGGTACACTTTATCCACACGACACGAAACTGACATCGAATGCCCGTCAGGACCGGACGTTCATGAGAGGGCATTTCCCAAGCATCCTAGGTTTTCCCATGCCAACTGGAGGGGTCTGAGACCAACAACAGGGTAGGTATGAGACCATGCTATGCCAGAAACCCAGGAGGCATCCCCACCGCCCTCCCAGCGATCCACAGTCCAATGACATGTAGGACGTCTCTGATCGGCTAGTTACTCTGCCAGGGGCTTCCCATTCACCCATGTGGTTGTACTGTCATATGTTCGCATGAAATTCCGAAGGAATCGGTCCTTACAGCGACCACACAGGCATCACACACCGGACCGGCCTTGTGTCGCAAACTCCATTTTTAAAATTCATTTTGTTTTCATAAGGCACCGACCCAAGTGTCGGGTTTTTCAATGTTCCGTAAAACCACATTTTACCCAAGAGGTTTCTCAAATTTTTAGATTGAAGGGTGACCGTCGGCACACGCACAAGAGTGCACGCATACCAAGGTACGGCAGTGGTGGTTACAAAGGAATATGATATATCAAGGTCAACAGTGTATTTAAATGCAGCAAGTTTAGGAAGGTCTGCCGATCTGACTCGTAGACGGGACCGCACAGATCAGTGCATGTCTATTGATGTAGGTTTCACAAATAAAATAATTTAATTTTAATTATGGGCTCAATTGATCAAAGGTGACTTGTGTTGCCCAAGGTCTTCACGCGTCTTCGAGAAATCTTGGCGAAATCTGCTCCGAAACAATTTTCGACGACCGATTACTATGCGCAAACAATTAAAATCTACACAAAGATCAATAAAAAGACTCTATTTAGTACTACTAATAGTGCCATAAGATAGATCTCAATTTTAGAAAATTACTAGAGTTGGAACGGAGTCAATCGGAGTTACGGATCAAAAGTTATAAATTTCCGAAGTTTAAATGAATTTCTGGAGCTGAGAAAAGGATTTAATCGATTTCCAGAGGAGAGTATTCTCGGAAATATTCCCTAGAGGTCACTAACAGTGGGGGTCCACTGACGAGCGGGGTCCTCATATCAGTGGGAGGAGTCCTCATGTCAATGGGAGGAGAAGATGTATGGATGGGCTGTGGGCCGAGGTGGCATGGTGTGGTGGCCCATGTCAGTGATTCAAGGGGATGGTTCACTGGTGGCTAGGGCCCGCAAGCCAGGGAAGAGAGGGGGCGCAGGTGTGGAGGCCATAGGTCTTGGGTACCTCATGAGAAGCATTTGGGCCTCTCGGACAGAGGATGTGCCTAACCTTGTAATTAAGGATACAATAGGACTCGGCATACATAACCTTGTACGACAAGGAAAGAATATAGTCCTAGTCGGGCATATTGTATTCCTAGAAGGAAATCCCTTGGTCGGAGTCCGACTGGGATTCTTACTCTGTAACCCTGTCCCCCAGTATATAAGGGGAGGCAGGGCACCCCTGAGGGCAAGAAGAAGCATAATCTCATCAGAGAAACCTCAAAAGCAATACACCACAATTGGACATAGGGTATTACCTCATCTCGAGGGCTTGAACCAGTATAAATTGTTTCGTATTCCTTTGCAATCCATCAAGTTTAGGTCTCATGGGTAGCCCCATATTCTTATTGCTGATACAAAACATCGACAGCAGGGGCTTGCGGCCACTAGTGGTTGGGGCCGGCTGTCAATGACATAGGGGGGTTCATGGTTGTGGCTCGTGGTGGACCGAGGCATAGAGGCCCACACGGTAGTGAGTTGAGGGCCTATGGACCGGGTATATGATACACAGGGTGGGGTCTGTTTGTTAGTCCCACAGAGGCACACGGTGTAGTCTGGTGTGGCCTGGGGGAAAGGGGGCCCATACGTTAGCATGGCTCAGCTCAGGCGGAATAGAGAAGAGGAACGAGACGGCCGAGATCAACGGCTCACAGCGGCGAGAGCGATTTCGATGAGCGACGGCTATCGGTGGCAAGTGGTGGCGCCGACAGAAGGAGGGAACCGCGGTGAACACCTTCAATGGCTTAGATCCGCAGGGAGTTGAGCGATGACAGCCGACGGCGAGATGCCGTAGCGGCGGGAGAGAGAGAAGAGGGGATTAGGGGCGACCGACTATGGTGGCACCGAGGGGAACCCGAGGGGATCCAGGGGAGAGAAAGGGGAAGGGAGAGGAATAGGCGGCGGCCATGGTGGTGTCACGTGCGTGTCCCAGTGATCAAACGCGCGCATAGGCACACCAAGGGACGAAAGGCCTCTAGACGGCGTGGGCATAGAGGGGGAACGGAGAGGAGCTCACCAGCAAGGGGAAATGGGGTAGGCGATGGAACTCGGGAGGCCAGCAAGGAGGGAAGCTGCGGCGAAGGGGAGCGAACGGGCGTCTAGGCGGCGTTATGGCGGCGGGGCCGACATCTAGCTGGTGAAGAGGCGGGTTCACACTGTCCCGAGAAGGTTGAGCCAAGGGGGAAGCTTTGCAGGGGTGATGGCGTTGGGAGCGGATAGGAGACCGGTGGTGGAAGCAGCATCGGCAGCGATAGGGAGCGCCCGTGTTTCGGGAAGGCGCGTGGCCGACAGCGCTTTGGGAAACCAAAGCAAGGGGGAGAAGTAATGGTTCTCGAGTGATTTCATAGGTGCACAAGGATGGTGTCTTAGGTCGGTTTGGGACGGGAGGCCAATAATGGAGGGGAGAGATGCCGAGGCGAAGTTTTTGGGGCGGCTCGGCCTGGAAATGGACTGCGGGGATGATATGGATGGCGGTAGTCGGTGTATCCGAGGGCGGGGTTTGGAATTCTCGCGTGGGAGGAGCGGAGCGAGGCGTGGTCAAGGTGGGGCGCCTATGGTGACGCCGATGGATGACGAAGGAAAAGGTGAGGTCTGCTCGGCTTTTGACCAAGCATGTCGTGGGCAGAAATGGGTAAAAGGGGGGGAACAGGATGGGGAGGACGACGAGCGCGCCAGCGGGCGGGCACGCGCGCGTAGGGATGAAAACGGAGCGGATAGTTTCCGTCCGATCCGGAGAAAAACGAATACGGATACAGTTCGGATCGGATAATTTTCGGATAATCCGGATACGGATACGAATACGAATAATTTTTTTCGGATACGGATACGAATACGGTATCGCAGTTTCCGACGGATACGAATACGGAGCCGGATATCCGAAGATTATTATATTCGGATATCCGCGATACCCAAGCAGCAGCCCAGAAGTATCCCCATCCCTAAAAAATTGGCCCCACTAATTGAACGGCCCAAAAGCCCAATACTGTAGCCGTTAGGTATTGGATGGAACTGGAAGTAGGGCAGCAGAGCCAAGTAGAACCAGATCGGTGCCGCCCCAGTCGCACCGCCGACCTCGGCCGCCGCCCGTCGCTGCCTCCCGGCCGCCGCCCGTCGCCACCTCCCGGCCGCCTCCCGAGCTCGGCCGCCCGACTCCGCCGCCTCCCGAGCTCGGCCGCCCGTCGCCGTTGCCCCGCCTCCCGAGCTCAGCCGCCCGACTCCGCTGCCTCCTGGCCTCGGCCGCCCGACTCCGCCGACGCCGCCTTTGCCTCCCGAGCTCGGCCGCCCGACTCCGCCGCCTCTCGAGCCCGAGCTCGGCCGCCCAACTCCGCCGCCTCTCAAGCTGCCGACGCCGCCTCCCGAGCTCGGCCGCCCGACTCCGCTGCCTCCCGACCTCGGCCGACCGTCGTTGCCTCGGCTGGGCAGGATAATTTGTTGATTTGTTCAAGCTGTTAATGTTGATTTGTTCAAGCCTCAGCCCTCAAGCGGTCAAGAAATGGATGAATGATGATGTTGTAACCTTTAGGCATTGGACTACAATTCTACAAGTTTACTTAAAGTTGCTTTTGTGTTATTACTCTATCAGTATATGTAGAACTTATCTGTGTTACCTTTTGAACTTGATTGTGTTGTGTGTTATACTTATCTACGCGTTACTGTTGAACTTAATGCACTATGTTTAATTTGTGAGGTCTCCTAAAATGAGATTGTGTTGTGTGTTATATTTATCTACGCGTTACCGTTTAACTCAATGCACTATGTTTAATTTGTGATGTCCCCTAAAATGATAAATATTTATAATAAATTAGATAAATATATGTGTTCTATTTGTCTCTACGAACAGTTTAAGTGGTTTCTTGTTCCGAGAAATATTTGTTTCCGTATTCGTGTCCGATCCTATTCGAACCGTATTTGTATTCGAAATGATTCGTATTTGTTTCCGTATCCGAGTTATTCGTATCCGACTAAAAATATGAAAACGAATACGGTACGAGTATTATCCGTCCGTATCCGCTCCGTTTTCATCCCTACGCGCGCGCATAGTGTAGATGCCTGGCTGACAGGCAGGCCCAGGGAGACAGGCTCACGTGGTGGGTGAGTGCGCGGATGTGCGGGAGCAGGCAGCTAGCGAGCGCAGCAAATCGACGGTGATGCAGCGCCCAGGCACCATGTGGCGGCCATCCGATGGGGTGTGGCGGAGCGCGCGGTGCGGCGCGGGCAAGTGAAAGGAGATCGACGACTGGCACGGAGCTCGAGGGTGCGTGGCAGTGATCTAGTGGCGCAAGGTGGTCCGTGTGGGAGAGTGCGAGAGGGAATCGGACGACGCGGGGCGCGCATCCGGTCACGGTGGTTGGCCAAGTGCGATGTTGGGCCGTCTTGGTGAGAGGAAGAAAGAGGAGGGCGGCCCAAGAAGGAATAGTGGCATTTCACATTTTCCAGGGAGTTGAATTGGGAGAATTTTGATGATTTGGATTTGGATTTAAACTCAATTTTGATATCTGTGTCTAGGGAAACTCAAGGAATCACAGGGGGAATTTTCAAGGGATTTTTTAGGGGTAAACAAATCCAAAGGGGGATTCTTCTTCGACATCTTTTTGGAATGATTTGTTTAGTAACCTTATAGGAAAAATTTGGAATAAATCGAGGAGCCAAGGGAGGTGAGGGTAGGAGATAACTCAAGCATTTTTGGAAGGGAGTTTTACCCTTGGCTCTCATGGAATAACTGAGAGAAATACCGAGAAAAGGATTTTGGATTCGAATTTAACTTCAAGCAAGATTAATTGAACTCGGGGAAGGAGTCAAGGGATTTTAGAGGAGCAAAGATGGGGGTTGAGATATATATATTGTCGGAGGAGTTAACCTCGACGGTGAGAGGTCTGGAGACCCCCCTTTGAGATTCGGCCAGGGGAGTAGTTCTCAGGCGAAGCCGGCTTCGGGTGGAAGAAGATGAATTAGCGCTCGGGACAGAAACAGAGCGCCCTGGGGAACTGACGTGGCCGAAGACCCACGCGTCCCCGGCGACTGTGGATACCCCCAGTCCCGTTTCACCGACAGTGGCCCCTGGCCCTGTTGCTCGGCCGGGATCAGCCCTGGGCAGGAACAGGGCCACGTCTTGATGAGAAGAGGGGACGCGGGGCGCACCTGGTTCACTATGAACTGGTGAAGCTTGATGACTTGTTGCGTAGTCTGCATACGTGCCCGGGACTCGGGCTGAAAACATGGAACGAGTGTTGAGGAAGGCCGGCGGCAGTGGTCGCGATGGTGATGCGGCAGCTTGCCGCCCGTACTGTCGCCAGCGAGTTCCTCGTGGCGACCGCTGGCCGGAGACGGCGGCGGGAATGAGGTGCGCTGTCCGCTTGGAGGCCGCCACCGAGTCCGCCGCCGACAAGTTCTCCCGTGCCTGGCCCGAGATGGAGGCGCGGGAGAATGGAATACACTCCCGGGAAGAACGCGTCTGGGCCCAAGAGGCCGGGCTCGCGTCCCGGGGGTGTGCGTTCACTGCGCGCGAGGAGGTCGTGGCAGTTCGCGAGGAGGTCGCCGAGGAGGTCGCGGTAGTTCGCGAGGTGGTCGCGGTAGTTCGCGAGGTGGTCGCGGTGGTTTGCGAGGGGGTCGTGGCCGAGTCCGCTGCCCCGGAAGCAGGGTTCCTCAACCGCGGCGAGCGCCTTGTAAAGCCGATGCTTGATCCGAAGGAGACGGCTGTCGCCTTCGAACGCTGCCCGGCGGGCAGCCCCCGCTGCTCCGGGAGCTCCGGTAGCCGCCCGTCCCGGGAACTCGGTCCCCGGGACGGTTGAGGCCGTTCTCCGGCCCCTGCCGCCGAAGCCGAAAGGTTCTGACCACTTGGTCGGGTTGTCCATGGGGAGCCGGGAGACGCCCACGCGTGGTCGCGCGGATGACCGGAGCGGCGTGCCCCGCCGCCATGTCATTAATGCCGGTAGATGATGTCGGCCGGGAGAGGCCGATCACCGGGGGACGTCGAACACCAGAAGGAGCCGATCAGCTCCGAGGAGCCTAAGCCGATCCAACCGGAAGGAGCCGATCGTCTCGAGGCTTACTTCCCGAGCTCCTCGGTGCGGGAGTCGTGAGTCCCGGGACCGGGGAGCGGCGCTCGGGACCAGGAGCGTCCCGCAATGTGCCCCGGGGACGCCGCCCGGGGCTAGAGCTGTGGGACCTGGGACCGGAAGGCCTCGGGCACGGGATGGTTTTGTGCCCGGGGCCCGAGGAGGTGGCTCCCGGGACCCGGGCGTCACCACCGAGTGGCAACCCGATGGCTAGAGGTCGCGGCAGCAGAGGGGTGCGTTGTCCAATCGAAGGGCGCCACCCAGTCTGCCGCCGTCGAGACCTCCCGCGCCTGGTCCGAGATGGAGGCGCGGGAGAAGGAAACACTCCCGAGAGGAAAGCGTCTGGGCCGAAGAGGCCGGGCTCGCGTCTCGCGGGTGTGTTTTCGTTGTGCGCGAGGATGTCGCGGTGGTTCGCGAGGAGGCGTGGGAGGCCGTGGTCGAGTCCGCTGCCCCGGAGGCAGGGTTCTTCGACCGCGGCGACCATCTTGCAGAACCGATGCCTGACGAAGAGGTCGGGGAAGATGCCGGTTCCCTTTTGACACCATCTGCGGTCGCCTTCGGGGCCCGGGGGACCTCCATGCCCCCGGGTGCTCCCCTGCCGACGTCGTCCGGCGCCGCCTTCGAGGTCCGGTCAGAAGCACAGCGGTGACCGCGCCCCGTGCGATCCGGGCCTCGCTCGCGCTCGCGCACCGATTCTTCCTGTCTTGTACAAAGAAAGGTATTCGCATATGTATATGATTATGTTTATGTTTTTGTACCTTAGTTTATTGTGTTGTCCGGAGGTTGCTGGTGTTCGGGGACGCCGAATACCGGGCGCCGTCCGACAGCAGTCGCGGATAGCCATTGCGCCTGAGGCTCCTGCCTGGGCCCTGGTGCAGCCGCCTGCCCCAGGGAGCTCGGTCTCCGGGGGTAGCGAACGCGTCAGTCGCCTTGCGGAGCGACAAGGTCTGCAGGCTTGGCCCCTTCCGTCTTCCGGATCCAAGCCCTCCGCGCCCCCGGGCGCCATTGGCCCAGAGGGCATAGCGAGGCCGCGAGGATACTTTTGATTGGTCGGAAGCCCCTCGGGAACTGACCCCGCCCGGGCTCGGGGTCGCCAGGCAACGAAGCCCCCGGCGCCTCGGCCGCGGCCGGGGGGGAGCCGGCCAGGTCGGGCACCGCGGCCCGTCTCGGGAACCTAAGCCGACCGTACAAATAGAGGAAGAATACGATTTAAGCAGTATACAAGTTCAGATAAGGTACGTATCTGGAGGTTGCGGAGGGCGACGTGGCTCTGCGAGCACTATCCCGGGGCCAAGAGCGTTGCTCGCTCCCGGGAACGCTGAACGTCGGCCGATACGCCGTGATCCGCCGTAGCGCCCGGAGCCTGGAGCAGCCGCCTGCCCCGGGAGCACGGTCCTCGATTGCTGCGAGGGACCGAGGATGATTCTGGTGGGACGATCGAGTCCGCAGGCGTTTCCCTTCCCGCCTTCCGGGTCCGGGGGAGCGCTGCGAAGCCGCGGAAACGGACTTGACCGAGCGCGGAGCGGCCAGGCGGCGGCGCACCCGGCGCCTCGGCGGCTGCCGGGGAAGGGCTGGCTAGGCCGGGCTCCATGGGCCGTGTCGAGGTTCGGAAGGCCTGCCTAACCCTGCCGGGAACTGGTCTAATCTGCATATGACGAGTCGTGAGAGTATTTGGCTCGTTCCCCTGTCCGTTCCGTGCTACGATCAGTGGCGTCGATCACCTCCCGAAGGCGTCTTCGTGGTCGCGACCGTGCGGAGGGAAAGATCACGCATAAGCATTTCACCCCCTACCTCCAGAAAAAACCGAGCCCCAAGCCAACCAGGCGGGGCACCGCAAGCCGGGGCTTGGACAGTGTCCAGGGTTTAGCAGGAGGGGATACGGTAGCTCGTCGGTAGGGGATTGATGATAATGCACGATCCCAACCGTCGCACGGGCGCGGCCCGGGTATGGCCCCGGGGGATGAGACAGCCACGAGCGCAACACACGGAAAGAGACGAAGGGCACGGTACCGGGATAGATAGGTTTATTGAATAGAAACGCTGATCATATGGAAGCGTATATACCAGGGGGCCCCGGTTAGTGCTGAGGTTTAGAGGCACTTACAGGATTCAGATAATATTTGTGAAGATGCTCCCAGGCTTACCGAGGCCCGGTTGGGAAGTTCCGATCACCAGGGGGGGCCTTCCCACGGGAGGAAGATTTCATTCTGACCCGTGCGAGGACACGGCGGAGATTCAAGCCTCCAGCCTGAAGTGATCGGGCCCGAACCTTACGCTAAAGATAGCGCTTGAGGCCTTGCTGGCAACGAGCGACGCGGAACGGAGCGCACCACCTTCGTTCCTCGAGGAAGTCGAGGTTGCTGAGCTGCATATTTGTCGTGGTCGACACTTGTCGATGTAGCGCTGTACCCGAGAGCCGAAGGAGAGGTCTGGCGACAGAACGGCTTCGGCCCGATAGACCAGGAAGACACGGGGTCTCCCCGGGCGCCTGGCTTGATGTGGTATGAATCGCCCTCGGGACCGCCGGGGGAAGGGTCTACTCTGTACATAGTAAACTGTGAGAGCGTCCGGTCCGTTCCCTTGTCCACTCCATGCTACGAGCCGTGGTGTCAACCATATCCCGAAGGCGCCGTCGTGGTCGCGCCCGTACGGTGGCTGGGTTTGCGCATAACCCGGCCGCCGTACGGGCGCGGCCCGATGATACCTCCAGGGGGTGAGACCGCTCCGAACGCAACACATGGGAAACGACGAAAGGAACGAGACCGGGAAGGAAGGATAAAAAATGCTGTTTATGTAAAGTGTATATACATGGGGCCCCGGCCTGCGCTGAGTTTCCGGAGAAGTCCGGCGCTGGCCCGGGTTCGCCCAACTTACAGGATGTTTACACGGATAGATTTGTGAAGATACTTGATGTGCTAAGGATGGAGCTCGGGCTCGCTTCCCTCGCGAGCTCGAGTCCGGCATGTGCTCGGGACCCGGGGGCCCCGGCCAGAGCTCAGGATATGTGTCCGGGACCCGGGGCCCCGGACTAGAATACGGTTTTGATATAAGCCGGGTTCCGGGGGCCCGGGCTTGAATATGGGATGTGAGACGACCTTCCGGAAGCATTCTCGCCGGGGCGGTGCTATCCGGGCTTCGCGCCCTATTCCGGGTGTCGCATTCCTAGGCCCGCATTCGCCTTGGCGAGGCTGCCCTGGTTCGGCACCCTGGTGTCGGGCCCGGGACACGGATTCGGGAATCCGTGCCTCGGCTCAAATATGTGCCCGGGACCGAGGGGGCCCCGGACTGAGGCTAAATATGCGCGCCCAGGAGCCAAGGGCTCTGACCGGGAGGAGGTACGTGCCGGGGAGCCAAGGGCTCCGACCGGGGCTAGGTAGGCGCGCTCGGGAGCCAGGCTCAGACCGGGGCCAGATCTGTGCGCGGGAGCGGGATTCGGCCCGTCCGCCAAGGGAAAAGGACCGTCCGAATTAGAGCGATCGGACCGTCCGCCTTCGCGTCGGACCGTTCGGTCCAGGGCGATCGGACCGTCCACCTTCGGATCGGACCGTCCGAATCGCCTTGAACGCGCTTGGCCTGCTTTTGGATGGCGCGGCATTCCGAGAGGACGTGAAAGTCCGTCTCGGGGACGGCGCACCACCCCCGGGCCATTGCCGGTGGCGGTGGCGCAGGTGCGGCCCTTTTGCCGCTTATCGCCGCCGTCGTTCGTCTTCGTGGGCGATGTCGCCTCGGGGGCTGCCCGCAGCAGCCATCGCGGAGCACTCGGCAGCCGTTTTGGCCTGTCAGGGGCTGTGCTCGAGCTCAGCTCGTCGGGAGGGAGCGAGCTCTCGACGCCGGGAGAAGATCCCCAACCGGGAGGTGCCGGTCTATCGGGAGCGGTCGGTCAACCGGGAGCTAATCAACCGTGAGCGGCCGATCAACCGGGGGCAGCCGTTCAACCGGGAACTTATCGACCGGGAGCGGCCTGCCCGGACTCGCGCTCGACGGGGCGACGCGGTCCGGATTATCACCCCCTATATGTGTCCGGGACCCGGAGGCCCCAGACTTAGTCGGGACAAACCGCCTGGACTTGCCATCGCGTCCGATGAAGTCCGGGTAGTCGTACCCTACGCGTGTCCGGGACCAGGAGGCCCCGGACTGAGTCGGGACGAAACGCCCGGACTCGCCATCGCGTCCGATGAAGTCCGGGCAGTCGTACCCTAGGTGTATCCGAGAGCCAAGGGCACCGACCGGGGCTAAATCTGCGCCCGGGAGCCAAGGGCTCCGACCGGGGCTAAGTACGCACCCGGGAGCCAAGCTCCGACCGGGCTAAGTACGCACCCGGGAGCCAAGGGCTCCGACCGGGGCTACTTATGAGCCCGGGAGCCAGGGGCTCCTGCCGCACGGACTCAGGTCCCTTGAGAGGGGGCGAGCTCGAGCCCGCTACTGCTCCTGCCGAGACTTCTTGACGCGTTCGGCCAACTTGTGGACGGCGCGACACTCCACGAGGTCGTGCGAATCCGTCTCGTGGACGGCGCACCACCTCCGGGCTTCGACCGGCTCGAGGCGCTCGGCCAAACGCTGGACGGCACGACATTCCGTGATGTCGTGCCGGTCCATGTCGTGGAAGGCGCACCACCCGCGGGCTGCGGCCGGCTTGAGGCGCTCGGCCATGCCCTGGACGGCGCGGCACTCGGTGATGTCGTGCCGGTCCGTGTTGTGGTAGGCGCACCATCCCCGAACTAAGGCCGGCTCGGTACGCTCGTGTGAGCATCGGACGGCGCGGCACTTCGCGATGTCGTGCCAGTCCGTCTGGTGGAGGGGGCACCACTTCTGGGTTGTCGCCGGCGGTGGCGGCGCGCGTGCGGTCTTTCGCCGCTTGCCGCGACCATCGCCTCCGCGGGCATCATAGCTCCGGGGGCTGCCTGCAGCCGCCAAGGCGTAGCTCTCGGCTGCCGCCTTGGCCTTCTGGTGCTTCCTCCTGTTCCGCCGTAGCGCGGAACGTGAGAGCCTGCCGTCCTCTCCAGGGCCCCTGTCGGGGGCCACGTTGCCCGGCGGGGAGTAGCCGCCGGACCCCTCGCCGTAGTCTCGACGATGATGGTGGCCTCCTGTCATGGAGCGCGTCGGTGTTGGAGGCGCCGGCGTAACACCTGAAAAGGAAACTCCCCCTACCTAGCGCGCCAGCTGTCGGAGGAGTTAACCTCGACGGCGAGAGGTCTGGAGACCCCCCTTTGAGATTCGGCCAGGGGAGTAGTTCTCAGGCGAAGCCGGCTTCGGGTGGAAGAAGATGAATTAGCGCTCGGGACAGAAACAGAGGGGCCCGAGCTGGAGACAGAAAGGTCCGGACCGTCCGAATCGGGTCCGGACCGTCCGATCTGTTGTGACCACGCGGGAGATAGATCGACAGTCCGGAAGGCGAAGAACCGCGGCGCACCGAGGAGACGGGGGGATTTATATAGGTTCGGGCCACCGGAGCGTAATACCCTACTCCTGTGTTTTGGACTATGAGAGAGAGAGATGAATGTGGAGCGGAGTTTACAAGGAGGACCCCGGGAGCTCAGAAGCTCACCGGGAACCCGGAGGTGGCGTCGGTCGTTCCACCAGCGACCGGACTCGAGGAAGGAGGAGGAGATCTCTGTTGTCTAAGACCGGAGTTTCTTTTTTTCATCTACGGCATGGATCCTCCTTTATAGAGTCAGGGGAGTCCATAGTGCCCCGTACAGAGAGAGAGAGGTTGCTATGTCTTGTTGCACGCTCGTGGCCGCCTGCTGCACCGCGCCGGAGAGACGTCCAGTCGCCCACGCCCGCTCGCTGAGCCGTGCGGGAGGCACGCCGGGTCGCCCGGTCGCCCGCTGCGGGCGGCTGGTCTGGTCGGCCCCTTGCTGGGCGGCTGTGTACGGCTACAGCAGCGCACCCTGTTGAGAAGTGAGAGTGCACGTCGCTGTGTCTCGGACTGTGCAGGGAGCAGGCCCACGGGGGGCCGTCTTGAGAATCCACGCGCGTCCCACCGGGTGGGCGGGGCGCGGCACGCCCGTCGCCTGTCACCTCGGGTCTGGGGGCGGCGCCCCGGGCACGGGGAGGCGCTCGGCCGGGGGCGACGCATCCGGGCGTGGGGGGCGCGCCCTGGGCCCGGACACTGTGCGGGAGACACGGCCGGCACGGGGAGGCGCGTCCGCGGCTGGGGGCAACGCATCATGGGACCGGGAGGCGCGCCCGGGCCCCGGACACCGTGCGAGAGACACGATCGCAGCCGGTCGTTAGTCGAACAGGACGTGGCCCCAGGGAACTGACGTGGCCGAAGACCCACGCGTCCCCGGCGACTGTGGATACCCCCAGTCCCGTTTCACCGTATATATATTATATAATATATTATATATATATATGTGCAAAGCGTCTACCAGGTATATATGTGCACCCATGTAGGTGTATATAACATATTTTACAGGTACAGCAATGGTGGGAATGTTTGTTAAGCAGAGATGCGATTCCAGTCTAAACTCAAGGCTATCCAAAGGATCAAAAGGGGGGGGGGACAACCAAGGATTCAAGGAGGGGATCAAAAGGGATATTTTTAGGGTTCTGATTCGAAGCAATGGGATAGATATCGAAGCAGGAGTTTTTAAAGGAGAAGATTGGGGAACTCGCCGTTAGGGTTTCTAGGAAGTTTGAATACAGAAATCCGAACTAAGAGATTATTTTGGAACGGAGGATTTTTGAGAGGTCGGGTTTTCAGATCATGGGAGGGAGACAATTTGGAGATCTAGGCACGACTTATGACTCAGCACACAAGATCGAAATTTTCACGGATAGATTTTAGTAAAATATAGTTTAACGTCTCGCTGAAAGCGGGGCGTTACAATTTGACCGAACGGTGGATGGGCATGGAAGAGGAACAGGACGGGAAGGAAGACGGCTGTGCCGGAGTGAGCACGCAAGGTGAGCGCAGAGCAAGAGGTGGCCAATAGGCGGGGCCCGAAAAGGTGTTGCTAGAGCCACGGTGAGCCCGCGACTGTGTGGGTTTGCGCGGCGCTGCGTGCGGGGATCGAACAGTGCTAGGCAGCCTTGATGACACGCGGTGGGCATCGGTGTAACGCCCCGCTTTCAGTGAGACATTAAACAATATTTTGCTAAAATCTACCTATGAAAATTTTGATCTTGAGCGCTGTGATTGTATGTCGTGCCTGGATCTTAGTCTATCTCTCTGTCCTTGATCTCGTAATCCCTCCTCTCAAAAATCTTCCGTTCCAAAATAACCTCTGAGATCGAGTCGCCGTATCCGAGCATCGCTCCTAAAATCCTAATGGCAAGGTCCTTGAATCGTCTCCTTCAAATCTCTAGTTCGATATCTGTTCTGAAGTTCTGAGTCGGGACCCTAAGATATCCCCTTTGGTTTCTCTCCTAGAAATCCCGTATCTTCCCTTGCTTCCTATCTCTCTTGAATCTCCAAATAAAATCCTGAGTTAAATGATATAATTTGGGTGTCGAACCTATATTCGAGCCCTCTCCGTCAATATAACTAAGTATATATGCATCATGTGTATATATAAATAAATGTATATCCTTGAGCATGTATATATACATGTACACATGTACCAACCCTCCCTTTCAGCTCCTCCAACAATGTGTATATATATACACACACCTCTCTAACATGTATATATGTGTTTGGTTTTCTACCCTTGAGCCCTAGAAAACTCCTCAAACGCCCTTAGCTTTCCCCAAAAAGATTCGAATTAAATATTGTAATTCGAATTTAATCCCCTCTTTGGATCCTCCGCAAAAATCCTCGGAAAAAGTTTAATCCCAAAAATACAAGAAATTGCCACCTCGGACCCCCCTTAAATTCCTCAATTTCTCCTGAAGTTCAAAAGTAATTTTTGAATTCAAAATCCCATTTGAAAACCTTCCAAAAGCCCACCCAAAATACCCAAAGAAAAAGAAAAAGCCTTACTGTTCCACTAGGCCACCTCATCCCTCTTTTTGACCCAGCTCTGTGCCTGGCGAGTAAACGCCACTGCAGCCGCCCGGATGGCCGCCACGTGCCTACCCCTCGTGCTGCGCCCCGTCGCGATCACCCTGCTGCACAGCGCCGCGTGAACCACCGTACGTCGCCGATTGCCGACACGTGCCCCTACTCCATACCAGCGCCGCCGCCCGATCTCTCTCACTCGCCCCCGCACAGTGTGCCCACCACCGATGGATCGCTGCCGTTGGGGGCCGCGCGCGCTGTCAGCGTCAATCCCCCTTCACTATTTATTCCTTCTCTCGTTCCCGAACGTTCTGTTTCTCCATTCCGCCCGGCAAGTGTTCGGTCAAAAGACCAAGGTTCCCGACGTCACCGTGGTCTTCACTCAGCCCGCCTCGGTCGCTGCTATCAGCCACGGCGTGGACAGCCGCTCGGCTGCCGCCCACTTTTTTCCCTCTCCCCTCCCACCTTCTTTCGCCTCCTTCCCGCCGAGGTCCCGTGGTCAAAAAGCCACTGCTCCACTCATGTCACCATGGCCCTGCCTCTGTAGCTGTGCCATGGACCACACTGAGCCGCCTCAGCCGATCCCACGTGTGGATTTCAAAAAGGCCGCCCGATGCACCACCTCCCCTACCCGACGCATCCCCACCACCAATCAAATCCCCCACCGCGTGAGAATTTCACCTCGGCGCCACCCCGTCCTCTCACCTCCATGATTGGGCATGGGAAATCTCGAGCATGCCTCGAGTCGACCTAGCGATTTCCCTCGCTGCTCCTCGCGCTATAAAGCTCCTTTCGAGCCTCCTTCTCTCCTCTCACTTCGTCTCCAGCCCGGGCCGCTGGTTGCGTTTTTTCGAGGAGTCGGCCACGCCGCGCCGCCGTGGGGCCTCGACTACCCTTTCTCGTCCCGAGCGCCCTTGCCTGGTCTCGGAGCTGAGCTCCGGCACTGCCCCTCCCTGTCCGCCTCCCTGCTTGACCCTAACGCCGCCGCCCCTTTGATTCCCCTCGGGTGAGCCCTCTGCAAGTTCCATTTCCCACCTCTACGACTCATATCGCATGTATGACATCGCGTCGGTCTATCTCTCTCTCGGTTCCCGTGGCCGCTGATCTTCATTCCTCCTCCTGCTGTCGACTGGCCCCGATGCCGCCGCACGCAGCCTGCTACCAGACCACGCAAGCTTCAGGAGCTGCTACTACGGGTCGCCGTTGTCGTCTTCCCCTTTTCTCTCTCCCATCGTCTCGACATCCCCGACGTTGGCCGTTGTCACGATCTACCTACCTGATCGAGCCGCATGGCATTTGTTTCGGTCTCCTCTCCCCGCTGGGTGCTAGTTGCTCGGTCTGAGCAGCCGCCATCGCCAGAATATCCTCGCCACTGTGAGCCATGATCGCGGCTGGCTTTTTCTCCTCGCTACTGAGACCGTCGGGGACAACAACCACGTGGATACCCGGTCGACCCGTTGGTCCGTTGCCGAGTCAGCGGCTTGTCCCTCCAGCGTGATACATCCACAAGGGCCCGAGTCACTATCATGTGGGCCCATGATACCCTAGCGCACCATAACCGTCCCGTGCACCCCACTCTCTCTCTCTCCTCGTACCCCGATGGATCTGGTCCACGGGCCTAGCGTCGCTGACGTGTGGGCCTGGCCTTCCTCGGTCCACCACAGACTGCGCCCATACATCCTCCCTCTGTTTTCCTCTGCCCGTGTGTCGGAGAGGAACTCCAACCGCGGAGAGTCTGGGGACCCCCCTTTGAGGTTCAGCCAGGGGAGTTGTTCACAGGACGACTGTGGCGGACCTCGAGAGCGGGCGGGCAGCGATCGCAATGGCGATGCAGCAGCTCATCGCCCGTACAGTCGCCACCGAGATCTTCGTGCGACTCGCCGGCGGAGATCGAGGCAGCAGAGAGGCGCGTCGTCCGATCGGAGGCCACCGCCAAATCTGCCGCAGTTGAGGCCTCCCGCGCCCGGTCCGAGATGGAGGCGTGGGAGAAGGAAATATCCTCCCAGGAGGAACGCGTCCGGGATCTCAAGAGGCGGCTCGCGTCCCGGGAGTGTGAGTTCACCGCGCGCGAGGAAGCCGTGGTGGTTCGTGAGGAGGCACGGAGAGCCGTGGCCGAGACGTTGTAGAGAGCTGCAAGGGTGGAAACAGGGTTCCTCGTCTGCGGTGAGCCACCCTCGTGGAGCGATGGCTGCGAGGAGTCCGAGGAAGACGTCAATTCCTTCTGACACCTGTGAGCCTGGAATACGCGGCGTCTTTCGGGCCCATGGGCCCTCCATGCCCCCACGTGCGGCCGGCCCAAGGAGCGCAGCGAGGCCGCGGGAAAAGACTGCTAGAAGAGAGAACATACGAAAAGAGCCCTGCGTGGGTTAGGTATGGCCAAAGTGCTAAGCTCGTACCCCTTTGACTCGCCGGGAGCCCCTCGAGAACTGACCTTGACCGGGCAGGGGTCGCCAGGCAGCGAAGCACCCGGACTCGTGGTGGCCGGGGAGGAGCTGGCCAGGCCGGCACCGCAGTCCGCCCCAGGAATCTAGGCTGGCCCGACGGGGGGTTATGCCCGAGACCCTAGAGCATCGACAGTGCCCGGGGCGCGGTCCACGACCCGACCATCAGGCCTCAGCAACCGGCAGCGCTAACCCAGCGCCCTCGCGCCAGGCCCTGGCAGATTCCGCTTTGCCCCCGGGGCCGAGGAGAACGAAACACATGGCCATACAAACGGGGAAGAATAGAAATTGAGCAATGTTTAAAGTGGGATAAGATTACGTATCTAGATGCTGAAAAGGGTGGTGTGGCTCGCGAGCACAATCCCGGGGCCAGGAGCGCTACTAGCGACCGGACCAAGAATTCGCGCCGGGAAAAGACCTGAGTTGGGGGCCCTCGGCCAGCGTCGAGGTTTGGAAAATCTACTCAAACCGGCCAGCACCTTCCTTTGTCCATTCCATGCTACGAACCGTGACGTCGACACCTCCAAAGTGTCCTCACGGTCGCGACTATGCGAGGAAAAGATTACGCATAAGCATTTCGCCCTACTCCGGAAAAAAACCGAGCCTGAGGCTAGCCAGGCGGACACCGCAGCCGCCGGGGCCCGGGGCGTCGCGCGGAGGGCGCGCCATGGCCCCGTGCTGGACAAATGCCCCGGGCTTAGCACGTGGGGATACGTAGCTCGTTGGTAGGGAATTGATGATAATGCGCAAACCCCACCGCCACATGGGCACGGCCTGAATCATGCCCCCAGGGGGTGAGACCAGCCACGAACGAAACACGGAAAAAGACAAGGGCACGAGACCGGGAAGCATATTAAAATGCTGATTAGTAAGTGTATACAACATGGGGGCCCCAGCCAGCGCTGAGATTTGAAGAAATCCGCGCTGGCCGGGCACCCACAACTTACAGAATGTGTTACGGATAAAACTTGCGGAGATGCTCCTAGGCTTACCGAGCCCGTCGGGAGACACGATCACAGGAAGGGCCTTCCACAAGCTGGGGGAAAGTTTTTTCTTTCCAGCACGTGTGAGGACACGGCGGAGGACTAGGTCCCCGACCTGGAGTGATCGGGCCCGAACCTTACGCTGATGATAGCGCTTGAGGCTCTGCTGGTAACGAGCGACGCGGAACGAGGTGCGCCGTTGTCGGTGATGATGTGACGTGATTTAGCATTGCGGAGTACTTCACTGACGAAGTACACCAGCTTCTATTGCGTGCTCTCCAATCCCAGCCTGAGGGGGGCCGGGCGCTCGGGCTCATCTCCCTCGGGAGGGAGCGAGTTCTCGAGCCCGGGGGCAGATATGGGCCCGGGACCTCGGGGGCCCCGGCTGGAAAGCAGAGGATATGTGCCTGGGACCCGGGGGCCCGGGCTGAGATGTGGAATGAATCGGGACGACCTCCCCGGACCCGCTCTCTCGCCAGGGCGATGCTGTCCGGGACATCGCGCCCTGTCTGGTTGTTCCGGGTGCCGCGTCCCCAGACTCGCACTCGCCTTGGCGAGGCTGTTCGGTTTCAGGCTCCCCAGAGTCGGGCAGGGGCGCAGATCCCAGGCCACGCGTTTGTCGGGCAAGGGGCACTCAACGACGAGCGCTACGCTCACCACTTGCGGCGTTGCCGCTATGTAGAGCAACAGGGGCTCACCCTGAGCCAGTGCCACGAGTACAGGGGGTGTTGTTAGGTACCTCTAGAGCTCATCAAGGGCTTGAACGGCCTCATCCGTCCAAGTGAACTGCCCGGTCTGCTTGAGAAGCTTGAAGAGGGGGAGGGCACGCTCCCCTAGCTTGGAGATGAAGCGGCCGAGTGTAGGCACACACCCGATCAGCTTTTGAGCCTCCCTGAGCGAGCTGTCCCTCCCTGGGTACTCGGGCCGGATGGTCCTCAGGGCCGAAAGTGATCTGGGTGTCTGACCACTTCAGCCTCCGGGCTGCCGCTGGGCTCGGTGCCACGGCTAGCAACTCGCGCTTCATGGCTTTGAAGCCACGGCGCGAGGAGCGGGCGTGCGCCCCGCCATCGAGGGTGGCAAGGACGTTCTCGGGTTCTTAGAACTCGAGAGGTTGCTCCGAATCGGGAGAGGTGTCGGCGAGGATCTCGACACCGGAGTCGTGACCGTGCGGAGGAAAGGATTGCGCATAAGTATTTTGCCCCCTAGCAGCGGAAAAAACCGAGCCCGAAGCCAACCAGGAAGGACACTGCAAGCCAGCGGGGGCTCGGGGCGCCGCGCAGAGGGGCGCACCCACGGCCCCGGGGCTTGGACAATGTCCGGGGTTTAGCAGGATGGGATACGGTAACTAGCTGGTAGGGAACCAATAATTATGCGCAAAACCCAGCCGCCGCACGGGCGCGGCCCGATTATGCCCAGCTTCTCGAGCATGCGCTTGTCGCACACGCCCAAACGAAACGTGTGAATAACCGCGTGATGAGCGATGTGGGGGATGGTGTTGCGTACCTGGCTGAAGCGCTGCAAACAACGCCTCAGCGACTCCTCCCCGCCCTGACGTAGGGCGTGGAGATCCGCCTCAGTCCCAGGGTGTGGGAAAGTGCCCTGGAAGTTCGCCACGAACTGGTGGCGGAGGTTCTCCCACGAGTAGATCGAACCCTCGGGGAGGTTCATCATCCAGGAGCGAGCCTGGGCCTTGAGGGCGACGGGGAAGTAGTTCGCCATCACCTTCTCATCGCCGCCTGCCGCCTGGATGGCGGTGGTGTAGATCTGCAGGTATTCCGTGGGGTCGATGGAGCCGTCATATCTCTCCGGCAAGCTGGGCCGGAACTTGGCCGGCTAGCGCACCTGCCGGAGGCCTGGGGAGAGCGCCAGGCAACCCGAGCCGTACTGAGCGGGCTCAGACGATGGACGACGGTTTCCCGCCGGGGGGTTGGAGCTGGAGGCCTAGGCCTCGGGACGCCCGACGGCGCTCGCGCGCCGTTCGCGCTGTCGCTCCAATGTGACCCGGGCGTCCTCATGGGACTGCATCCGGTTTAGCCATTCACGGAGGTCGCCATGGCTATTCTTGGCCGGAGGCGTGGCGCGAGGCGCCACGCTCCGGGCTTGGTTCTGCTTCGGGGCGGGGGGCCGGCCCGTGCTAGATGTCGCGCGGTCGGCACTCCCGGCCCCTACACGGCTGTCGGTGGCTACCTGACGATGGGCCGCGCCTACCAGGTCAGTGACTTCGTTGAGCCACCGCCGCTCCTGGCCTCCACCTCCGGTAAATGCCGGAGGGTGGCGCAGGAGGGCTTCCGCCGCTAGGAGGGCTCCCTGCGGCGTCGCTGACTGGAAGTTGAGATTACGGCACGCCGTGGAGCGGCGCACCCGTTAGAGCCTCATGGATGAGGCCCCGGCAGACCCAACGGGGCACTTGCCAGCCCCCTCCGCAAGGGAAGGGGTCGAGGCCGCACAACCAGGCCACCGCGGGGGAAACTCGGCCCGCCGGGCACACGCCGCATGCCCCCAGGAGGACGAGGTGGGGGTGCGTGGTGGGCTCGCCATGGGGCTAACATCGCCCGGCGGGGTGAGGCCGCCAGACTCCTCGTCGGAGTCCCGCGGACGATGACCTCCTGCCATGGAGTGTGTCGGCATTGGGGACGCCGGCGTGTTGCCTGGAAGTGAAACTCCCCCTACCTGGCGCGCCAGCTGTCGGAGGAGGGAACTCCAACCGCGGGGAGTCTGGGGACCCCCCTTTGAGGTTCGGCCAGGGGAGTTGTTCACAGGACGACTGTGGCGTCGGGACGATGGCACACAAGGGAGACAGGAGAAGTATATAGGTTCGGGCCACGCGGAGGCGTAATACCCTACTCCTGTGTATGTTTGCTATGTGGGAGATGAATGTGGTTTAATCTTACAAGGTGTTCTGGAGCGGGGTGCTCAGGAGCTTGCCCCCGCTTGGGGACGAAGCCTTTCTAGAAGCTGTACTCGGAGGATGAAACGGGGTCTGCCCGAGAGAGAGCCTCCCCGAGAGCCAGAACCAAAGAGGCTCTTCCTGTTGGCATGGATCCTCCTTTCATAGTCCAAGGGGAGTCCACAGTGCCTAGCTCACATGTGAGGAGAAAGCTTTTCTAGGTATGATATGTCTTGTCGCACACGTCCGCCTGCTGAGCCTTGCTGGAGTTGGTTCGGCACGTCTAGTCGTCACGTTGCTCGGCTGCTGCGGGTGGCTAGGTCGTGAAGATGTGACAGCGCACGCCACCGCTGCCAGAATGTGGAAAACTGAAGCCCTCTTAGTCAAAAGTTCTCTGACTGCGCAGGGAGCGGGCTCATAGGGGGTCATCATGAGAGCCCACGCATGCCCGAGCGGGTGACAGGTGCGTCGCGCCCCGTCGCCTCGTCATTAATGCGGGTAGTTGGAACAGTTGGTCCGCTCGAGTCAAGCTCGGGCCTGGGGCAGAGAGCTCGTCGAGGCCCTCCGCTGCGCACAAGGCGCCGAGTTCCTCGGGACGGAAGTTGTGGGCCCCGGGACCGGGGGACGTGACCCGGGGCCGGGAAGTCCCAGCAATGTGTCCCGGGGACGTGACCCGGGGCCAAGGAGGTGGTTCTCGGGACCGGGGGGCAAGGCCCGGGACCGGGAAGACCCGGTAATGTGCCCCGGGGACACGACCCGGGGCCGAGGAGGTGGGTCCCGGGACCGGGGGTGAGGCCCGGGACCGGGAAGTCCCCGTAATGTGCCCCGGGGACGCGACCCGGGGCTGAAGCTGAGGGTCCCGGGACCGGGGGGCGAGACCCGGGCTTTGGAAACTGTAATTTTTGAATCGGCCCTTGATCTGTCATACCGAAGGATTCTAGACAAAGCTTCCGAAAATCTTCGATGTTCTGCTCCACTTGTTGTCTCTGTTCTTCGGTCAAGTCTTCCATTGTGACTGGGATTATGTTGTCTGTGCTGACCTCTTTTCCAGCCATGTTGAAGTTCTGTGTCCCACCGGGTCAAAAAACGTGTTGATTCAGCCGATAGGATATACTGTGATAATATGAAGATCGTGTCCCACCGGGCGTGCCAAAAACGTGTTGACGCCGAAAACCGCCGGGTGTGCCAAAAAGCTTGCTGACGATCTGGTTCGGCGTCTGGTGACACGCGAAGGCCTGGGAGATCTGCTTAGCTCCAGTGCAGGTCCTAAAATATTTGAGGTTCGCGGGCGTGCCAGTCAATTTGACCCAGCAATTGACAAGGAGATGAAGAAATTAGATTACTGATCCAATCGGCCAGCAAGCCGATACGGATTCCTTCCAGCCGATGCCGCTATGCTCGTGCCCGGGCCTCTGCCTGTACTCGCGCCCGGGTCTCGTGCTTGCGTCCGGGTCCTTGTTGGTCCTCGTGCCCGGATCGGCAGCAATTGCGCAATCGGCTATCGGCCGATACGGGCTGATATAGACTCCTCGTAGCCGATAGCCGATGGCACCTGTGTATCGGCTAGGAAACCGATAGTGCTATGAGCAAATAGACAAGATGTCAGTATAACATGTGCATCGGCTAGGAGCCGATTATCAATAGATAAGCAAAATAGTAAGCCAGCCGACTGTCGAGGAAACACATATGCATCGGCTAGAAAACCGATGATAATATAGATGACCAAAACAGTATGGATAATACAGTCGGCTTTATAAAAAGATAACCTATCGGCTAAGCACTCCGATAGAACGTCGCATATACACCGATCAGCCCGACAAGGATAAATCTATTATTATCGATCTAGTAGTTCAAACCTAACTGATGCAGCACAGATCGATAATAGTAAAGGAACCTCAACGAGCCGATAGACCTAATGCAACTGTGATGAAAATAACTTACCGGCTATACATTCCGATAAGACGCTTGCGCAAAAACCATCAGCCTAGCAGGAACGATTTATCGCTGGCAGTTCAGTAGGTCGGACCCAACCGATGCAGCATGAACTGATGATAAATCGCCCCCAGTAAACTGATAAGATCTACGCACGCGTGATGTGGTATACCTGATCGGCCTAAGAGGTCGGACCGAACCGATGCAGCCGTAGCCAGGGCAGATACACCTGGGTAAGGGGTGACGAGTCTTACCCTCTCGCAGGAGCTCGGACCTAGCCGATGCAGCCCCGCTCGAGAAGCAAGAACCCGTCGAAAGGTTGGCGATGCGCCGAAGTTTAATTGATCGATTGATAGTTTACAAGGTCCCCGGGCATACGTATATATACCCCGAGTTACAAGAGTCCTTATAGGACACGTAACAAGACTTTCCTAACTAGAAAAGGAAAACTAACAGACCTTATCGGACAAGAGATCAGGTTTCCTAAAAGATAAAACTATCTAATAGATAAGATAATTAACTGCCATAGCGTGGTCTTCACGATTCCTTCCCGAATCCGGCTTCTTCTGGATTAGCTCCCAACGGCTGATATCACTTCTTTCCTTAACCAAGTCCGACGCGAATCGTACCAAATTTTGGCGTTAACACATGCCCCCCAATTTCGGAGTTTGTTATCAAACTTCGAAATTCTTCTTCTGTTTGGGCCTCATCATTCCTTCCTGGCCTCCTGAAATCGGCTTTCATGAACCGATACCTTCTGTACTAGGTGTGCTAAGCTCTTGAAGTCTTCTGATGAAAATTTTTCCTTGATCGGAGCCACCAAACCTTGGAATGCTAACTCGGCCAGCTGTGCATCATCCAGACTTAAACTATAACATCGGCTTCTAACATCACAAAACCGCTGGATATATTCTGCGACTGATTCCTCCGACTTCTGTATTACCGATGTTAAGTCTATCAAACTCATCTCCTGACTCCCTATAAAGAAATACTTGTGGAATCGCTTTTCCAGATCGGCCCAACCTCGAACTGAGTTAGATGACAATGAAGAAAACCATGTAAAGGCCGATCCGGATAATGATAACGGGAAGAGTCTAACTCTCAAAGCTTCTACAGCCGATGCTTCTCCGCACTGCGCCAAGAATCGGCTGACATGCTCCACTGTAGACACATCATCTTGCCCTGAGAATTTGGAGAAGTCTGGCACTTTGTATCGGCGCGGCAACGGAACTCTATCAAACCAATCTGGATATGGATGCCGATACATAAACATTTCCTCCTTCGGTCTTAGACCGAATTGTTCTTTCATCACCTCTGTGATTCTTGCCGATAAATTGTCTTCTCTTGGATCTTCACCGTAATGACGCAGAGGTGGAGTTGGTAGCCGATTCTGATTCTGATATTCCCTCGAATAGTTGTACTCAGGAACAGCTTCTGGATAACTCTGTTGATGCCCCCCATAGTACGCAGTTTGATATCCTTGAGGAATCCCATCTTGTTGCCCCCTGGGTATTTGAATCGGCTCTACTGCCTTCTTGATCAAGCTCTGTAATGTGTTCACCAATACCCCAGATTGATCAGTCAACGCATGATGAACTGCTTCATTAAACATGTCTTGGATCGGCTTTTGTGAACTTGTAAGCGATATATGGCTCGATTCGTCAATGAGAACAGGCTTTGGAAACTGTAATTTTTGAATTGGCCCTTGATCTGTCATACCGAAGGATTCTAGACAAAGCTTCCGAAAATCTTCGATGTTCTGCTCCACTTGTTGTCTCTGTTCTTCGGTCAAGTCTTCCATTGTGACTGGGATTATGTTGTCTGTGCTGACCTCTTTTCCAGCCATGTTGAAGTTCTGTGTCCCACCGGGTCAAAAAACGTGTTGATTCAGCCGATAGGATATATTGTGATAATATGAAGATCGTGTCCCACCGGGCGTGCCAAAAACGTGTTGACGCCGAAAACCGCCGGGTGTGCCAAAAAGCTTGCTGACGATCTGGTTCGGCGTCTGGTGACACGCGAAGGCCTGGGAGATCTGCTTAGCTCCAGTGCAGGTCCTAAAATATTTGAGGTTCGCGGGCGTGCCAGTCAATTTGACCCAGCAATTGACAAGGAGATGAAGAAATTAGATTACTGATCCAATCGGCCAGCAAGCCGATACGGATTCCTTCCAGCCGATGCCGCTATGCTCGTGCCCGGGCCTCTGCCTGTACTCGCGCCCGGGTCTCGTGCTCACGTCCGGGTCCTTGTTGGTCCTCGTGCCCGGATCGGCAGCAATTGCGCAATCGGCTATCGGCCGATACGGGCTGATATAGACTCCTCGTAGCCGATAGCCGATGGCACCTGTGTATCGGCTAGGAAACCGATAGTGCTATGAGCAAATAGACAAGATGTCAGTATAACATGTGCATCGGCTAGGAGCCGATTATCAATAGATAAGCAAAATAGTAAGCCAGCCGACTGCCGAGGAAACACATATGCATCGGCTAGAAAACCGATGATAATATAGATGACCAAAACAGTATGGATAATACAGTCGGCTTTATAAAAAGATAACCTATCGGCTAAGCACTCCGATAGAACGTCGCATATACACCGATCAGCCCGACAAGGATAAATCTATTATTATCGATCTAGTAGTTCAAACCTAACTGATGCAGCACAGATCGATAATAGTAAAGGAACCTCAACGAGCCGATAGACCTAATGCAACTGTGATGAAAATAACTTACCGGCTATACATTCCGATAAGACGCTTGCGCAAAAACCATCAGCCTAGCAGGAACGATTTATCGCTGGCAGTTCAGTAGGTCGGACCCAACCGATGCAGCACGAACTGATGATAAATCGCCCCCAGTAAACTGATAAGATCTACGCACGCGTGATGTGGTATACCTGATCGGCCTAAGAGGTCGGACCGAACCGATGCAGCCGTAGACAGGGCAGATACACCTGGGTAAGGGGTGACGAGTCTTACCCTCTCGCAGGAGTTCTGACCTAACCGATGCAGCCCCGCTCGAGAAGCAAGAACCCGTCGAAAGGTTGGCGATGCGCCGAAGTTTAATTGATCGATTGATAGTTTACAAGGTCCCCGGGCATACGTATATATACCCCGAGTTACAAGAGTCCTTATAGGACACGTAACAAGACTTTCCTAACTAGAAAAGGAAAACTAACAGACCTTATCGGACAAGAGATCAGGTTTCCTAAAAGATAAAACTATCTAATAGATAAGATAATTAACTGCCATAGCGTGGTCTTCACGATTCCTTCCCGAATCCGGCTTCTTCTGGATTAGCTCCCAACGGCTGATATCACTTCTTTCCTTAACCAAGTCCGACGCGAATCGTACCAAATTTTGGCGTTAACAGGAACTAAGTATTTTATTTGAAAAAAACGCATACGCTAGGTTACATTGTTATAATTTCTCGGCCGCGATCGCAAGACGACCGACGGGCCGCCAACCCAATTGCTGCATGACTTCCTTGATTGATTGTTATTCCCTTAAATATCCTTGTCACCTCCCTTGACAGATCCCGGTACCCGTGTCGACGGGCATGGTATCGGTGATCGCCTATCAAATTTAAAAATGTCTACGATGGGTAAAACTTGGGTTTACGAAACTTTAGAAAACCCGACACCTGGGTCGGTGCCTTGAAAATAAAATGGTTTGTGAAAACCGCGGTGCGGGAATCGTGCCAGCAGGACGAGTCCCCCGCACTGCAGCTAAGGACTGATTCCTCTAGAATTTCATCTGAACATGTGACAGTACAACCACATGGGTGATATGGGATAACTCCTAGCTGAGTAACTAGCCTCCCAAGAATGCCTTGCGTGCCATTGGACTATGGATCGTGCAGGAGGGCGTCGGGGGTGCCTTCTGGGTTCCTGGCACAGCATGGTCTCGGACCTACCCTGTTGTTGCTCTAAGGACCCTTCCAGTTGGCATGGGGTAACCTAGGAGGGTTTGGGAAATGCCTTATCGCGAAAACCTCTACGTCATCAAATCGTACCCAATGCGTGTGAGCTGGTGACTAGAGTGAGTCGCGTTGTGTGGGTAAAGTGTACCCCCTCTGCAGAGGTTTAAACTGTTTGAGCAGCCATGCCCATGGTCATGGGCGGATGTGAGGTGATTCCTTAGCGTAGTTTTGTTTGACAACTGCTTGTGAAATGATGTTTGCGGATTGGAAATCCAATTTCGGAAAATGATGTGAAGTGTCAAGGATAGCAGGGCTGTGGGCCCGATGAGGTTGGATCAGCTGATGGCACTGGATCTCGGAGGCCAACTCTTGAGAGTTGTACCGATTCAAAGATTGATACAACTCACTCCGATCGGGCGAGACTCACCTCGCCCTGATTGTTGAGAAGCACACACTAGCAGATTTTAAAAAGATTTAAACAAAGCAGATTGCAAAATAACTAGCCCCTCTTTGAAGCTTGCAACAACCACCTAAGTTCCCCTGGCTTACTGAGTACGTAAGTACTCACCCTTGCTCAATATATATATAGTTCTCCACCAGGAGTTGGATGCTGGAGTTGCTGTGAAGAGAAGATTAGGGTTTCGTCCTGGTTTCTAGCCGTTGCCTGTGTGTTGGGACTTAGTCCGTTGTTCCGCTGCTGCCGCTGCCTTTGTGTTGTTCGTTGTTGTCTCCGGCTTACTCCGAAGCTGTAATGTAAGTTAAGGTATATGTCTATCTAATTATGTATTTATTTAAGGTACTGCAATGATGCACGTCTGATTGCCGTGGATACCAGCGCTATGTCCTAGAACTGGTATCTGTATCGCAGTTCCACAGGAAGGCAGTTCGCGCTGCAATCCTATGGCACGCCCTATTTGGTACCGTTGTACGGCGGTGCCAGATCGGGGTGTGACAATCGGCGGCACGGGTGGTCGCACACTCCACATGTGCGCATGGGTCATGGGCCATGGCCTCAGCTTGAAAGGGAGGAGGCGGGGCCGGGCTGGTTGGCTGGCGCTGAGAAGAGAGAACAGGAGAGGAGTGCTAGGCCAGGCGACGGTGCAGGCCGGCTTAGGGCTGGGCCGAGACAAGGCGGGCGGCCCAGGTAGGGAGAGAGCAGGAAAGGAAGAGGGAATGGGCTGATAACTTGGTTATTCCGGAATGAGAAGGAACCAGGTAGCCGGCGGCCCGGGAAGCATAGTGCTCCTTTACAATTTCTAGGGAAAAGTTTGGATTGAAACTGAGAGTTTTTGAGTTGCAATTTGAATTCAAATTGTATATTTGAACTCAGAATATTCAAGGGATTTGTATATTTGAACTCAGAATATTCAAGGGATTGAAGGAGGGGGAAACAAAGAGACAATTTGATATTTTTGGAATGGGTTCTGTATTTTGGCTTCCAAGGAATAGTCGAGAGGGATTCCATGGAGAGAAGGATTCGAATTCAAATTTCAAATTCCAGGGATCTTACGAAGGGAATTAGGGTTTCGATTTGAACCCTTGGGATGAAAACTAAGGGTGAATATCTGAGGGGAAATGCCGAGAGGGTTTATAAGAGGAATTTGAATGCGACGATTCCAATTCCAAGATTATCTTTGGAACGGGAATTGTTAGGAGTTAATTTTTTGGGGAGTCAAAGAGCGAAAACAAATCGAGATCCAGGCACGACTTACGACGCACAAGCAAAGAGCGAAATTTTCACGGATAGATTTTTATTAAAGTAGTCTTTAACACCATGCGGAAAATGAGGCGTTACACTATGTAAAACATGAGAAAACTACGACGATACCATTATATAATATAAATGATACTACGTGGTATCATGATACTAAAGATAGTAGATACCATGAAGTATCATGATACATATTTTGATTATATTTTCATAAAACACCCACAATACTTCATGATATTTTCATAAAATCCGATGATACCAAACTATACCTTTATATAACACCTTGATACCTATGATACCATAAAGAATCATAAAATCTCAAATATGCCACCATGAAGCATCAATCATATTTTCATGATACCTTAAGGTATCATATACTCCCTTGTCCTAGAATATAACAACTTCTAGAGTTGGACATAGTTAAGGAAGTAGGTGAAATTAAATAGAGGATCGGTTGAGAAGAGGAAATAGCTGCAAAAACAAAGATGAGGAAGTAGATGGAAAATATTTTGGAACAAATTTTAAATGCTAGAAGTCGATATATTTAAGGACGGAGGTAGTAGTACCTTCATTGAGTTTTTTTATATATTAATGATATCTCTACTTCCATTGTAAAATATATATGATACCTTAACATATCATGATACCTGATATTTTGAGGTATGATAAAATTTTGAGATATCTGTGAGGACCGTTCGGAGGGGTCCAAACGTTCCACGGCACACGTAACCGCCAATGATGTTCAGTTACACATAGAATGATATAGAAACAGAACTTTAACTAATTATACAAACCGACAAGGTTCTAATACAACCCAGACATTAACACACGCACACAACGGGCCTAGGGCCATACACATACAACCAAAAGATGCAACTCTGCACCACAGGAGCGGCTTGAGCGTAGAGTCGACTAAGAATTCGAAGCCCTCGTCTTCGTCCTAATCCTGTGGATCGACGGCTTCCTCAACTTCACCTCAGCTTCTTCCTGAATGGCTGCAGCCTAAAATATGCAAGACTGAGTATACAAGTCCTTCGCAAGCCATGCAAGGAAACTTATACTAATGTAGGATATAACAAAGAAGGGAACTGATTTAACTCTAAACCTTATCAGTAGTTCACAAACATTCCATTTTATAAACAAGTTTAATTTTAAAGGGTTTAACATTTCATGCCATCATCTCACAATTTAAATCATTATTTCAATTCTACTCATGCCATTACTCTGGATTCACCCATAGACATATCTCCATTAACCAGGAGCACGACGTATCCAAATACCAAACGACTCTACAGCGTCTTCCCAGCTTTACCCGCACGATACTCATAGCTAGCCAGGATGAAGATAACAAAGAGTAATACTGCCCCAAGCTTATCTCTGTTCTGCCTAGCGGGTTAAAGGACAAGGCGCCTGTTGGCCTCAACTTGGCCTTCACGAGGGTGTGCACCAACCCGATGACTCACCCACCCACTATTGCACAACTAGGAAGAACACACAGTCCTCAAAGACCACAAAGGGCACCGCAACACCCAGACTCAGAAACAAATAATCTTGCATCACTCAATAGCCATTACACACGTTAAAGCCTAAAAATGCCAATACATGAAAGGCTGTAGAAGTTCAATTCACTGGAGCAGTATACACTAGGTCCGAATACCTCGATCGTGTGGATGGGCACTAATTATGTTACTAATACTGACACAAGGGGATTATGTCCTTAAAACTTTAAATAAACCATAGTACCTCCAAAACCATCACATAAAATGACAATTTCATATAATATTCAACATGTTGTTAATAAGCAGGATTAACCTAGAGTTATCAAAGGTATATATTAGGCTCAATTCAAGGCATGGCAATATATTTATAACAATATAGGATAAAGGTGCTCTATTTTGAACTATTTTAGAAAAATAAACACATGCAATCCTATTTAAGTATTTCAAGGTAGTACTTTATCCAAAATATGACCTATTTAAGTATTTCAAGGTAGTACTTTACCCAAAATATGACCTAGCTCCAGTTTGGGTTCAATTATTGTTCAAAGGATGCATGACTTGCCTTCGGGATCGGTGTAGTCGTACCACTCGTCTCCTCCTACTTCTGCGAAGACGTACGCGTCAGCTGCAAACTCAAATTCCTCGATCTGATCTGCTGCAACGGGATCTATCAATACACAAATAAAAATAAATAAACGAATAACTCCAAATAAATGCCAAAAACTCGAAATGTGCAAAATATAATTAAAAAGAGAAATTATGAAGGAAATTTGGGATTTTTCGGAGTCAAGGCGAGCGGAAACCCTAGAACCAAAATTAGGGTTGTGTCAACGGATGCTCGAATCGCGACGAAACTGGCGCGGATGGATTCAGAATAATTCGAGGAGCCGGGAATAGTTTTCAGATTTTTGTTCTGAGGTCAAATGAGCAGTGAACCGATTGAACCAGAGAATAAAAAGTTGGGGACGGTGGAGACGATGGGCCGGCCTGGGCTAGGCTAGCCTGGGCCAAAAGAAGAGACAAGGAGGAAGAAAAGGAAAAGGCGGATCGAGCCGAGGAAAAATGGATCAGAACAAGGAAAAAACGAGTCGACGACGAGCGAAAGAAAAATAAGCCGATGACCCGATGACAAGGCAGACTCATCGCTAGGGTTTAGGAAATAGATTATGCACTTTCAGACAGAGCGGGGAAAAGAAAGAAAAAGAAGAAATAAAAATGAGAATGACGAACAACGAACAAAGAACGACTTTTCAAAAATAGAACGAAACGGTAAACTCGACGTGGATTTTTGAAAATATACAAAAATAAAAATGGTTTTAAAATTTAGTGATTTTTAGGGCTGTTACAAATCTACCCTCCTTAAAGGAATCTCGTCCCCGAGATTCATCAAACTGCTGAACAGGTATGGGTACTTCTTTTCCAATTCAGACTCTCTTTCCCAAGTTGCTTTGTCCTCTGTGTGATTCTTTCGCTATACTCGATAGAATTTAATACTTTTGTTCCGTAACCTCCGTTCAGTCGTCTCAAGGATTTTCTCGGGTTCTTCTTCATAGGTCAAGTCTGGTTGGGAGTGTAATACCTTGTAACGGTACTTGTTCTGTCGGAGTCCATAAACATTTCTTCAATTGTGAGACATGGAAAACAGGATGAACTTCGGTTAATTCTTCAGGCAACAACAGTTGATATGATACTTCACCTCTTCTTTTTAGGATCTGGCATGGTCTGATGTATCGAGGAGCTAACTTCCCTTTCATCTGAAACCTTTGCACGCCCTTAAGTGGACTCACTTTTAAATAGACAAAGTCTCCAGGTTTAAAACTTAAATCTCTTTTCAATGAGCATTGTAACTCTTCTGTCTGGTTTGTGCAGCCTTAAGCTTCTCGTTGATAATTCTGACATGAGGTTCCACATCATGTGCAAGCTGCGGTCCTATCAACTGACGTTCTCCAGTTCTGTCCAATTTAGTGGGGTTCTACATCTTCTACCATACAAAGCTTCAAATGGTGACATTTCTAAGCTGGACTAGTAGTGTTGTTATATGAAAACTGTGCAAATGGCAAGCATATATCCCAAGCTGATCCATAGACCAAAGCACATGCCCTTAACATATCTTCTAGTGTTTGATTCACTTGCTCTGTTTGTCCTCCTGTTTGTAGGTGATATGCCGAACTGAACCCTAATTTTGTACCCATCAACCCTTGAAAAGTTTTTCAGAACCTCGATACAAACTGTGATCTTCTATCAGACACTATTCTCTTCGGAACTCCATGTAAGATAACAATTCTTGTTAAATATAATTCAGCCAATTTGTCTCCTCCATTAGTCTGCTTAACTGAAATAAAATGTGCCACTTTAGTTAACCTGTCAACTATGACCCATATAGCATCATACCCATCCTTAGTCTTTAGCAAACCTGTTATGAAATCCATTCCTATTTCATCCCACTTCCATTCAGGACAAGGTAATGGTTGCATCAATCCCGCAGGTCGCTCATGATCAGCCTTAACCTTCTGACACACTTCACATTGGTTCACATGTTCTGCAATCTCTCGCTTCATATCAGTCCATCAAAAGGTCTTCTTCAGATCTTAATACATCTTTGTACTTCCACGATGAATTGAAAACAATGAATCATGTGCTTCCTGTAGTATCAGATCCTTGATTTCTTTCTTATCTAGAACACATATCCTTCCTTGGAACCTTAGAACTCTATTATTGTCTTCTATAAAACCTGGTGCCTTATTCTCTTGGATATCTTTCTTAATCTTCTGGATTTGTAGATCTTCCTGTTGTGCTTTCTTTATTTCATCTTCTAAAGTTAGCTTCATTTCCATAGTGCAAATACTAGACTGATCAATAAACTCCAACCTCAACTGGCACATTACTTTCAACAATGGCTCTGAGCATTCTTGAACCATTGCATTACTGCAATATGCCTTTCAACTTAAGGCATCAGCTACCACATTTGCTTTCCCTGGATGATATTGAATATCCAAGTCATAGTCCTTTATCAGCTCTCACCATCTTCGTTGCCTCAAATTCAGGTCAGGTTGAGTGAATATATACTTCAAACTCTTATGATCTGTGAACATTTCACACTTGTTTCCAATTAAATAGTGTCTCCAAATCTTCAATGCATGTACAACTGCTGCCAATTCAAGGTCATGTGTTGGGTAATTCTGCTCATGTGGTCGAAGTTGACGAGAGGCATAAGCTACTACTCTTCTTTCTTGCATCAAAACACAACCAATTCCTTGACGACTAGTGTCACAGTAGACCTGAAAATCTTTCTTGTTGTGAGGCAAAGCTAACACTGGAGCGGTTGTTAGCCTTGTTTTGAGCTCTTAGAAACTCTTCTCACATTTATCTGTCCATTCAAATGGCACATCCTTCTTCAAGAGGTTGGTGAGAGGCCTTGCCATCTTAGAAAATACTTCGATGAAGAGTCAATAATATCCTGCCAACCCCAAGAAACTTTGGATATCCTTCACTGTCTGTGGTTGCTCCCATTCTGATACAGTCTTAAGTTTCTCTGGATCCACTTTTACTCCTTCTACAGTGATAATATGGCCTAGAAACTGCACTTCCTTCATCCAAAACTCACACTTAGAAAACTTGGCATGCAACTTTTGCTCCCTTAATCTTTCCAAAACTAGCCTCAAATGCTCTTCATGTTCTTCTTCACTTGAGGAGTATATAAGGACATTATCTATAAAGACTACCACAAACTTGTCAAGATAATCCATATAAGTCTTGTTCATCAACCCCATGAAAACTGCTAGTGCATTGGTCACTCCAAATGGTATCACAGTAAACTCATATGGTCCATACCTGGTAGTAAATGCAGTCTTTAGTATGTCCTCTTCTCTAACTCTCAGCTGATGATATCCTAATCGCAGATCAATCTTCAAAAATACCTTATCTCCCTTTAGTTGATTAAACAAATCAATTCTTGGCAGTGGATATTTGTTCTTGATAGTTGCTTCATTAAGTACTTGATAATCCACACATATCCTAAGTGTACCATCTTTCTTTTTAGCAAATAGCACTAGGGCAGCCCATTCTGACACATTTGGCCTTATGAAACCTTTTACCTTCTAGCTCATCAATTTGCTTCTTCAACTCCTTTAACTAGGGTGCAGCCATACGGTACATTGTCTTCGCTATGGGTTTGGTTCCTAGCTTCAGCTTGATTGAGAACTCAACTTCTCTTTCTAGAGGCATTCCTGGCAACTTTATTGGAAAGACATCTGAAAACTCATTAACTACTATTACTTTCTCAACTCCTTCTGCGACCATGGTGTTTAGCGATTGTGGCAAAGGTGGCAACAAGGGTCTCTTGGCTCTGAACTTTACTTTACTTTCTTCCCTTCAGTATTAACCAGACTAATGATCTTATTTTCACAATCCATCTTTTCCTTATACTTATGTAACCAATCCATTCCCGGTATAACATCCAATCCTTGCATTTCTAGTAGCATAAGGTCTGCTAAAAAGGCAATTCCTTCTATCTAAATTTCTATATTAGGGCACTTAAACTGGGACTTCATGTCTGATCCAGGGGAATGGATCACATGGGTATTATTTAAAGCTACTAGGCTTAAACCACGTTTCATAACCAAAGCCAAAGAAATGAAAGAATATGTAGCACCCGGATCAAACCAAAGCGGGCTCTGAGTTAACAGGGAACATACCAAGCATAATGTCCGTAGCTCCAGTGGCATCCTTGGCTGAAACATGATTGATCCTTCCTTGAATAGCTCCAGGGTTAGGTCGTCCTCGTCCTATAACAGCTCCAACCTATTCTCCACGCTTTGGCACTGCTCCTCCACGATTGGGCACTCCTGCTCCACGTCCTACCATGTTCTGATTCTACGACACGACACGTGGGATAGCACTCTGGGCTCTAGCTCTAACTTGTGCAACATCCGTCGGAAAGTTTCTCCGGGGACAGTTTGGACGGTTGTGTCCCACCAGCTTGCAATGATAACATTCCTTTGGAAAGTTACTTGCTGGATACTGATTTCCACCAAAATACTGTTGTCTCTGTGGCATTGGAGGCCTTGGCATCTGTGGCAGGAAACATCGAGGCGGTACTGCTGGCATCATCATCCTTGGCCTTGGGGCACTTGAAGAAGGCTTTATCTGCTTTGGGGCCTTGCGCTTGCGACTTTCCTCCAATTCTTTCTTCCTGCACTCAATCAATAGGACCTTATCGAGTAGCTCAAACATGTCTTTGTAGTCCACACCAGCAAGCTTGTACTTGATTGGTTCATCTAGGCTTTCGACAAACCACACCATCTTCTTCTTCTCTGTATTCACATCCTCAGGGGAGTAGCGTGCAAGGCGTTGGAACTCATCATGATATTCTGCAATTGGCTTTCCATTCTAAGTGTTGTTTCTGAACTCCTTCATCTTTATTGCAATCAATCCTTCTGGAATGTGCACCTTTCTGAACTCCTCTAAGAATTCCTTCCATGTGATGGTTTCTTTGTGAGGATGGACAGCTTGGAAGTTAATCCACCATACTGCAGCTGGACCACTAAGCTGATGAGAAGCATACAGAACCTTCTCTCAATCAGTGCACTGGACTTTGTTCAACTTCCTCTCAACATCCATCAACCAGTCATCTGCTGCTAATGGCTCTAGAGCTGAAGAAAATGTTGGTGGCTTGGTCCTATGAAAATCTATCCACCTTGATTCCATGGTTGATCCCTCAGCTATGGTGGCATCTGGTTGTGGCATCCTACTGATAACTTGCTCAAAAAGTTTGTTGTAGTTTTGATCCATCACCTGCATCACCTTTGCAAGATCAACTGGATTCTCTGACGGTTACTCACACACATTGCCATTTCCATCTATTCCTGACATCTTGTCCCCTTTACTTAGGCCTATAACATGTTTTTCATTATAAAACGTTAATTAAGGTGTAAAAAGGAAAGACTGAATAGACTTAGACTGGAATAGCATGAAATAAAGAAGCAACGAAGTAGCAGGGAATGATAGACAGAATCATATTTAAGGTTTTTCTTGTAAAAAGTGAAAGATGCAATGGCACATCGAGTGCCATACAACCCCAAGAGGTTACATGAAACAACAAGATGGCCCTTCACAAATACAATACATGACTCCACGTTCTACATGATGGACGAACCATCGACTGAAACAGGTCAACATATATTATCGTCAACCGTACCCTAACTTAACAAAGCTATCGAACTTCAACGCTCCTCTCCAAAGCAACTTCACTCCCGAGATCTCCGAATCGTGCCTATTACGCCACCGAACCTTGAGTTGGGTGGGAAAAAAATCAACCAAAACTTTTCAAAACTAGGGCCATACACATACAACCAAAAGACGCAACTCTGCACTACAGGAACGGCATGAACGTAGAGTGGACCTAGAACTCGAAGCCCTCTTCTTCGTCCTAGTCCAGCGCATCAACAGCTTCCTCAGCTTCACCTGCAGCTTCTTTTTGAACGGCTGGAGCCCAAAATATGCAAGACAGAGTACACAAGTACTCCGCAAGCCATGCAGGATATAACAAAGAAGGGAACTGGTTTAACTTTAAACCTTATCAGTAGTTCACAAACATCCCTTTTATAAACAAGTTTAATTTTAAAGGGTTTAACATTTCATGCCATCATCTTACAATTTAAATCATTATTTCAATTCTACTCATGCCATTACTCTGGATTCACCCATAGACGTATCTCCATTAACCCGGAACACGGCGTATTCGAATACCAAACAACTCTGCAGCATCTGCCCAGCTTTACCTGCACAATACCCACAGCTAGCCAAGCTAAAGATAACAAAGTGTAATACTGCCCCAAGCTCATCTCTGTTCTGCCTAGTGGGTTAAAGGATAAGACGTCTGTTGGCCTCAACTTAGCCTTCGTGAGGGTATGCACCAACTCGACGACTCGCCCACCCACTATTACATGACTATGAAGAACACATAGTCCTCAAAGACCGCAAAGGGCACCGCAACGCCTAGACTCACAGAAACAAATAATCTTGCATCACTCAGTGGCCATTACACACGTTAAAGCCTAAAAATACCGATACACTGAAAGGCTGCAGAAGTTCAATTTAGTGGAGCAGTATACACTAGGTCCGAATAGCTCGATCGTGTGGATGGGCGCTAATTATGTTACTAATACTGGCACAAGGGGATTATATCCTTAAAACTTTAAATAAACCACAGTACCTCCAAAACCATCACATAAAATGACAATTTCATATAATATTCAACATATTCTTAATAAGCAGGATTAACCTAGAGTTATCAAAGGTATATATTAGACTCAATTCAAGGCATGGCAATATATTTATAACAATATAGGATAAAGGTGCTCTATTTTGAATTATTTTAGAAAAATAAACACATACAATCCTATTTAAGTACTTCAAGGTAGTACTTTATCTAAAATATAATCTAGCTCTAGTTTAGGTTTAATTATTGTTCAAAGGATGCATGACTTACCTTTAGGATTGGCATAGTCGTATCACTCGTCTCCTCCTACGGCTACGAAGACGTACTTGTCAGCTGCGAACTCAAATTCCTCGATCTGATCTGCTACGACGGGATCTATCAATACACAAATAAAAATAAATAAGCGAATAACTCTAAATAAATACCAAAAACTCAGAAAATGCAAAATATAATTAAAAATAGAAATTATGAAGAAAATTTGGAATTTTTCCAGAGTCACGGCGAGCGAAAACCCTAACCCTAGAACCAAAATTAGGGTTACATCAATGGATGCTTGGATCGTGACAAAACTAGCGCGGATGAATTCGGAATAATTCGAGGAGCCGGGAGTAGGTTTCAGATTTTTGTTCTTAGGTCAAATGAGCAGTGAACCGATTGAACCAGAGAATAAAGAATTTCTGAATTTTCTTTTAAAGGGAAAAGATGGTTCACTGGTTTTTCTCGGTTTACAGAGGGCGACGGCGGTTCGAGGGCGCCGGCGGCGAGGGAGGCCGAGGAGCGGCGAAGTGGGACCGGTTCAGGGCTCCTGGGGCCGAGGCAAATTGATTCCCTAGGGTTTCCGGAGCTGTAACCCTGGTGGCGAGGCGGGCGGCAGCAGACAGATCATGGCGGCGGCGGCAGACCACGGCGGCGGCGCTCCGGCGAGCTGGCGGCCGGGTGCGGCGGTACAGGAGCTTCAGGGCGGCCAGGGGGAGCTCTCTGTAGCGGCGCGGCGTGGGCGGCGCCGGCGAGGCTCCGGCAGCTAAGCGGCGGTGGGAAGAGAGGAAAAAGAAGCTCTTGGGCATGGGGAAGACGACGGATACCTCAATTTGGGATGAGGTTCAACGGTTGCGACGAATTTTTCAGATTAATGCCGGCGGCCGAGCTAGGGCTCCTGCCCTGTTCGTCTCCGGCGACGGCAAACGGCGCAGCAGGGTTTGGGGCAGCTCTGTGCAGGAGATAGAGGGGAAGATGGTGATTCTTCTCTGTTGGTGATGGTGAACAAAAAGCAACAGTGAGGGAGATGGAGGGGAGAGACAGAGAACGGCGGCGGCGGGCTGTGGTTGGGCTCGTGGGGATGAGCTCCAGTTGGGGCTGAGCTAGCTCGGTGGCACGGCCGAAGCAAGAGGTTGCAACACGTGGCGGTGAGGTGGCGAGGTAGTAGCTGCGTGCCAAGGCCAGGAAGCGGCTGCGATGCTTGGCTTCAAGGCAAATTGAAACAGAGAAAGAGAGAAAAGGAGAAAGGGAGTTGGGGGCGGTGGAGACCATGGGCCGGCCTGGCTGGGCCAGCCAGGACCAAAAGAAGCGAGAAAGAGAGGAAGAAAAGGAAAAGGCGGATCGAGTCGAGGAAAAACGGATTGAAACAAGCAAAAAACGAGTTGACGACAAGCAGAAGAAAAATGAGCCAATGACCCGACGACAAGGCAGACTCATCGCTAGCGTTTAGGAAATAGATTATGCAATTTTAGACAGAACGGTATAAAGAAAAAAAAGAAGAAATAAAAAGGAGAACGACGAACAACGAAGGAAGAACGGCTTTTCAAAAATAGAACGAAACGGTAAACTTGATGTGGATTTTTAAAAATACACAAAAATAAAAACGGTTTTAAAATTTAGTGATTTTTAGGGCTGTTACAATATCATAATACTTTGAGGTGTCATGATACTATGAAGCTATCATTATACTCAAGAGGCGATACTTCGAGGTATCACGAAATTTTGAGATATCATTATCCTATAAAGGTATCATGATTCTACAGCGGTGAAAGTGATACTTCGAGATATCATGATAAATTTGAGATACCATGATATTTATAGGTATTATAAAAGTATCGTGATACATAAAATACTTTGATGATACCTTTATAAAATTACCACGATACTACATGGTACCTTGATGAAATACCAATGATACCAACTAGACTTCTTATAAGATCTTATATCCATAATATATTTATGGAACATCCATGATACCCATAATACACTCGATAAAAATATCAAAGATATACGTGACATCTATGTAAAAACATCAAAAATACTCAACCAGGGGAAATAGCGATAATACTCTGCAATACATCAATGAAACTTTATATGATGCATCGGAGGTACCATTGAGATTCTATTGTCCGACCTAATAACAATAGTCCAATCAATACATGGCCTAGGCCAATGTGCATCCTAGACTAGACAATGATCAAGCATGGCCCAGTCAAACCAGCCCACCCCTCTAATCACCAAGGAAGAGCACACTAAGCTGACCTACTAAACCTCGCACGCACGAGGAGTAAGGTCGTGCAAGAGAGGTGGATGTAAGAGCGCGTATATCCTGGGGATACTTTTTCGGCGTTTCCAGACGGTATTCCGTTGTTGTTTGTTTCTACACGCCAATTCTGGTTAGACTCATAGATCGTGAATTTTTTTGATTTTTAGATTTATTTATTAAAAGATTTGCAAAAATAGATTTTTGTTTCAAAAAATTGCAAAAATAGACTCCCGTCGCCCTCTAGGAGGGCGATTTTTAAAAATCGCCCTCCCAGAGGGCGATTTTATGACGTGGCTGACGGCCGTTGGCCCCCCCGCCGACGGCCGTCAGCCATTTTGCAGGCGGCCCTCCGGTCTCCCAAAAACCGCCCTCTCAGAGGGCGGCAAGGGGGCCGCCTGCAAAATGTGCCCAAAAACCGCCCTCTGAAAGGGCAGTTTTTGGCTCCCGGGGGGCCGCCTGCAAAGTCGCCCATTTGCAGGGTGGTTTTTTGCAGGCAGCCCCCTTGCCGCCCTATGGGAGGGCGGTTTTTATCCCCCGGGTATAAAACCCCCCTCCCAGACTCAAAAAAGTCATAAAATTCACTCAAATTAGAAAAAAAAACAGGAGAGAGCTGAGAGGGCGAAAGCAGCGAAGCTCTGCCCGTTTGCTGATTTGCCTGCAGGTAAAATCCATTGTTCCTTTGCAATTTCTATTTGTATGTAAGAATTAATGTAGTAATGTACTAGTTACGTGTATAGTACTATATAGATCTGTAGTTTTTAGTTAATCTGTTAGATGACTTATTTTTTGTACAGATGTTACTTGTAAAATCTGGAATACACGGTTTTAGATGTTAGGAGGATGTTGGTACCTAGTTTAACTGTATTTTTCATCAACAGATATGTCAAATAAGGTGATATTTCAGTTATTTCACGGGCAAAGGAATGTGAGATATGGTCCAGACGGTGTAGATCTGTCGGAGTTTAGTTCAACGGCTAAGGGTATTGATAGGCCAGCTGAGAGAAGTTTTGGATCAGTATACAACTGGCTGATGCGAGGGTTTCGACTGGACCCTCAGCTCAGCGGAATAACCTTGTATGTAGTAGTCAGTCGTGTAGTTGAAGGTTTTTTTTGGGAACTGATGCCAGTGGATTGCACTGCCACTTGGAGATGGTATGTGAAGAATGCATTTCAACGTGGCTGGCCACTGGGCATACTTGTGTCCATATATGAGAAAGATAACAACGCTTGTGCAATGCCCGTACAAGATGATGAGGGTCCAAGTACGGCGGGAGGTGATAGTGAAACAATAGAAGAAAATGAAGGAGGGAATGAAGGAGGGAATGAAGAAGAGGCCTAGAGGTTACGGTCCGGGCCCGTAGTACTTTGTGTCTGTAATAGTTTGTCTGTTGTATATAACGTTTTATTAATTCTACGTTTTCTGATGAAACCACTTTACTTCGTTTACGCTCATCGATCAAACGACGTATTCCTCACGATCTACGTTTCTGACGAATCTGATCAAAAATATGAATTTTCGAGTGTCAACTTCACGACGAAAGTACATTCCGAGCGGTGACAACTAAACACACATTAACTATCATACAAACCTATTGATATCCAACTAACGATGCAACTACTGTGTGAGGATGGCACGGCCAGGGAGCGGCGACAGTATGCGCCTAGGAAATAGTGATGGCAGCCGGTAGTCACATAAAAATTGATTTCGAAAATTAATTTTTTTAAATCAATTTTTTTCTTTTTTTTCGGAATATTGGTCCGGACTGTCCGGATAGGGTCCGGACGGTCCGGACTATATTAACGCTAAATACCGCCCTCTAGTTGGGCGGCAAGCCAAAAACCGCCCTCCCAGAGGGCGGCAAGGGGGCCGCCTGTAAAATGGCCGGCCCCCGGGCGCATTTTGCAGGCGGCCCCCTTGCCGCCCTCTCAGAGGGCGGTTTTTGGGAGGCCGGGGGCCGCCTGCAAAATGGCTGACGGCCGTCGGCGGGGGGGCCAACGGCCGTCAGCCACGTCATAAAATCGCCCTCTGGGAGGGCGATTTTTAAAAATCGCCCTCCCAGAGGGTGGCGGGAGTCTATTTTTGCAATTTTTTGAAACAAAAATCTATTTTTGCAAATCTTTTAATAAATAAATCTAAAAATCAAAAAAATTCCATAGATCGTATGGCTGTTGGTAGGCCGGCCCAACCGTAAGTCCCACCGATTCTGGAATTCATGCAAAACATATTTTGTATCCCTCCGATCTAAAAATATGCATGTAAACCCTACTTTGGATAGATACCATTGGTAGCGGACTCCAAATATGCAAATAGACACCTATTTTGGAAGAGACGCAAAAGGGTTCGTCCAAGAGACAAATAAACATGTAAAGCTCATTTGCACAAAATCTAACGGCTAAGGCTTCGTTTGATAGTGAATTTGGCTGGAGTTTTTTGGTGGCACGAAAAACGAGACAAACTATTAGCGCATGATTAATTGAGTATTAATTATTTTAAACTTAAAAATGAATTAATATAATTTTTAAAAAACACACCGTTTAGCAATTCAGAAAGCATGCTCACAATAGACAAGGAAAAAAGCTCGGGCCAAACTCACTATCAAACGCAACTTGAGGTAGTGTTTGCTTGTGCTAGTGGCTTCTACTTATTCTCTCGTTTTCTGTTAACATGCTTTTCTAAACGAGAAACGGTATATTTTTTTAAAAAAAATTTGTATATGAAAATACCTTAAAAATCAAATAAATCTATTTTTAAAATTTGTAATAGATAATACTTAATTAATTATATATTAATAATATTTTTTTTGTTTACGTAGGGCTTAAAAGCCAGTTGAAGAAACGGTCACCGCCTAACCCTACATGTTTCTACAGAGGTCGAAATGAAAAATTATGCATATAGGCCCCTATTTTGGGTCGCCACCGTTGGTAGTGATCGTGATTATTGCGTTTTAATCCCAATCTGAATAATATTGTTTGCTGATTGGCCCTTCTTTGGGTGGGCGCCTCCTTCGTTTCGTGTCCCGCCCGTCCGCCCCGAAGCTAACGACTGCCGCCTCCTCGCCATCGCGAACAGACTCGCCGCTTTCTGCCATGCGCCACTTCCGTCACAGCTCGTAATCGCCCCTGCCACTGGCCGACGACGGAACCTGCGCCACCGCGTGCATTGTTGAGTTCCGCCATTATCAACCCCAACTTCGATCTTTGACCGACGCCGTTGTTGGAGTCGTGTAGTGTCAGGTACTCAGGTCACTCGCCCCTACGGCATCCGCGCCTCTACCCTTCACTGGAGGTGCGGTCATGCAGATCCTCCTATGGCCATCGCCAACCGCGTCTTTAACATTGGATCGATCGACTTCGCACGTTCATCGTTGTCTTGTCCCCCCGTTGCCGGCCGCTGAAGCGCTCCCTGCTCCGCGTGGCTTCGCACGTTCATTGTTGGACGAGGTTATTGAATTGATTCACAGTGATGTTTCAATTCCAAGGGGTAACTTTTCTTGATCTGATAGTGCAGCAAATTGCAGAATACGAAAGCCACTGATTGTCTAGTTAATAGAGCATGTGGTTCAGTTAGTTGGAGATATTTTGAGACTGCGAGTGATCTCCTGAATCTTCAGAGATGTGACTTGGGGTTATATGGTGATTGGTCTATCAGTAATAATCTCTCGGCAACTAACTTCGTACATCTTTCTCTCATATTTTCTCTGATTTTATCAATATGTTATTTAACCTGTTGGCCTGAGCAGTACTAGGTCCAAACGAAGTGGTGGTAGTTCTAAGCACCCAATGAGTATACACAAGTTGATGTAGTGGTTAGATTTCTGACCACCATCACATGATCAACAGGAACTAGCCTAAAGTCGATTAGTAACCAATTAGTCAAGTTGCTGTCCTGCTGAGCTCCTTCAGCCTGAATCGTTACTATGAAGTGGTACTAAAATAATTTCTTATGGTTTTCTCTGCAACAGCAACACATCAGTGACGACTTCACTTCATTGTTGTATACCAGTATATATATGATGCCTCAAGAAACATCAATAAATTTGGAAAGCATTGATTCTTGGAAGAGTGCTTGTCTAGTCTGGATATTCTGACAAGACTGACACCGGTGGAATTGTTTGCTGTGTAAAACTCAGGCATAATTTGAGGGATATATGCACTGACCAATTCACCAACTCATCTTGGAGGATTGCAATTATGCACTCAGAAGTCAGAGGTAGTATGGAAGTAGGAAGATGCCCTTAACGCAGAACATGACCTCATTGTTTACCGCAACTTGGGACTCTTTATTGTATTCTAGTACGTACTCCGCGCAACTACTTGGTTCGATCAGCTAGTTTTAATGGAAAATTTGCACATCACTTTCATACATCAGTGTTACATATGCTACGATTCTTGAAAAATTAATGTGATTTTACATGACAGAACTCTTGTTTGTCTCTCTTTTTCGCGGTAGGGTAGCATATTCAAGCAGCATTCTGACCACAAACAAGCCCAGTTTTATGGAGAAAAATCTGCACAGTTCGATAAATATCATTCATATGGAGAGCAACAGCAAAAGATATAAAGACAATTTGGATAATGAAAGCGCTAGCACCAACCCATCACGTGACGTGAGCATAGCTGTACAAACCTACAAAACATCAACCCCACTTCATACTTTCATAAATAGATGAAAGAACAAGCAGAGCAACTGCCTAAGAGCATGTACAAGGTGTCGCTACAGGCCGTCTCTAGGTTGTGTTTTTTTTTAAAATACCCCCTGTTTGCTTGGGCGACGGCTTCCTCGACGCTGAGAGCTGCGTCTCGATGCTGAAGCCAAGGCCCCGACGACGACGAGAGGAGCGCTGTCCGACCTCCGTCTCTTCGAGTCGTCGTCGAGTGGAATCCCGCGCGGTTGCTTGGGAAATGGCTCCCGCGCGCCTGCAATTTTCTCCCCCGCGCGCCTGGCTTCCTAGTCGTTCCGTCTTCAGCACCTGCCCAGCTTTCCCCACGGCTGTCGTCCCAGAGATATCGCCGTCGGGTAGGAACAACACGGGCGGGCGAGGCGGATGGGTTGCGGCCGGCGCCAGCTGGGTTGTGGTGGGCGGCGGGCGTGGCGGCCGTGTTGGGGCAGGCGATAGGCGGCTTGGGGCAGGCAGCGGGCGTGACGGCCTGGTCGAGCCGGACAACAGCCACGGCGGCCTTGTGGAGCCAGACAACAACCATGGCGGGCGCAGCAGCTTGGGGCAGGCGACGAGCCACGGATTATATGAACTGTCTTTTAGCTATCACTTGTCTTTTAGCTATCTCTATGACAGATTTCAGTATCTTATAGACGGATCCCTGTCTCTCTACTGTACATGCCCTAAGTCCGTATGTCCGTAGACGTAGATCCAAGGACTTCTATCCTTGTCCTAACTTGCCTCAGTTCACAGTTGATACCCCGTGAAGCAACCTACAAATCACAGAAAACCAAACAAGACAGCAGTGTCAACACAAATATCATGGTACAAGAGTAATATTATGCCAAAAAAATGTGCAATGCACATGCATGCATTTTACATTAGAAAATTAATTACAAACTTGATTTGTTCACCGTATTTGTTAGTTCAAATTTGGAACCATGCATACATATTACTAACAAAGTTATGCACGCAGCAGACTGCCACGATCACATTGTCTGTCTCGTCGACAAAAGATAGATAGTCAGATGCGTGCGCGCGCGCGAAAGAAGGAAAGAAAGAGTGAGAGATCGTAACCTGATGGATCCAGTTAGCGGGCGCGTCATTTGGCGCCACCGCCGCGAGAGGCAGGTCGGGAGGAGGGCGAGGCGCGGTTGGACTCGACGGCGCTGTCGGGGAGGGGCCGGTCGAGCGGGAGCTGGAGCTGCCCGCCACGGCCACCTACGGGCGGAGGCGGTGGCGGAGGCGCGGTCCGGCGGCAGAGCCTTCGCGACGCCCGCCGCTCGTCGCTGACGACGACGGCGCCGAGCTCCTGCTGCACGAAGGAGAGCTCTATGCGGTCGAGGAACGCCGCGTGCTGCTTCTCCGTCCACGCCCCCTCGCCGCGCGCCAGCGCCGCCGCCAGATCGTCCATCTGTCCACGCCGGTGGAAGCGCGCGCGGGCGCGGCTAGCTAGCGCTTCTCGGCGAGGCGATGAACGCGGTGTCGCGGCCGGAGGAAATATCTCCCGGACGAACACGAACACCGGGCCTTGGCCGGGGCCGCCTGCAGTGCCCGCGATTTGGTCGCATCCTATGGTATTATACACATCGGCAAGGCGTTGCAGTTTGCAGGGCTGGTTGGGTTGGCTGGCCACGGTGAATACGGCGTACCGGTGCTAGCTCCATGCAGCATCGCGCCGGGCGACCTGATCGATCAGCGAAAGATATTTTCAAGCAGCTGGTTTGGTCAGAGTCAGCTCATCTCGGGAGCAAAAGTGCGTTGACGCTTTGCTGACTTCCACTGCATGCTGCGATGTAGGAGTACTTCTACGAGTAGTAGCATGTACGATCTGCGAGCTAGAAAGCCTCCAAAGTCGAAAGAAATATCTCGCCTGACACACCACGGCCGAGGAGTAAAGGTGGCGCGCCGTGCAGCCCATGCCATGCTGCGTCAGGTCAGGTCGTGATGTCGATCGGTTCTTTCTTTTCTCTCGCCCAACTGCCGATCGTGCATTCAGCAGGACGCCATCTATTCCATTCCTCACGTGCCATGTAGTGTTCCATTGAGGTAAGCAAACCTGAAACCGCAAGAGCAAAAATATCTAGGCTTCAAGTTCAAGCGTTCCTTGAAAGATTTTTCGATGGTTGGTGGAGAAAACACAAGAGTAGTAGGAATAGATTGTGATTGATTTAGGCACGGTTCGGAGAAGAGTTGACTTAAATTTATAATCTTACACAAAACGAGAAAAAACATCATCACATGATTAATCAAGTATAAGCTATTACAAACTTAAAAATTTAGATTTATTTTTTAAAAATTTCTATATAAAAAGTTTTGTTTTACAAAAAAGACCTATTTAATATTTTAAAAAACATACTCACTGTAAACAAGAAAATAGCTTCCTCTAATAACCGAAAATAACACCGTCTTAATTCGTGCGCCTTATGGCCAAATAAATAGAAAAACAGTGTGTTTTGCCTTGATCCTACATGCATGAATATAAAAGGGAGCCAGAATGTTTATTTTCATAGAATTTCCTTCAAAAATCATCGGCAAAGGAAATTTTCCTACGTATTTCCTTTGATCCATTTCTACAAACAGTAGAAAAAGTATAGTTCTTGTTACTATGATTTTCTACCATTTCTCCAGCAATTCAAAGAAAGCGCTGTGTAAACGGCTTAATTAGCTTCAGCGTGCGTGGCATGTTTTGAATAGGATCTATCATTCGCATGCACGAGACTAGGTCCAATAGGATTATTTTCCGCGTCCCTTCCTCTAGCCTCTAAGCATGATAATATAGTAACTCCGTTCTAAATTATGGCAAGCTTTAGCTTTTGATACGATAAGAAAAGGGATAAAAAAAACTTATTTATCTTCTCATCCCTTTCTCGCCTCTAAACATGGTAATACAGTAACTCCGTCCTAAATTATAGCAAGCTTTAGCTTTTAATATAACTATTAAAAAGAGAGATTAAAAAACTTATTTATCTTCTCGAAGTGTCTGAGATGTAGACCCAGACTAGATAGATGATAATAAAGACAAGAGGTAGTACGAATAATTTAGTGGTAAAAAACATCTTTTAAAGTACTATATTATTTAGAACAAAATTTGAACTTTAAAAGTTAGTTATATTTTAGAACAGGGAATAGGTTACAGATTTGTTGCTCTGCAAATAGGTTACAGATATGTTGCTTTGCAAAGCAAAGCTCTCTAAACCTTTCATCTTTCTTGAGCCTGCTGTTCCTTTATACATTTGTGCAATTTTAAGAAATTATTCAAGTAAAAATCAATTTATATTTTGTGATGGAAGGGATGGTTAAGGTAGACGTCCCATCAAAATATATTTGAAGTCAAATACAAACTGTGAATGATTGTTAATATATAGCACAGCACAGCAAACCATGTCGTGCAATTACGCACGCACATCAAACTAGTCATCATTACCAATATTTATACTAAGCCAGAATTATATGAAGATTTACTGACAATCCAAGAAAATGACTCGATTAAAAAATTGCCGTGCTACTTCTTTCCTCGTCTCAAACTAGTATATACACACAATGCTCTGTTCCACGACTGGCAACCTACAACGGCAGCACCAAGGCATAGTAACAAGGAAACAGGGGCGTGATGACCACTATGAGAATATATATTGAACACAAGAATTTACATGGATGATTTGTTTTTCTTTTGTTATATCAGCAAAACACATACGAATGCACACTCTAAAGGATTTGACATGAAAAGTACCATAGTCATGGCAGAAGTCGCCTGGACAGAGAAGCTCAATACTGATTATTCTTGGATTCTCACATGGAGATTTATACTTCTTCACTACCACTGCTACTACTGTTTTTTCGAACATTGAACTTGCATAGGGGACAAGTCGCATTGATGTGCAGCCACTTATCAATGCAGATACAGTGGAAATGGTGCCCACAAGGGAGCTCACGCAGCTCTGCACCATCATCATACGCTGAAAGGCAAATGCAGCACTCCTGCATCGATCAATTAGATGATGAAGCCCAGAAAAAACAACCTGATAGGGCAGCAAAAATAACAGATGGCTGGGCGCAACAGGACCAAGAGACTTGGGTTGTATATATAATGGGCACACACAAAAAAAAATCTATGATGCAAAAATGCAAGAATTACTTAGAGAAACAAATATCAGTATGAAGAAACTTTGTGGCCAAAAAAAGAGGTATTTATACCACCTCTTTTATCTGCTAAAAACAGCCACTAGAAAGACTAACATATATTTGATCCGAAGGTCAGGATGTAGAGTTGGGTAATTGTAAGCACAAACTCTATGAGTTTATTCTATCCAATTTAAGCTCTAAATCTCCCTTAATAGGAAGAGTTTGTATTACCTGCTGGATACTAGTGGTTCCCCCAAATTCTGGTTTGGAAATTTCATTGCATTTACCCCAGTAAAATCTGTGTTGGAACTGTGGATTATGAATCACCTTTTGTCCCTTCTCAGTTCAAATTTGTGTTACTAATGAGTTTAATCACCTAGTTTTTCCCCAGTTTAACCAGTAGTAGTTTAGGAACTTTGCTAGTGGGAAATTTTTTGTTGTTTTGCACCTAAGCATGCTGCAACTAGTATGACCAACTGTGATGCACCAAACACTGTTAGCTGATTAATTTTGTAGAAAAGGGCTAATCAAATCAGGACTAAACGCACTTGATTAAACAGACCAAAACAGTATGCTCAGAAATTGTTTCTGTAAGGAAAAAAATAAACAATTTACCGCATCTTCAGCTGCAAGTACTTTCTCAATAGGTTGGTTGGTGCCACATTCTATCATTATTCCACCGGAAGATCCAGTCATGTTGACAGATTGCTTTTCAGGCTCATCCATCCTCCGAAATTTGTATCTTGGAATTTGGCGAATATCATCTTCAGATGCTCCCTCCTGATACCAATCGGATGGTAAAAACATTATCATATGTATATCATTTAAAAATGAATGAATTATGTCATGTTCAAGCAGATTATACAAATACACTGCACATATAAATTATTGGAAGAAAAGGAAGCAAGGAAGTTTTTACTAGCAGCCTAAAATTAGAGAATATTAATATAAGCCCAGATAGATAAGTATCGGGATGTGTCCATAAGTCAAACTAGGGTCAGCTGAGACAGTTTGAACAGCAAAAGAAAATAATGAATATTTCGATTCAATATTTTGCAAGAATAATTAGAAAACATGATAAATATCTCAACACTGTACTTCCTCAATTTCTGAGAGATATCCAAGTTTTAAACCAGTTTGATGTCAACTGAAATATTTTTATCAGTAACTAGCCAATATTGCTCCATTTATTTGACAAAAACGGCATGGCCTTTCAATTTCATCAGGGCATCAGGGGATGCATAGGATTGGGGTCTCTGAACAAGGCCATAACAAATAATTGCATTTGAGGACGCATGTCCCTTCTATATGGCCAATTGTAATCCCTAACCAGTTGATTTTCAGATTAGTTCCAGCACTATATGGTGACCGGTTTGAAGCAAGAAGAGAATCAACAGCATAAGAAGTGTAGACTCAACAAAATTACAAAAAGAAATTACTATGTGTAACATTCATGACAGTCTCTAATGCAGGAATTCGATAAGACATACCTGATCAGACACGGCATACAAAATTGCTATGATACATGGGAGGCAGCAACAAACAGCAATACCAATGATGCAAGCCAAAGCAACACAAAAGACGACAAAGAAAACATCAAATGCCAGAAAGACGATGCAAAGCCTGCAGATGAAGTGTAAACAAATATATTTATGACAAATAAATGAAATAATGAGGCATGTCAAAAACTTCATATATCTTAAGAAATTATATTACCAGTAGAGTTGAGGTGCATCATGGGTAAGAACTTGCCCACCAGCAGATACCCAGTAAAATCCGATTATCCACCATATGAATGAGAACATTGTATTAGCAGACTCCAGATGTTTTGCAATTCTGGAAGAGCAGATTTATGAACAGAAAAATTATTAGGAAAGAAGATATGGTGGCCAACTGAAGCATGAGCAAATTAAGAAAAATGAATTAAGCGGAAACTATTTCCATTGACTGAACTGAAATAATTATAATGGCTCTGTTTTCCCATAAAAAACAAAAACTTTTAAAATAAAACAAGGAAGGCACGGTGAATAAAATTGAGATAGAGGCATGTAGAATGTAGAAAAACAGAGTCACATTTCAGCAATGAAAAGTGGTAAAGCTTAACCACCAGCCTATGCTATATTCAAAGATGCACAACAGAATGGCAACATTAGTGTGCCTCCTAAAGGTGCTCTAACTGACAATCCAAACTTCCAGCATAGTATAGATGCATGCTATACTATGTCTGTTAAAGCCACAGGTATGTTTGAAGTTATTTTTAAGCATTGGAATTCTGCAGAAAACTCGTACTGACACTAACATCAATAAGCTGAAGCACATTTAAAATAGTGAATGTTATTTAATTCACTATACCTGGACAGACAAGTATGATTCATTTAGCCTGCATTACTAGAAGCAACTAGGTGGATGTGAACCCAGACAAACTGGACTGTAATAACTTCTAGCAAAAAAGAAACAAGTGGAACAAAATCATCTTAGCGGCTTCACAGAGAAGGTATCTTTGAAGATCAACATGACTTAACTGAAACCCTAAGGACTAAACGGTTTTGCTTCAATATTCATTATAATTAGATGAAACCCCGCACGTTGCTGCAGAAATATTGTATGATAATGATAGAAATAAGGTGTAAGATGGATTTGCTTTGTACCTAAACCATATAACTTCATATACTTTCTATAATTTGCATTTTTGATCGATTATCAGAAAAAGCTATAAACAATTGAGATGATATTGTTTAGGACAATTTAGATCACTTATAGATTGATCATTCAAAGGCAAAAACTAAGGTGATGTGGCTGTATGAGATAAGAAAAAAGGGAGGCAATTTGGACCATAGATTAATCATCCAAGGGCTAGAAACAATTGAGGTGATGTAGCTTAATGAGAGAAGAGAGAAATAGCATTAACTACACTTAGTGGGGATGAACTATATAGGTATGTAGGATTAGAACCAAATCTGGTAGTCATTCTTGTTTATTCTGTAGAACTAAAGCTACTAAGCCTTTAGAAAGTGAGCGATCATTCACAAATAACCAGTTATTCCCAATTTAGCACACAAACAAACAAGTATACATCACTTTTATTGAACTTACAAGCAACATAAGAAAAACTGGTGAGAAAATTCTGCCTGTCCAATACAGAAATGAGAAGATGTTTTGTTCTAGGGCTTTCAGGTTATGGAAATCAAGCTAAAAACATCAACTGAGAACTTCAACTACAGATAGTTCAACTACAGATCCATTTCATCTATTCAACTAGCTTTCTTCACATATCAAGCCAAGCAGATAATCCTACCTTGATTGAGGACTCTCATATGGTTCTTCTTCCATTCAGGAAATAAATAAAACCCACAGGACATGACCAAAAAATTACACAGAATTAAAGGACGGGTAATAGTAACAATCCCTCTAATCAGTCCTTTACATTACCGAGCGTAGTCGCCACTGCGGCCACGGGGAGCACGCTCGCTGGCGTCCTCATCACTTGACAACGATCCATCGGTTCCTGTCTCCTCGTCGGCGGCCATGGGGGATCCACCGCTCTGGCCGCGGCGCATACGGTACTCGATGGCGACGCAGGCCATGTGCAGGACGCACTGAACGGCGTATCCGACGATCCAGAGGCGGAGCGGCATGGACGGGCTCTCTTCGCGGCTCAGCACCAGCACGACGGCGGCTACGAGGATGAAGGCGAGGTTCCATAGGAGGTCGAGCGCCACCACGGGGCGGGAGTAGGCCCAATCGGCCTGCCGCTCCTCCAGCTGCTCTGCCGCCGCCTCCCGCACCAGCAGGGACGGCTCGCGCATCGCCCGGCGACCGCTCCGGCGCAGGAACCGCGCCGCTCCCCGGAGCGACGGCCGGCGCAGCGCCCCGCCATGACGACGGCCGCCGCCACCGAGAAGCGGCGCCGAGTCCAGGCGCGCGTCGCCACGAGGTCTTAGGGATCGTGGCGTCGCCATCGCCGGAACCCTGGCCGCGGAATTGGGAGGAACGTGTGGGCTGGGCTTGGTTGTACTACAACCTTTCCTCCTTTGGAAATGGAAGGAGATTTTCTCTCTCTTCTTTCCGGGAGGACTGTTCTTCACTTGATGTGTTCTCTGATTCTCTCCGGTAGCATTTGGATTTTCAATCAACAGTTAGGTTTATACGATAAAAATTACAGAAAAACTAGGAAACGGTATCACGTGAGGAGACGGAATTAGTTAATGAAGTATGCTTTCAACCAAGAAATCCGTATGTCTGGCTCGTTTTGCCTGTGGGTCTACGAGCGCGCCTTTGGATATGCCACCTCGACATAATATCCCATGTCGTACCGTATCCTATTGATAGTAAATTGGACTCGGGCTTCACCTTTTATTGCTTCAATAAATAGAGGGGATTGGTTCAGCACATTAATATCGTTGTTGGACCTAGGAATACTAAAGAATGCATGTCAAATATGAAGGCATATGATGCTACAGCTTCAAGGATAATAATTGGATACTTTTGGTCAACTCGGGTATATTGTCCCTTCTATACTGTTGGACAATTCTCCCATCACCAATACATGCAGTCAATGCTTCCTAACATCCTAGGGAATCCACATGACTCTCCAATTTGGAGCAAACGCTCTAGGTCCTCACTTGTGGGGCGGCGCAGGTACTTACTACTGAATATCTCGACCACACCTTACACAAACTTTTCTAAGCACTCTAGTGCAGTGCTCTCAGCAACTTTTAGCTACTCATCAAGAGTGTCAGCAACAGTCCCATATGCAAGCATGAGGATTGTTGCTGTGCACTTTTGCAATGGTGAGAGCCCAAGGCATCCAGTACAATCTACTCTTTGAGTAAAATAAGAGGACCACTTGCCTAGTTTGTCGATAATGTGTAGGAACACATGCCTTCTCACCTAGAACCTTCTACGGAACATTGCATCAAAGTAGAGAGGACCTTCAGCAAAATAATCAGCAAAAAGTTGTTCATGAGCTCCTTCATGGTTCCTATTGATGTACTTTCTTGAACCACTTCTACTCCTAGATGTACCTTCTTCAAATTTGGCCTTAATCTTCGTGTCGATCCGCCTAGCAAAAGATTGAAGGACACTCTGCTCGGCCATGAACATATCTGGAGTGTAAATCTCGGCTAGGTCTATGGAATCATCAGACTCATCCGACATGTTTGATGGAAGGAATAGGAGGAAGAATAGTGCTAGATTGTCTTACTGGACTAGATGGAAGGAACAGAGGAGGAAGAATTGTGCTAGATTGTGTGCTTGATGTACTGGATGGAAGAAATGTGGAGGTAGAATAGTGCAATATATAGTTGTGGTGTATTTACATTTCATTTGACTATAACATATTACAATGCATGATTATTTGTGGTGTATTTACATTTCATATAACAGATTAAATGCATGATTATTTGTGGTGTATTTACATTTCATTTGACTATAACAGATTACAATGCAACTATATTCATGTTGACTAACAGAATACAAGGCATGGCAATTAAAGCACATGTTGACTATCAGAATACAATGACAGATTATATATAGGTAAAACAGAAAATAACAACACTAAAAAAAAGTAGATATTGCAAGTACCTCAGTTAATGTTGCCAAGCAGCTTGTCCCTCAACATCTTCAAGCCTATCTCGTGCTCAGCTTTCATCTCATCAGTCATTTGGCTAGTGTCCATGCTCATCAATCTTTGATATGATTATGTCAAAACAGCCTCTCTCCTGAGCCTTGCTGCTTCAACCTTTGCATCAAAAATACGCTGTTGGGTCTCTAAAAACTCTTCATGTCTTTTGCTAGCTGCAGCTTGAATATCCATGTACTTCTTCATGTAAACTATCATCATCATCCTTGGCTTTGCCTTTGCCATTGCGTTGTTTCTTAGCTTCATTCCTCCCCATTGGACGTTCCTTTTCTCCAATATCTTCTTGCGCCATCGTGTCGCCTCCATCCAGGGCACGTTTATTTGACTTTTCAAGGTCCTCCAATATTGCATGCCACTTGGGCTTATCACGAAGAACCTTCCAACAATGGTACACTGTAAATGGACCTTCTTTAGGATAGTCATCCACATAAAACTGATTAGCCATATCTCTCAACTGGTCATCTGAATATCCACTAGTATAAATTGAGGTAGCCTTCTTCCAAGATGCACAGAAAAATGTCACCCATCTCTTAATTCTTTGCCATCGATCTTTGAGATGCTTCACTTCTCTTTTCCGATTAATAGGTGTAGGGCTATTGTACAATTCAACTACATCTGCCCAGTAGCTCTCATTTTTCTTACCATTCCCATTGATTGGGTCATTCGAGTGGAACAACCATGCACTCACCTACATTTAGCATCATGTGTTAGTTACAAAATAAAGTTACAAATCCCTGCCAAGGTCTAGAATTTTAATTACCATTCTCAAGTCCGCATCTGCTTCCCATGTAAGACGCTTTGCAGTCCTAACATCGTCGCCATCATCTATGTTGATGACAGGTTTGGATTTTGACCTCGACTTAGCATGCTGAGTGCCTGAATCGGTTGCCGGTGCCACAAGTGGCCATGGTGGTGGGAACATAACATGTTGCTGACCACTTTGCAAAAAGCTTAGGAAACTACCAGGTGGGCGCAAATCCATACCACTGAAATATCAGGGGACAAAATCATGACTATGAGCAAGGCAACAATTATGCATCAACTGGCATTTCTTTCTAGTTCCTAGGTTTAATCAGATTTTCCTATCCTTCCTATCATCTGCTTCCTAGGTTTATGATGGCACCTTAGTTTTATTTCTTGAACAAACCATTGTTGTCCTGAGACAGGTAACATGGTTACAATGGCACACAAGAAAGTGTTAAAAAGGTTTTGGAAGCTCCATAATTCATTGGAGGTAACAGAGAAAATAACGCTCGACATATATGGTTTCCTTATTTTCATTTTGATTACCACGAGTAGAAGTACAAGTACATTTTAAATTTGCAACTGAAAACAAAACCAAGCTAATAGAAACAACACACTAGCAGGTGGATAATTGTAAAACAAATTGGTTTCTTACCAATCTAGGGATGCAGGGCCAAAGGAGTTGGCTTGTGACAGAGGACCGTTCCACCACACTGCACAAGGTAGAGAACATCACTCAGTTTACTCCAACATCCAGGAAGCAGGGAAAGGTAAATACAATTTGCATCAATTTTGAGTTTACCTGGTTGGGCTCCTAGACGCAGAGCCATTGTGCCACCGGCCTGAAGGGAGATGGACAAGGTGGTGTCAAAACACCCAGAAGCAGCCGCGGGTCTAGATGGAGCAGGAGGAGGAGGAGGCAGCGGTGGAGCTACTTCTCGCTTGGACCGATGGCTCATCCTGCTGTCCTCGGCGCGACAGTGCGACAGATTCTGTCGGCAAGTGGAGTGGATTTGTCGGCGTGGCGTGGGGAATGGATTAGGAATGGGACAAGAAGGGGGTAAGAGGAGAGAGGGCGTAGGAGGGAGGATTGGCGCGCAGCGAGGGAAGGATTGGCGCGTGGGCGACCGGATTGGGGCTTTGGCGAGCAGATTAGCACTAGGGCGGGGGCAGGAGAGCTGTGGCGCGCGGGCAGGGGCGGGAGCGGCGCGGGGCGTGAGTAAAGAAGTGGAAGCGGCGTGCGGCACGTGGGCGGGAGAGGAGCGGCGCGTAGCGCGCAAGAGGGAGAGGAGCGGCGCACGCAAGAGGGAAAGGAGAGGCACGCGGGTGCGGGCAGGAGAGGGGCGGCGCACAAGCAGGGTCAGGAGGCGGCGTGAGATTTGGGGGAGGAGCACCAGATCTTTTTTTGATCAGGAAGAGTTGGCTGTCGACTCTTGCGCTAGCTCATACGACTACGGTTTCCGAGCGAGATAGACGTGAGAATAAGAGATAGTTGGATTGAGTTTTTCCCTTCTCTTTCCTCCACATAGGATACATGGTGATGTGTGAAGCCCGTTGATGTCGCCTAGAGGGGGGTGAATAGGCGTTCCTGAAAAATTCTCCAAATACAGCGATAAAATACTGGTAGGAACCTCCGACCAAAATGGTAGGAGCTCCGACCGGCTCTCTAGGCTGGCCGAGATGGCTGGTCGGAGGTTCCGGCCAAGAACGCCGGAGGTTCCGACCATAATGTTCTGACTTTACCAAGACACTTTAATAACCGATAGATTGACAGAGATCAAGTGTAGGCAAAGAATAGGGTAGGAGATAAATGCAGCCAAGTGTAGCGACAAATTAATGCAATAACGAGCAAGCACAATTAAGACAAAATTTTTTCCCGAAGTTCGGATCATAAAGATCCTACGTCTTTATTGAGGAGCTCCAAAGAGCCGGGTCTCGATTGACCCCTTGCCTCACCAAGCGACCACGAAGATTAACTTGGTATCCACTATAATTTCCCTCTTTTCCTTGCGGAGGCGAGGTTAACCTTTACAAACTTTCCTAGGACAATCCACAACTCGAGAAAGCTCGCGGGAGACGCCTAACCGTCTAGGAGGTTTCCCTCCAAGAGAAATAAGCTCCAAGCAGCCAATCCGCTTCCTCCTCAAGTGCACAAGATCCTCCTAGCCTTCTTTCAACAACACTCACTCAATTTCCCACTAGATCCTCACAAGAATCACAAAGGATGCACTAGAACTAGTTGGGAGAGCTCAAAGAACCTTAGGAGAGGCTAGGAGTCAGTGGAAATGAAGTGAAATGGCCAGCCAACGGCTAGAAACCAAGTTTGGGCTTTATAGGCATTGGCATACGTCACTTAGCCGTTACTCATAGATTTTGGCCAGGAGGTTCCGACCCTAGGGGTAGGAACCTCTGACCCTGACACTGAAACTAGCACATTCCAAGTGTATATGTTGTGCCAAAATGATGGACTCTCAGCTATTTGGATCTTAAGCACTTGAGTGGTCTTGGAACACTGCTTGCAACCCTTCTTGATAGTACGGTTTTTCCTCGACTCAAAAGAAAATTCAAAAGAATTTAAAATAAACTCCGAGTCGCTTCGCCATTTTGCGTCATGTCTTTGTGGGGATCTCCATGCACCACACCAAGCAACCTAGGACTAATTCTCTGCACAATTCTTGATAAACTCATTAGTCCCTTAACCACTTTATCATTAATCTACCAAAACCCACTTAGGGGTTAGATGCACTTTCAATCTTCCCCTTTTTGGTGATTGATGACAACACGGTTAAAGCTTACAACAGAATGAATATATAAATTTGATTTTGAATGAAAGAAGATGAATTTGGCTGCCCTAGAACTATGCATATATTAGTGAGAGTGAACTATATATGCATATTGAGTATTTGAGAAACATGGAAAGCCTCATTCATCTATTTTCATCCGTAGGGTGCAAAGTGTGACATGATAATGCATATGACATGGCAAACACACAACACATGAGAAATAAACATCACATCATATTGCATGGCATCACAAGAATAGATTTAAATACTGAAATTGAACTAAAGCCATAATTAAGCATTAATTACATCACAAAATATGGTCAATACATGTCCAAAGGCCAATAGAAAGTCTAGAAATTCTAAAGGCCACACTGCAGAGCAGCCAACAAAAGTGTGAGAGGAGGTCCCTTCATTCTGAATTTTCTCCCCCTTTGGCGGTGGTGGTGGTGCATCTGAATCCCGAATAACCAAGGCAGAGCTGCGAGTCTGTAGTTGGAGGCTGTGTAGCGGGCCTCTTGCCTCTGCCTGCCCTCCTGCTGTTGCTAGCGCGAGCCTGTCCCTTTCCCTTGTCAGCCTGTCTGGGAGGCGACTCTTGATCACTTTGGGTACCGGAGGTGGAGACATCCTGTCTTGCCTTTTGATGCTTCTCTCGAGCCATTGACACTGAAATACAACCATGGAATCAAAGAAAGCACTAAGGTCAAGGAAATATTGGAAGAGCCAAGGTTACATAGGCTAGCAGAAACAGCCGGTCGGAGGGTCCGACCCAGGGGCCGGAGCCTCTGGCCAGCCCTCTTGGCCAGGCCGAGAGTGCTGGTCGGAACCTCTGGTCATGAAGACCGGAACCTCCGGCCGACACAAGGCTGCGACTTGATCTTCAAAACTAGCCAATGCATTTTATCCAAAACTATAGATCGATGTTCTAGGGGTGTGCAGGAAGGTTTTCCACCAAAGAAAACTAGTCCTAGGTTCACACATTGAGAGATTGGGTCAAAAATATGAAAAACCTAAGGATGAGATTGAAACCAATACCTTGAGATGAGGAAGCGCAAAAACGTTGTCGGGACGGAGTCTCATACCACCAAAGAGGAAGGAAACGTGAATCCCTAAAGATTTTTGATGGTTGGAGTTGAAAATCGCCCAAATGGGGAATAAGAGTGAGTTAGGGCTGAGAGGGGATGAAATGGGGAGAGAGAAGAGCTCCCAGCCGCCCATAGGGGGTGAAAAACCGATGGTGGGCCGGAACCTCCGGGCTTAGGAGCCGGAGCTTCCGGCCAGATTTTTGGTCAGGAACAATGGGTCGGAGCCTTCGGCCTATAGGTCGGGACCCGCCGGCTGGACTTTTCTGGAACGAGGGAAACAAGGTATTTTGGCCCAAAGGAAGTGGACATGATTTCCCGTTGACCCATATGTGACCAGCAGCAATCAATAAGCACATAACAATGGTCACAAATGAATATCAATAATGAAAAGAACCTAATTTTCACAATGTAAAACTATCACATAAAGATTTTCGCAATATTTTTGAGAAAATGAGTTTGGAAATGTTGGAGCTTCGTTCTTAGTGTTAAGACCATTTTCTACACAAGAAAAGGCCGTAAAAACACAGAAGCTCACTTTGATTGACATCCTTTTGACCCATTTTTGACTATTGATTAGTCAAGCACGTAGTCATGCAATGTTTCGAGAATCTAAGATATTGAGCTCACTCCAAAGCTCACAAAACCTCTTCTCATCTAAGGGCTTGGTGAAGATATCGGCAAGTTGGTGTTCGGTTCTCACATGGGTAATAGCGATATCTTCTTTGGCTTCGTGGTCTCTCAAGAAATGGTGGTGTATGTCAATATGTTTGGTTCGTGAGTGTTGTACGGGATTATTGGCTATTTTGATGGCGCTCTTATTATCACAAAGGAGTGAGATTTTGGTCATTTTGTAGCCATAGTCTTGAAGAGTTTGTTTCATCCAAAGAAGTTGAGCACAACACGAGTCGGCGGCTATGTACTCCGCCTCGGCGGTGGATAGGGCAATGGAGTTTTGCTTCTTAGAGGCTCAAGAACTAGAGACCATCCAAGGAATTGACAAGTCCCCGTTGTGCTCTTGCGGTCAACCTTACCCCCAGCATAATCGGAGTCGGAATATCCAATTAGCTCAAAGTCACAGCCCTTAGGGTACCAAAGACCGAAATTAGGAGTGTACACCAAATATCTTAGAATTCTCTTTACGGCAATAAGATGACATTCTTTAGGTGCCGCTTGAAAGCGAGCGCACATGCACACACTAAGCACAATATCCGATCTAGATGCACAAAGGTAAAGAAGAGATCCAATCATGCAGCGATATGCCTTTTGATCCACCGGTTTGCCGTTGTCGTCGATGTCGAGATGCCCATTTGTTTGCATTGGAGTCTTGATGGGCTTGGCTCCCTCCATCTCGAATTTCTTGAGAATATCCTTGACATACTTTGATTGCGAGATGAAGGTTCCATCCTTTTATTGCTTGACTTGAAGCCCAAGGAAGAAAGTGAGCTCCCCCATCATCGACATCTCGAACTTCCTAGTCATGATCTTGCTAAACTCTTCACTAAAAAAGGGATTAGTAGAGCCAAAAAATTATGTCATCGACATAAATTTGGCACACAAATAAATCATTCTTGAATTTCTTAGTGAAGAGAGTAGTATCGGCTTTGCCTATTTCAAAGCCATATTTTAGTAGAAAGTCGCGAAGACATTCATACCAAGCTCTAGGGGCTTGCTTGAGCCCGTAGAGCGCCTTGTGAAGCTTGTAGACATAATTTGGATGTTTGGGATCTTCAAACCCGGGCGGTTGCTCCACATATACCAACTCGGAGATTGGTCCATTGAGAAACACACTCTTGACATCCATTTGATAAATGTTGAAATCATGGTTAGCGGCATAAGCTAACAGAATTCAAATGGACTCAAGGCGAGCAACCGGTGCAAAGGTTTCACCGAAGTCAAGGCCCTTGACTTGAGTGAACCCTTGGCCACTAACCGTGCTTTGTTGCGAGTAACTATTCCATTTTTGTCTTGCTTGTTGCGGAAGACCCAATTGGTGCCGATGACGTTTTGTTTGGGTCTCTCCACTAATGACCACACTTGATTGCGGGTGAAGTTGTTCAACTCTTCTTGTATGGCCATCACCCAATCCGGATCACCAAGTGCGTCCTCCACCCTAATTGGCTCCAAAGACGAGACAAATGAGTAATTCTCACAAAAGTTAGTGACCCGAGAGCGAGTGGTTACCCCTTTTTGGATATCACCAAGAATGTTGTCGACGGGATGATCTCTTTGCACGGTGTGGTGAATTCTTGGATGGTGCACCGAGGGGACTTGAGCTCGCACGGTGTCTCTTGGCTCACTAGTGCCCTCAGCATCGATCCCATCCACTCGTGCTAGATCGTCTTCTTGATCAACTCTTGTGCTTGAAGGCGCCGCTTGAGTGGAAGGAGCTTGTTCGGTCTCTCTTTGCTCCTCCGACTCTTCTAGCGGCCTCACCTCTCCAATTGCCTTTTTCTCGATGTCGTGTCCCGTGACTCCTTCACCTAACATCTCAAGCTCAACTTGCTCCACTTGGGAGCCGTTAGTTTCATCAAATGTCACATCTCTCGTGGTTTCAACAATTTCGGAGACTTTGTTGAAAACACGATAGGCGTGAGCATTTGACTCATATCCGAGTAGAAATCCCTCATCCACTTTTGGAGCAAACTTGGATAAGCGAGGTCTCTTACTCAAAATAAAACATTTGCAACCACAAACACGAAAGTAGGAGACATTGGGTTTGTTACCGGTGAGGAGTTCATATGTCGTCTTTTTGAGAAGTTTGTCGAGGTAGAGGTGATTTAGCGCGTGACACGCGGTGTTCACCACTCGCCAAAGATGTCCGGGGTCTTGTATTCATCTAGCATAGTCCTTACCATCTCGACAAGAGACTGGTTCTTCCTCTCCACCACTCCATTTTGAGGTGGATCATATGGAGCGGAGAACTCATGCTTAATCCCCTCATCATCAAGGAATTCCTCCACTTGAGTATTCTTGAACCCCCCCCATTGTTGCTCCTAACTTTCTTGATCTTGAGTTCGAACTTGTTTTAGGCTCGCTTTGCGAATTTTTTGAAAATTCCTTGGGTTTCACCCTTATCTTGCAAAAAGAACACCCAAGTGAAGCGAGAAAAATCATCAACAATTACGAGCCCATATTTGTTACCTTTGATACTTAGGTAGGCCACGGGACCGAAGAAATCCATGTGAAGTAGTTCCAATGGCCTTGAGGTAGTCATTATGTTTTTTTTACGGGATGTGGGTTCCCTACTTGCTTCCTGGCTTGACAAGCGCTACACACACGGTCTTTCTCAAAAGTGATGTTAGATAGCCCGAGGATGTGTTCCCCCTTTAGAAGATTTGATAAGTTTCTCATCCCCACATGGGCTAGCCTTCGATGCCAAAGCCACCCCATTGAGGATTTTGCAATCAAGCAAGCCTCCGGTTCACTTTTATCTAGGTCAAAGTCCACTAGATAAAGATCTCCCTCAATCTTCCTTGAATGCGACGGAATTATCATCTCTTCTAAAGACGGTAACATCCTCGTCGGTAAACAAACAATTATAGCCCAATTTGCACAATTGAGACATCGATAATAGATTGTAGCTTAAGGACTTGACGAGAAGAACATTAGAGAGAGATAGATTGTTGGAGATGACAATTTTACCTAGTCCCATTACCTTTCCTTTACCATCATCTCCAAAGACAATATTGTCGTGATCTCCTCCATTCTCGTCAAGAGTTGCAAACATACTCCTCTCTCCCATCATGTGGTTGGTGCATCCACTGTCAACACAACCTAACTCGATCCACCGGAGGAGTATGCCTACAAAAGAAATCAAGCTTGGGATTTAGGTGCCCAAACTTGTCTAAGTTTGGGTCCTTTAACATTAGTCACAAGCGTCTCGGGCACCCACACACAAGCCCTGTACTCCTCATAGCAATCACCAATGACATGGGCAATCACTTTACCGCGGTAACCCTTGGTGATCTCATATGACTCATAATACAGTTTTCCTGGTCAGAGCTTCCTACCATTTGGCTCGAAGCCTCCTACCAGAACTCTCTGTTTGTCTGGGTTGACTGGTCGGAACCTCCTACCGTTTTGGTCAGAGCTCCTACCAGGCTTCTCGGTCTAGCTGAGAAAGCTGGCCGGAACATCCGATGTATTGGGTCGGAACCTCCAACCAGCCTTCTCAGCCTAGCCGAGAGGCTTGGTCGGAACCTCCGGCCACTATGGTCGGAGCTTCCGGCCCCCAGACTGACCGAGGAACTTTTTACCTCCTCGGCTTGCGACGAGCCTCCTTCTTTCACAAACTTCAAGCATTGCTTCCCATTGACCATGGTCCTTCTGGATGGTCTACTTTCATGAGGAGAGAAGCCAAGACCATAGCCATTCTTGTTGGAGTGGGTAGTGAGCGTTTTGTAGAGGGCATCCTTGGATTGGAATGTTTTCAAACATCCAAACTTCACCAAGGTACCCAACCGCTCATTCTCCTTTTTAAGCTCCTCCAAAACTTCAAGGTTAGTAGCATATGCATCCAAATCGTAATTATAGCATTTTGCACATCCGTTGCTTGTGGAGGCATTGGAGATATTGGTGGCCTCATTGGAGGTGGAGGCGCTACTCTAAAGAGTGTCAAATTGCATTTCAAGAGCTTTGTGATTTTGGTCCAATTTCACAAGGTTCTCTTGAAGTGTTTCATTCACACTCTTTAGATTAGCCATTGAGTTATTGACCAAAGAGAGCTCTTTGGTCAATTCCTCACTCCTCTCCTTCTCCTTAGCTAAGTTCTCCTCTAGGGCAAGGTTTCTCTCCTTCTCAAAGATGAGCAAGTCCTCTTGCCTTTTGAGGGACTTCTTTTTACTCTCCAATGCCTTCATGAGCTTAGCCAATTGTAACATGGCCAGCTTGCTAAAACCCTTGAGCATCTCATCCATATCATTCTCACTTTCATCATCACTAAGATCATTATCATCAATTTGAGGAGATTTGGATTGGGAGGTTACCTTTCACCCTTGTGCCATGAGACAAGTGGGCTCATAGTGGTCATCGTCGCTTAAGTTGTTGAAGAGACGCTCCTCAAATCCCGACGACGACTTGATGGCAATTGTGGCAATCCCTCCTTCATCGCCTTCTTCCTTGTCGTCATCCTCATTATTGGAGAACCACTCCTCTCCAATGTGAGCACGCCCGGTCTTCTTCTTGACCATCTTCGACTTGCCACCCTTGTTCTTGGGCTTGGGGCAATCGGCGATGAAATGGCCGTACTCCTTTCATTCGTAGCACGCCCGCTTGGATTGCCTCCTTCCTTTGTCATCCTCCTTCTTGTCCTTACTGAAACCACCTTGACGAAGGAAGTGCTTGAACTTTCTCACCACAAGAGCGAAGTCTTCATCTTCATTCTCGGACTCGCTTGAGACTTGCTCCTTCTTGGCCTTCAAAGCGGCTTTCTTGTTCTTGGCGATAGCGGCATTCTTGGCAAGTTGCTTCACCTCCTTGGCTTCCACTTCTAGTAGCTCATGTGAGATGATCCTCGAGAGAACGTTGCTTGGGGTGAGTCTCTTAAAGTTCTTCATCTCCCGGATGAGGATCACCAAGGTGGGATTCCTTGGGGCGATCGCGCGGAGAAGCCTCTTGACAACCACATGATCGGTCATGTCATCACCACCAAGACCACAGATTTTGTTGACAATGACCATCATGCGATCGTACATTTCTTGCGGCATCTCGTTGTCTTCCATCACGAACCGCTCAAGTTGTCCCTCAAGCAACTCAATCTTCGACTCTCGCACGCCGAGGGATCCTTCATGCGCCAATTGAAGTGTATCCCAAATCTCCTTGGCCTCCTCGAGTTGGTCAACCTAGTTGAATTCCTCGGGACTCAAGGAGTTGAGGATGACACTTGCGGCTTGAGCATTGTAGTGGATAAGAGCCTCTTGAGCCGGTGTAGGTTCCTCTCCTTCCTCTGGAGCATTCGTCACACCTGTGCACACAATCTTCCAAACACTTGGATGCAACGAGATTAGATGCAATTTCATCTTGTGCTTCCACACGCTATAGAATGTTCCGTAGCAAAATGGGAGCGCGTCCGGAAGGCACGGAGATTGAATTGCTGAGGGGAGGGATTAAACTTGTTGTAATCAAGGTCAAAGGCAGCTCCCTTTCTTCCAACCGACTTGCTAGTCGAGCCATTCCGTCTTCTTTAACTCCGGTAGAATCAACCACCTTCTCGGTCGACATCTTTGGATCAACTCCAAGCAGTTAAGCTTCTTAGGAGTTTAAGCTCTGATACCAATTGAAAGCCCAGTGATGTCGCCTAGAGGGGGTGAATAGGCGTTCCTGAAAAATTCTCCAAATGCAGCGGTAAAATACTGGTAGGAACCTCCGACCAAAATGGTAGGAGGCTCTGACCGGCTCTCTGGGCTGGCTGAGATGGCTGGCCGAGAAGGCAAAGTGTTTGTCACCTGACATGGTGTCTTCTTAGAGAAAGAGTTTCTCTCAAGAAGGGATAGTGGGAGAACTATGCAACTCGAAGAAATTCGAGAAACACCTGAAAATATTTCAGCTCCTACAGAACCACAACAGGATGAACAAAGTGTTGAAGGACCTGTTGTAGACACACCGGCACCACGTAGGTCAAAGAGGTCACGTCGTGCACTTGAGAGGTACATGTTCATGACTACTCAACAAAGGGACATATTGTTCTTAGACAACGATGAGCCTAAGACTTATGAAGAAGCGATGGTGGGACCAGACTCTGAGAAATGGCTTGAAGCCATGAGATCCAAAATTGAATCCATGCATAGTAATCAAGTTTGGAACTTGGTTGATCCACCTGATGGTGCTAAAACCATTGAGTGCAAATGGGTTTTCAAGAAAAAGATAGACATGGATGGAAATGTTCACATCTATAAGGCACGATTGGTGGCCAAAGGTTTCAAACAGATTCAAGGTGTTGATTATGATGAAACTTTTTCGCTTGTCGCAATGCTAAAGTCTATTCGGATCATTCTAGCGATTGCTGCATATTTCGACTATGAAATATGGCAAATGGATGTCAAAACAGCTTTCCTTAATGGAAATCTGAGTGAGGATGTGTACATGACATAGCCCATGGGTTTTGTCGATCCACAATCAACTGGAAAGATATGCAAGCTGCAAAGATCCATTTATGGATTAAAGCAGACGTCTCAGAGTTGGAATATTCATTTTGATGAAGTGATCAAAGAGTTTGGTTTTATCAAGAACGAAGAAGAGCCTTGTGTTTATAAAAAGGCTAGTGGGAGCGCACTTGTATTTCTGATCTTATATGTGGACGACATATTACTGATCGGAAATAACATTCCTATGCTCGAATCTGTTAAGTCTTCATTGAAAAATAGTTTCTCTATGAAAGACTTAGGAGAGGCGGCATACATTCTGGGCATCAAGATCTATAGAGATAGATCAAGAAGGCTAATTGGATTATGTCAAGATACATACATTGACAAGGTGTTGAAAAAGTTCAACATGCAGGACTCTAAGAAAGGTTTCCTACCTATGTCACATGGTATAAATCTTAGCAAGAGTCAGTGTCTTAGTACACCTGATGAGTGGGATAAGATGAATGTGATCACATATGCTTCAGCCATTGGGTCCATTATGTATGCCATGCTTTGTACACGTCCAGATATCTCGTATGCCTTAAGTGCTATGAGCAGATTACCAATCAGATCCAGGTGAAGGTCACTGGATTGCTGTAAAGAACATCTTGAAGTACTTGAGAAGAATTAAAGATGTGTTCCTTGTCTATGGAGGTGAAGAAGAGCTCGTTGTAAATGGTTACACTGATGCTAGCTTCCAAACTGACAAAGACGATTTCAGATCGTAATCTGGATTTGTGTTCTGCCTAAATGGCGGTGCGGTGAGTTGGAAGAGTTCCAAGCAGGAGACGGTTGCTGATTCTACAACGGAAGCCGAGTACATTGCAGCTTCTGAAGTTGCTATAGAAGCTGTTTGGATCAAGAAATTTGTTTCCGAGCTTGGTGTGATGACTAGTGCCTTCAGTCCAATGGACCTCTACTGTGATAATAGTAGGGCCATTGCGCAAGCCAAGGAGTCTAGATCTCACAAGAAGTCCAAGCACATTTTACGGTGTTTTCATCTCATCCGCGAGATAGTGGAGAGAGGCGATGTAAAGATATGCAAAGTACAAACGGACTTGAACATTGCAGATCCGTTGACAAAGCCGCTTCCCCAGCCAAAGCATGAGGCTCACACTAGGGCAATGGGTATTAGATACCTACATGGTTGACTCTAGTGCAAGTGGGAGACTGTTAGTGATATGCTCTAGAGGCAACATGGAGATGTTATATATATCACATGCTATGTTTATAATGTATTGATTTGTTCCTTGAAATAGACATTATCATTATTGATCAATGAGTACGTGACTTATTCATGAGACTCTTAATGTCAAATGTTGCTATTTATAAATGATCCCTGATCATATATCATATGAGGAACAGATATGATTCTAACATCAGCATATGTATTGATTGATGATCATGTCTCATGGATCATGGTATGGAGATACCAAATCAATAATATGGACATATGTTAGTGAACATGTGTTGGATAGACCCGCCATGAGATACTGCAGAGATTTTATGTGTCATCAGTTAGTCTCAAGTAGTGTTTATGTAGAGTCCTTAGACTTGAGATCATCATGGTTCCCAACATACGTAGTAGCTTATTTTGGGACTACTAAACGCTACTCCGTAACTGGGTAGTCATAAAAGTAGTCTTCGTGTTTGCTATAAAATATGTAGTGGGATGTGAATGATCAAGATAGAATTTGCCCCTCTTTAAGGGAGAGATATCTCTAGGCCCCTCGATGTAATGGATTATGAAGTGCATGGCCATGCTAGGGTGATTGAGGTGTCAATCACAAGTTTGTAATCCATCACAGGATCGAGAGAGTGATTGAGCTATTAAGAGGATGACACAAGTCTCGCCTTGAGCTCAATCGATATTGTGAGGCAAAGGGATTTGTGCATGAGGAAATTACAGGTTCAGCCGATATGATCTTTACGTATATTTTGGGGTTAATATGCCTTGCTAGAGGCCGCTATTAACAGGGTGACCAGAAAGGCGTTTCCGGGTCACGACAAAATATACGTGAACCTATAGTTCACCGCTTAATGGGTTGGATATGGGCTCGATTCGGATTGAGATCCGAGTAGACTCTTCTGGGCCTCAGTCCACGAGGCCCTAGTGAGGAGGTCTATATATAGGGAGGCGAGGGGCCGAGGAGATTCACGTTTTCTGTTGATCTCGAGCTAAAACCCTAGCCTCCACCTCCCGAGCCAAACCCTAGCCGCTCACGATTGCTAGTACACTCGCAATCGGCGTTCCAGCCCCGGACGTGTGGATACCGGTGGAGGCGTTGTTCGTTGCGACGTTGATTAGCATCGACGCTGATTAGATCTGTGGAGATCGACTACTTCCACTACTACCTCGACGGGTGCTTGGTTGGACCGGCTTCTCCAACCCATCTTCCGCTGCACTGCGCGTCTAGTGGTAACGATTCATGATCCCTCTCTCGCATGATGTCCTGGTGTGCGCAGTAGAAAAGTTTTGTTTTCTGCCATCGTAGCTGGCGCGTACTCCTTTACTAGGTTGATACACATGTGCACTAGTAGTTTAAAGTACCAAATATGATACTTATAGGTACCAAACACGATGCCTATAGGTATTAGATATGATATCTATATTTATCAGATATGGCACACATATTCCAGGTCGGATTTCTATAGGTGACTGGTTTGATAACTAAGAATATTGGAGATGATATATACAAGGGTACAAGGTCTAATACCTACTATACGAGAGATGATATATGAGGGTGCCTGTCGATGTTTTACACCGGCAATAGAACTATAGGGCTACTCGGCAAGGAGAAATTTGGTGGATTGCAGAGGAACACAAATAGATTTTATACTGGTTCAGGCCCTCAATGTGAGGTAATACCCTACGTCCAGTTGTGGTGTTATTCCTCTGAGAGGTTATGTCGATCAATGATCTTTTCCGTGCCCTCATGGGGCACCCTGCCTCCCTTTATATACTAGGGGACAGGGGTACATGATAAGGATCCCAGCCGGATACGGCCAAGGGATTTCCTTCTTAGAGATAGAAACTTATCCGACTAAGACTACTATTCCTTATCGTACAAGGTAAAACCTACCGGGTGCTATCTTATCTCTAATTACATGATTCGGCCCATCCTCTATCCGAGTGGCCCATATGTAGATGATGAGGTACCCGGGGCCCATGGCCTCACACAGTAGCCCCTGAGACTTCATAGTTGAGTTACAGCTGATGCCGAGTGCTCATCCTCCATGGTGAAGATTGCCCGAGTGCAATGCTCCCGAGTATTCTTTGTCCGAGTGTGTCTTCTTCCTGAGTCCTGCTTCATGTCAACTGGCGGCGAGGCTATGAAGGGCTTTATGGAGATATATGAATAGTGTGCGCCGAATAGGCGCACCTATTAGGTGTAGCCCCCGACTTTGTGCTTAATTGTGAAGACAATTAAACATAAAGTCAAAGATCTTTAACCTGGAAGTCTTTCCTGAGTAGTATACTACTGGTATATGAAACTCTTTGGTATCATGTCAACCGGAATAAACTTTATAGTCTTGCCGAGTAGGGAACTACTCGTATGTAGGACTCTTCGACTTCATGTCAGTCGAAATGTGTGTTTATAGTCTTGCCGAGTAGGATGCTACTCGTATATGGGACTCTTCAGCGTCATGTCAATTGGAAATGGGGGTTTATAGTCTTTCCTGAGTGGCGTCCCACCCAGAAGCTAGACTCCTCCTCATCATGTCAGCAGGAATGAAAAATTTATAGTCTCTCCCGAGTAGTGCACTACTCGAAAGTTAGACTCTTCAGCGTCATATCGGTTGGAATGAAGTTGCTCATGGCAACTGATGGCCAAGCATGTAGGCCGAGTACCACTTTTATGAAAATAAATCCACGACGTGATCAGGTGTGCTCGAGAAAGATACCTGCATCCCCAATTTTAATGAAGACCAGCTTGTGATCCTTGTAAGGATATATCCTCGAGACCTGGTGGAATAAAAACAGATACCCAAAATATATGTTTTAGCAATAAGGCTCTCATGAAGCATATCTGTTTACCTCATCGGCTCCTGTTAGTAGCACCAGCGCTATAATTTCAACTCAGCCTGCGGGCGGCCCACATGGAGCATGCTACTGTAGGAACTCATATCTTGGTGGCCCGGCACCGACTGTGTAGGCCCAAGCCCATTTAGTTGGCACAGGCTCTATAAATAACAGGGAAAGAGAAAAAGATTCCTTCATCTTCCCCAAATCAGCCAATCGTTTCGTCTTCCATTCCCGCACCCAAATTTCGCCTTTTGCTCAGCTAGGGTTAGCTGCTGTTGCTGTTCCCTGCTCAAACTCGGGTGATCCCAGTCCGCTTCGTCTGTTCCAAGTCCCCAATTCGCTTTTCCCCCAAATCTTCCCGCTCCCCACCATGTGTTGACGCCGAAAACCCGCCGGGGGTCGTTCGGCGTCTGGGAGACACGTGAAGGCCTGGAAGATTTGCTTCACTCCAGTATAGGTCCTAAAATCTTGAGGTTCGTAGGCGTGCCAGTCAATTTGACCCTGTAATTGACAAGGAGAAAAGATGTCAAGTTCGTGAGCCAATCGGCTGGAAGCCGGCTTGGACTCATCTTATCGGCCGATGGCCGATACGCACTGTAGCACTTATACATCGGCTAAAGCCGATGATGGCAAGAGCAATAACATAATAATAAATAAGTATTAAACTAGCCGATCATCGAAAGGATGCTCAAAAACCGGCTGTAAACTTGGCAAAGTAAGCAAACAGAATGCATGAGTAAAATAAATTAAAGGAACTCCAGCCGATCATGGTCAAAGTTACTGGTATCGCCGCGAAGATATTGCCCGCGCCCGTGCCCGGGCCCTTGCTCCCATCGGCGCCCGGGATTTTCATCCGCTGTCCGTATCCATGCCCGAGTTCTTACCTATGCTCGTGCCCGGGCCCTCACCTGAGGTCGTGCCCGGGAATTTGACTGAGGTCGTGCCCGGGAACTTGCTTGTGTTCGCACTCGGATCGGCAAAGTAAACCAATCGGCTAGCCCTTAGCCGATCGTAACAGTAATGCAGGCAAGAATGTATAACAAAGCAAGCAGCATAATTGGCTATATTTAATAAGGGATAACTTATCGGCTAAGCACTTCGATAACAACATCGCATAAAACCCATCGGCTTATTAAGAGTAACGTTATTATTCAGTCTAGTAGATCGGACCCAACCGTTGCAGCACAGACTGATAATAATAATGAGATCTCGATAAGCCGATAGATCTGATGCGATCGTGATGCTAAAACATGATAACTTATCGGCTATGCACCTCGATAAGACGCTTGCACATAAAGTATCGACCTAGCAGGAACGATTTATCGCTAGCAGTTTAGTAGGTCGAACCTAACCGATGCAGCACAAACTGATGATAAACCGCTCCCAGCAAGCCGATACGATCTATGCACGCATGATGTGATATACCTAATCAATCTATGAGATCAAACTGAACTGATGCAGCCATAGATAAAATAAATATATCGTGGTAAGCCGACTACCATAAACCGACTAGAATATCGGACCTAACCGAGGAAGTCCTAGCCGATAGGTAGCCAGGGTGACGAGACTTACCCTCTCGCAGGAGGTCGGACCTAACCGATGTAGCCCGTCTCGAGAAGTAAGATCCCGTCGGAAGGGTGGCGATGCGCCGAAATTGTATTGATCGAGTGATGATTTACAAGGTCCCCGGGTGTACGTATTTATACCCCGAGTTACATGAGTCCTTATTGGACACGGTACATGATTTCCTAATTATAACAGAAAACGCTAACAAGGCCTGACTGGACACGAGGTCAGGTTTCCTAAAGATAAACACTTGCCTAATTAATAGATACAATAAATAACTGCCAAAGCAGCGGTTTCACGGCTTCCTCCGGAATCGGTCTCTTCTGGATCAATTTCCGAAAGTTGACTGCAATTTCCCTTTTGACCGAATCTTGGTACAGGGCCTTACCAAATTTGGCGTTAACCACATGCCCCAATTTCGGAGTTCTTCTATAAGACTTCGAAATTCTTTCATTTTGGGCCTCCAGATTTCTTCCATACCGAGGCGGCCCAAGATAGCCCATTTGCTATAATTGTTTGAAATAGTGCCAACGGCCTCGATTCCCGCCCGGTCATCATATCTCTATAAAACGCTTCGTCTCCCTAGCCTTTTTTACGCTTTCACATCACCAGAGCACCACCGCTTCATCTTCCAAAGCTTCAACAAGCTCTAGCGAATCTAGACGAACCGTTGCAGCCCTCTTCTTCGGCCGTTGATTCCTGCATCTTCTTCCTCTCTCGCGATGGCATCGGCATCTGCAGTTCCTGAGGTAATCTTCCTACCCGATTATATCTCCCGATTTTGTAGCCTAGATGCACCCAATCCGCCATGTTCTTCATCTGTTCTTCGTTATGTTCTTGTTTACTGTAGCATCTTAGAGACCAGATCTTGATCCCGGCCGCCGATTATCCCAAACTTTTCTACCATGGCCCCATGGGTAGCGAAGATCCCACAGATTTTATAAGCGCCGAGACCCAGCGTATTCCTTTCAAGAACTCGGCCATGCGAGTCAGTGACTGGACCAATAGCTTCAGGTCATGGCCGAGCAAGCTGCCCGGGTGGAGAGATTGGTACACCAGTGTATCGGCTGCGAAGAGAACCTACTGGGAAGAATCACATATCGGCCACTGCATCAATCTCTCTCTGGCCGATATGGAAAGGAATGAACCCCTGCTCGCATCGGCCTCATACTTCTGGTCCGATGCCCTCAATGCCTTCCTGTTCGGGCACGGGCCGATGACCCCCACCTTGCTGGATGTGACTATGCTCACCTGCCTAGACACGACGAGCTACATCGACCCCTTCAAGCTCTGCTTCAAACCTGCTCATCGGCTCCGAGCAAAGAACATCGGCGGCTGGTCCAGGTACATATCCATTCACAATAAGGGAACTGGATCGGTTGATGACCGGGAACATGTTGCTTTTCTGAACTTATGGCTGGAGCGGTTTGTTTTTGGTGGCGCAACCCTCGGTCCAACGATCAACATGCAGTGTTTGACAGAGTGCTTGGTTGATCGGAAACAAATCCCCTTGGGTCAATTCTTCCTTGGCGCTACCTATCAGCTACTTCACCAAGTAGCAACCAAGTTATCGGCCGGTCAGCCCGTCAGCCATATTGGGGGTCCTTGGTGGTTCGTGCAACTCTGGCTCAATGTCTACACCTCCAAGGCCTTCTCTGGGACTTCTCTTCTCAACCAATCCTTTCCAGCCGATTACACAGAAGACCAAGATCCCATTTACCGCCGATGCATTTCCATGGGCGAAGCTGCATCGGCCCTCTCTGGCGGCAAGATAACCCCCGCTGGACTTAGTCAGTGGTTCAAGGGGTTTTACTATGGTTTCACCAGGGAGGCCACTCTCTGGTTTGCATATAATGACGCATCATCATTCGAGATGCCTTCTAACTTCGACCCACTCAACGCTTTGGATAATGATGAGTCCAAGGCCATATTCCTATCGGTCATCACCCCTCGTCTGCTGCCAACTGGCTTCTCTCTGGGCCGATCGCAACCTTCATATGAGTTTTACCATCCATCGGTCGGCTCCCGCCAGCTTGGCCTTGGTCAACTTCCGATTAGCCTATTCTTCATCGACAAACTTCAGGCCCGGGGCAACGTCAGCAACGCCCTAGAATATGATCGGATGCGGACTTTGACAGACTCTCTTCTTCTAGGCGCCGCCACCAAGGTGTATATCCGCACTGCCAACACCAAGCTTTTTGTCCGATGGTGGTCAGAATGGAAGAAACATATATTCAGCTTAGTGGCCACCTGCTACTGTTCCCGTCTTGACACCGAGTACATCGAATCCGATGAAGAGGTAACACCCGCAAGCCTCAATCATCATCTCCAATCATCTCTCACTCTTAATTTGCAGGCCGCTAGCATCGAGCCCCCAACGACAAGCAACAGTGGTCGGCCGATCCTGTACCAACCTCCATCGGCCATTCCAAACTTAGGGCGCGATGCCCCATCTCCATCGGCTCTCCTCAAGATGCCTCGGCCGATCGGACAAAAACAGAAGAAGTTAGCGCATCGCCCCTCCCTGAAGAAGCAGAAAACCAGTGCCGATGCCGTTGCCACGACGCCATCTTCTCCCTAGACAACATCGGCCCCCTCATCCCCTCAGGTACGCGCCAAGTCTTGACATTATTACCCGCTTTCTCATTCATCTTACTAGTTTCCTTAGCTCGAGTCATCGGCTCCAGAACCTCAACCTTCTTCCGACATCCCTCCAAGCACTGAGCCGATGGCTTCTCCAGCTGCCCCACTCTCAGCACCAAGTCCTCCAGCCGTTGATGAGACTGCTCCTATTCCATCGGCTGACATCGGCCCCTCCGAAGAACAACCTATTCATCTCCCTGAAGCCGATGTCACCCGAGCTGCCGATGTCCTCCCTCAGGTAACCTCTTTATGCCCATATTTTGCTTTTAACTTTCTACTGATCCTTTTACCGATGCCAATTTTGCAATCCTTAGCCGATTTGTTTTCCTTCGACATCGGCAAATACTTGGAGGCAGAAGACGAAACAGCCACCAGCGCAGCAACCAAACCGTCGTTCCCAGCCGATGTGCGCGATTATTTAACGAGCATCAACAGTCGGCTGGAAAACCCAATTGATGCGCTAGTGGAAGACTGTGGGCCAATTCGGGCAAGACTCGCAGAAATTGAACACCATCTACCCAAAGAACTCGTCGACGCATTAACCCCTGCAGCATACCTGGAGTCTCATAGGTTTAAACTCATCAAGCTTAGACAACGCATAGCCGATCGTGCTGACCAACAGAAGATTACCCAAGATATCCAAGCCGATCGGCTATTAGCCCAGATAGAGAAGAAAAAACTTCATGACATGGCAGCTGTCCCCCAAGAGCTCCAATCCAAGCTAGATCAAGTGAAGAAGAAGGAGGCCAATTTGCTGGTAGAACTTGAAAAAGTTCGCAAGGATCTTGAAACAACAGAATCCCAGCTTATCGGCCTGCCGCAAGCTATCCAAGACGAAGAGGCTAAGGTTGCAGCGACGGTGCGTCAAGTCATTCATCGGCGCAAGAACTTGAAGACCATCCCGGGCTCCGATGAAGACGACATCCGGGCCATCAATGAAATTGACCAAATCCGCCTGCGTGCAATTGAAACAATCCAAAAATTCATGTAAATTAATGACCGATGGCCTCTCGAAACATGTTGGTTGTGCTGTAATATATTCTGATCGGCTCTGTTGTGTGGGTGCCATGGGCCCCGGGTACCTCATGACAAGCATATGGGCTACTCGGATAGAGGATGGGCCTAGCCTTGTAATTAGAGATATGGTAACCCTCGGCAAACCTTGCCTTGTACAATAAGGAATATATAGTCCTAGCCGGGTACATTATATCTCTAAGGGGAGATCTCCTAGTTGTAATCCGACGGGGACTCCTACCTTGTAACTCGGTTCCCCAGTATATAAGGGGAGGCAGGGCGTCCCTTGAGGGCACGGCCAGACGGTTCATCAGAATCGCCACCATAATTCCTCAAAGGAATACATACAAACTGGATGTAGGGTATTACCTCACAACGAGGGCCTGAACCAGTATAAAATCTCCTTGTGTTCCTTTGCAATCCACCGAGTTTCCATCCGCCGAGTAGCCCCATATTCATATTGCCGGTGTAAAACATCGACAGCGACCACGACGTCTTCATTACTTCTCAACAGAACATCGTGGCCGCTGCGACTCTACTGGATACACTCCAGTTCGGGCCTGATCACCAGGCCACCCCGATGATCGCAAGGATAAAAGCCCTGCTTACCGCTGCTGCATGTCAGCAGCAACAACAGTCGGATGATACCCTCATACCGACCAACCGATCGACATCCCCAATGGCAGTCCATCTACCTCAAAGCGACGCCGAGCGGCTGGCTCCAGTCAGCCGCATACGGAGGCACGTCAGGCATCACTCGGCAACCCCAACGACAACCAGCGACGTCAAAGCAACCGTCGGGACGATCAGGACTTTCGAGACCGACTACGGCGCGACCTTCGGCAAGACATCATCGCTCGGTGCCATGAACGAGAAGAAGATGAACAACGCCAACTGGAAGACAAGAACAAGCGTTTCGGCCTCCACCATGAGCGGTTTCGCTGTCATATTCGGAGTCGGAGCCCTCATGACGATGAAGGCATACCGGCCTTCACCCAAGAGCTACAACAGGTCGACTGGCCGTCGGGTTTCAAGCCTATAGGAATCAAAAAATACGACGGCAAGACCAACCCCGAGTCCTGGCTCACAGTTTACACTCTGGCGATCTGAGCAGCTGGAGGAAATCACAAAGTCTTGGCTAACTACCTCCTAGTCGCTTTAGCCAACTCAGCGAGGACATGGCTAACAGGACTTCCCAAGCAATCAATCGGCTCCTAGGGAGAACTTCTAGAACGCTTCATCGCCAACTTCCAGGGAACATACGAGAGGCCATCTTCCGAGTACGACATATATCAGTTGCATCAAAGGAAGAACGAGTCTCTTCGTGACTTCATCAAGAGGTTCTCTGAGAAGAAAAATTCAATCCCGAAGATCAAGGACGAGGTCATCATCGCCGCCTTTCGAAAAGGAGTCAAAGACACCTCGTTCATTGACAAATTCACTTGGAAGCCTCCCAACTCTGTCAAGGCTTTATTCGGCATGGCGAACAAGTACGCTGACTCGGCCTACGCTGTTGCTGAGGCCCTCGATGACAAGAAGGCACCCTGACAAAAGAAGCGGGAGGGCACCGACGACGCGGTCCCGACTAAAGTTGGGAGTCGCAAACGCAAGTCAGACGGCTTCATTGTGGTAGTCGGTCACAACCGTCTTCGACCTCCAATAATTGAAGATTATCAGAACAACAAGTGACATGCTCGGGGGGCTCACAAGCTCAAACGCAAGGATGGCATCCCCACTTCCAAATACCGAACAGCTAAGTCGCTCTCTGATAAATAGTTCTTCATTTGGCCTTGCCATCGCTGCAGCCGCTTACACCTAATAGGTGCACAAGCTGCACTTTTTTCTGTCTTTTTCTCTTAAATGATTGCAAAAGTATTCGAGTAGCATAAATCCTGATCCGTGAAACTTTGCTCCATGAAAGACAAACTCAAGTCACCCAAAACGTGTGTCTGGGAAAGAGCTATGAGCCAACTCCCGGCGCTAGGGGGCTATGATTAGTCGGGCAGAGTGCTTAAACGTAAGGGGTCAACTACTTGGAGAAATTAATGACAGTAAGAGGAAGAACACGTATTTACATATATTGTAAAATACATTTTATTTGGGTGATTATTTTCATCATCAGATGCTACTCATCCGGTATCTTTATAGCGCAAGGCCAGCTCCGGATACGCGTGACAGGAACTCAGGGCTGCGAGCCTATCTCCTACACTCAGGGGCTGGACAAGTTTGCCAAAATACACTCGGGATGCTCCACGAGGGCTACTGACCGAGTACTTGCACCAGTCGGGACGACATCTTCCCCGGCTACGCTCCATGTGAGCTGACGACGACCGACCTCCGGCGCTAGTTGGGGGTCGTATACTACTCAACTGGGTGAGGTACGCCCCATGAGGGTCGCTAGCTGAATCCTATGCTAACGCTAGGTTCGGGTACCTTATTCGGTCGCAACTCAGCTAGGTAGGGTACGCCCCATGAGGGTCGCCAGCCGAATCCTATGCTAATGCTAGGTTCGGGTATATTATTTGGTCACAACTCTGTCAGATCGGGTATGCCCCATGAGGGTCGCCAGCCGAATCCTATGCTAATGCAAGGGTCGAATACCTTGTTCGGCTTTATCCAAGTCAGAGAAGACTTATATCGTCAAAGCGCATCCGGGGTTCTCATGCACCGCGTCACACCTGAGGAGGGCAAGCAGATCTTGCAATATACCTACTCAGGCTTATGTGGCAACTAGGTTGCATCCAGAACATAAGTCGGAAAGGCTTGCAAATAGGGATTTCTCTGGCTGATTGCGGTTACCAACACCAAAAAACTCATCCTAACATGCGATGGATGATACTTCTATAGAGCTATGCTGGGTAGGTCGGTTCAGGCTGGCTTATTTGGTAGCAGCCACCAAGATATGAGTTCCTACAGTAGCATGCTCCATGTGGGCTGCCCGCAGGCTGAGTTAAAATTATAGCGCTGGTGCTACCAACAGGAGCCGATGAGGTAAATAGATATGCTTCATGAGAGCCTTATTGCTAAATATATATGTTTGGATATCTGTTTTATCCACCAGGTCTCGAGGATATATCCTTACAAGGATCACAAACTGGTCTTCATTAAAATTGGGGATGCAGGTATCTTTCTCGGGTACACCTGACCACGCCGTGGATTTATTTTCATAAAGTGGTACTCGGCCTACATGCGTGGCCATCAGTTGCCATGAGCAACATTATTCCCGCTGACATGATACGGAAGAGTCTAACTTTCGAGTAGTGCACTACTCGGGAGAGACTATAAATATCTTTTCCCGCTGACATGATGCGGAAGAGTCTAACTTTCGAGTAGTGCACTACTCGGGAGATACTATAAATATCTTTTCCCGCTGACATGATGCGGAGGAGTCTAACTTCTGAGTGGGATGCCACTCGAAAAAGACTATAAACCCCTTTTTTCCAGCTGACATGATGCTGAAGAGTCCCATATACGAGTAGCATCCTACTCGGCAAGACTATAAACACACATTCCGACTGATATGAAGTCGAAGAGTCCTATATACGAGTAGTTCCCTACTCGGCAAGACTATAAAGTTTATTCCGGTTGACATGATACCGAAGAATCTCATATACCAGTAGTAATCTACTCAGGAAAGATTATCAGGTTAAAGATTTTTGACTTTATGTTTAATTGTCTTCACAATTAAGCACAAAGTCGGGGGCTACACCTAATAGGTGCGCCTATTCGGCGCACACTATTCATACATCTACATGAAGCCCTTCATAGCCTCGCTGCCAGCTGACATGAAGCAGGACTCGGGAGAAGAAGCACTCGGACAAAGAGTACTCGGGAGCAATGCACTCGGGAAGACTTCACCGTGGAGGATGAGCACTCGGCATCAGCTGTGACTCAACTATGAAGGTCTCAGGGGCTACTGTGGGTGCCATGGGCCCCGGGTACCTCATGACAAAGATATGGGCTACTCGGATAGAGGATGGGCCTAGCCTTGTAATTAGAGATATGGTAACACTCGGCAGACCTTGCCTTGTACAATAAGGAATATATAGTCCTAGCCGGGTACATTATATCTCTAAGGGGAGATCTCCTAGTTGTAATCCAACGGGGACTCCTACCTTGTAACCCGGTTCCCCAGTATATAAGGGGAGGCAGGGCGCCCCTTGAGGGCACGGCCAGACGATTCATCAGAATCGCCACCATAATTCCTCAAAGGAATACATACAAACTGGATGTAGGGTATTACCTCACAACGAGGGCCTGAACCAGTATAAAATCTCCTTGTGTTCCTTTGCAATCCACCGAGTTTCCATCCGCCGAGTAGCCCCATATTCATATTGCCGGTGTAAAACATCGACATGTTGCCTGCCTCCTTCATCCTTGATAATATTTCTGTTTGATCTAAAGGCGATATCGATTGATATCGGCTATCTTTGGGCGATGCAAAAACACCGGCTTTCCGAACTATTTCAGAAATCGACTGCACTTAACCGATTTAAGAATTGATCCAAACGCTAGGATAGTATTTCTTGAGATATTTTCCGTTAAGCGCTTTAGCAAACTCCGTTCCGTCAAGATCCTCTAATACATAGGCATTACCAGGCACACAACGACTAATCCGATAGGGCCCTTCCCAATTAGGCGACCATTTTCCAAACTTATTATCCCTGGACCCGATCGGCAAAATCAACTTCCACACAAGATCTCCCTCGGCAAACGATTTACTCACCACCTTTTTGTTGTAATGCCGAGCTGCCTTAGCCTTGTTTTTCTTGATCCTTTCCAATGCCCTCAATCGATTCTGAGCCAAATCTTCAAGTTCATCTGTCATTAAGTTATAATAATCATCGGCTGTTAACTGATTCTGCAGAGAAATTCTCCTAGAGCCGATGTTAGTCTCCCAAGGTAGAACTGCCTCATGTCCATATACCAACTGATACGGCGGCACCCGAGTAGATCCGTGACATGCCATCCGATAGGCCCATAATGAATCGGCTAAAGTAATATGCCATCGCCGCGGCTGCTCATCAATTTTCCGCTTAATCAACTTGATCAAACTCTTGTTAGAAGCTTCCGCCTGTCCATTGGCCTGAGCATAATAAGGCGATGAATTTAACAACTTGATTCCCATACTGGCAGCAAACTATTGAAACTCATCAGACACGAAGATAGACCCCTGATCAGTAGTTATCGTCTAAGGAATCCCAAACTGATAAATTATATGCTCCTTTACAAACTCGATCGCTTCCTTGGACGTAACTTTCTTCAAAGGAATCGCTTCTACCCACTTGGTAAAATAATATGTCACCGCCAATATGAACTTATGTCCTTTACTTGATGGAGGAAAAACCTGGCCGATCATATCAATTCCCCAACCTCTGAACGGCCACGGTTTGATGATAGGATTCATAGCCGATGCTGGTGCTCGCTGTACATTTCCAAATTTCTGACAATCTTGACACCCTTTATAATACCTAAAGCAATCTTCCAGCATTGTCGGCCAAAAATATCCTACTCTTCTCAGCAACCACTTCATCTTATGAGCCGATTGATGAGTCCCACAGACGCCTTCATGCACTTCATACATAACCACTTTGGCTTCTTCCAAATTCAGGCACCTAAGCAGAACTCCCTTAAAAGTCCAATAATACAGTTCCCCACCAAGCAGCACATACTTAGTAGCTTTATACTGAATTTTTCTGGAAACCGATTGCGACGGATTTTGCAAATAATCAATTAACTCTTGTCTCTAGTCATCGGCCTTGTTCTGAATATCAATATCGGCTATCTCAACCTCAACCTGCCTATTCAGCCGATACCCTGAAGCAATCTGTGCAAGATCATTGGCTTCTAAATTCTGCTCCCTGGGAATATGATCTATTGATACTATCTTGAAATCCTTTAACAAATCCGTACACTCCTCATAATATGACCTCAAAACATCATCCCTGCACTCATATTCTCCAGACAACTGCTTGACCACCAATAAAGAATCGCCCATTATCTCTATGACATCGGCTCCGATCTCCTTTAAGAGTTGAAGTCCCTTTAACACCGCCTCGTACTCCGCCTGATTATTAGTCCGATAAGGTTTAATTGTAAAAGCAAACTCAAAACTTGCCCCTCGAGGCGATATAATAACCAAACCAATACCAGATCCATGCTTGCAAACCGATCCATCAAAAAACAAAGTCCATGGGATCGGCTCTACATAGTCTTCGTGATACCCTCTATGTTGTACAATGAAATCGGCCACCGCTTGTCCCTTGATTGCTTTAGCCGATTCATATCTTAAGTCGAACTCTGTCAAAGCAAAAATCCATTTACCAACTCGCCCTTTCAAGACTGGAGCCGACAACATATATTTGACCACAGGATATATTGCCTGGCAAACTACTGTACACTCAGCCGATAGGATATAATGCCTTAACTTTGTACATGAGAAATATAAACACAGGCACAATTTCTCCACCGCAGGGTACCTTGTTTCAGCATCCAAAAGCCTTCTGCTCAGATAAAATACAACTCGCTCTTTGCCTTCAAATTCTTGAATTAAAATAGACCCGATGGACCTCTCATCGGCTGACAAGTACAACCTGAACGGTACTCCTTTCTGTGGCGGAATTAGAATAGGCGGGGAACTTAGATAATTCTTGATCTCGTCAAATGCCTTCTGCTGCGCTGCCCCCCACACAAACTCTTGATCGGCTTTCAACTTCAATAATGGAGTAAAAGACTCAATCCTTCCTGACAAATTTGATATAAATCTTCTCACAAAATTAATCTTGCCGATCAATGATTGCAGCTCTGTCTTATTGCTTGGTGGCTCTGTAGTCTTAATGGCTCTGATGCTTCGCTGACTAACTTCAATCCCTTGCTCATGAACCATAAAACCCAAAAACTGCCCAGCCGATACACCAAAAGCGCATTTATTGGGATTCATTCTTAGTCCGTATCTTGGCCCTCTCCAGCACTTTTCGCAGATCAGCTATATGGCTTTCCTCACTTTTAGACTTAACCACCACATCATCAATGTAAATCTCTACCAACAAGCCGATGAGATCATGAAATATATAATTCATCGCTCTCTGATAAGTCGCACCGACACTTTTCAATCCAAAAGTCATTACTACCCACTCATACAAGCCGATAGCTCCAGGACACCGAAACGCAGTCTTATGTATATCTTCTTCAGCCATAAAAATCTGATTGTATCCTGCATTGCCGTCCATGAAGCTGATAATCTTGTGGCCTGAGGCTGCATCCACCAAAAAATCCGCTATCAGCATTGGGTATTCATCCTTGGGGGTAGCTTTATTCAGATCCCGGAAATCAATACATATCCTCAGTTTTCCATTTTTCTTCTCCACCGGGACGATATTAGAAACCCACTCAGCATATCGGCATGGCCTTATAAACTTGGCATCATACAACCTTGTGATCTCCGCTTTGATCGGCTCATATAACTCTGCCTTGAATTTCCTTGGAGCCTGCTTGAATGGCCGATATCCTGGTTTAATGGGCAGCTGATGTTCAACAATTGATCGGCTTAATCCTGGCATCTCATGGTACTCCCAAGCGAAACAATCCTGATACTCCTTCAACAGTGTTATCAATTCTTCTCGAAGTTCAGGACTTAATTTTTTGCTTATGTACGTCAGCCTTGGCTTATCTCCTGGTCCTATGTCGATCTCCTCCAAATCATCGGCCGACGTAAATCCTTGCCCCAGTTTTCCCTCGAAGTCTTCAATGGAGCCCATCAGAGTAACAATTCAGAGCCGACTTGCTGAATCGGTTGTATCCCTTGGCTGGTGACTTTGAGATAGTCTCCTTCCCATATTTTCCTGGATAGGCAGTCAACACCATCGGCTTCCCAGACTGGTAGATCGGTCATTGCAATGTTGGTTGACCGATCTGCTAAGACCACTTCGACTTGATCTCCCTGCCATTGTATTAAACATTGATGTATTGTCGAAGGCACGCAACAGTTCGCGTGAATCCAGTCCCTGCCAAGAAGCAAGCTATATGACCCCTTTCCGTCGATGACGAAAAACGTGGTAGGTAATGTCTTATTCCCCACTGTCAACTCCACGTTCAATACGCCTTTTGCTTCTGATGAATTCCCACCGAAGTCTTTTAGCACCATATTTGTCTTGATTAGATCTTCGGCGGTCTTCCCCAATTTCCGGAATGTGGCATGAGGCATGAGATTAACTGCTGCTCCCCCATCGACCAGCATCTTGGTCATCGGCTTCCCATTCACATAGCCCTTGATATATAATGGCTTCAGGTGCCGATGTTCTGACTCTTTAGGTTTGTCAAATATGGCCTGACCGGGTTGCAATGTTAGTTGAGCGAACACTTCCTCATTGCCTTCTTCATCCGATGAAAGTGCTTTATACTCCCGAGGCAAAAAGAACACCATATCTACTGGGGCCGATTGATCAGCTTCATCGTCTTTTCTCTTCACGTGCCATACTTGTTTAGTTCGCTTGTGACGATGATCGGCCTCTTCCTGATCTTGTCTCTGTTCTTCCTGTTGCTCTCGGTGTCGTAGTGTTCGCACCAAAAACCACCGGGTGTGCCAAGAAGCTTGTTGATGATCTGGTTTGATGCGATTGAACATACGAAGGCCTGGGAGATCTGCTTAGCTCCAGTGCAGGTCCTAAAATATTTGAGGTTCGTAGGCGTGCCAGTCAATTTGACCCCGCAATTGACAAGGAGATGAAGAAATTTGATTACTGATCCAATCGGCCAGTAAGCCAATACGGATTCCTTCCAGCCGATCGCCGCTATGCTCGTGCCCGAGCCCTCGCCTGTACTCGCGTTCTCGCTCCCGGGTCCTCGCTCGTGCTCGTGCCCGGGTCAGCAGCAATTGTACATCGGCTATCGGCCGATACGGTCTGATGTAGGCTCCTTGTAGCCGATGGCCGATGGCACCTGTGTATCGGCTAGGAAACCGATAACGCTATAGATAAATGGATAAGCTGTCAGTATAACATGTGCATCGGCTAGAAGCCGATGATAAAATAGATAGGCAGAATAGTGAACTAGCCGACTGCCAAGGAAACACATGTGCATCGGCTAGAGAACCGATGATAATATAGATGACCAAAATAGTAAAGATAATACAGTCGGCTTTATAAAAAGATAACCTATCGGCTAAGCACTCCGATAGAACGTTGCATACACACCGATCGGCTCGACAAGGATAAATCTATTATTATCGATCTAGTAGTTCAAACCTAACTGATGCAGCACAGATCGATAATAGTAAAGGAACCTCAACAAACCGATAGATCTAATGCAACTGTGATGTAATAAGATAACTTATCGGCTATACATTCCGATAAAACACTTGTGCAAAAAACATCAACCTAGCAGGAACAACTTATCGCGACAGTTTAGTAGGTCGGACCCAACGATGCAGCACAAACTGACGATAAGCTACTCCCAGTAAGCTGATAAGATCTACGCACCGCGTGATGTGATATACCTGATGGGCCTAAGAGATCGAACCGAACGATGCAGCGTAGACAAAGCAGATATATCGTGGTAAGCCGGCTACCATATACGACTAGAATATCGGACCTAACCGAGGAAGTCCTAGCCGATTGGTAGCCGGGGTAAGGAGACTTACCCTCTCGCCGGAGTTCGGAACCTAACCGATGCAGCCCGCTCGAGAAGCAAGAACCGTTAGTAAAGGGTGGCGATGCGCCGAATTGTATTGATCGTTGAGATAGTTTAACAAGGTCCCCGGGCATACGTATATATACCCGAGTTACAAGAGTCCTTATAGGACACGGAACAGGACTTTCCTAACTAGAAAAGGAAACTAACAGACCTGATCGGACAAGAGATCAGGTTTCCTAAAAGATAAACTATCTAATAGATAAGATAAATAACTGCCATAAATGGCCTTCACGACTCCTTCCCAAGCTCGGACTCTTCTGGATTAGTTTCCAATGGCTGATATCGCTTCTTTCCTTAACCGAACATGGTAAACGACCGTACCAAATTTTGGCGTTAACACATGCCCCCAATTTCGAGTTTGTTATCAAACTCGAAATTCTTCTGTTCGGGCTCATCATTCCTTCCTGGCCTCTTGAAATCGCTTTCATGAGCCGATACCTTTTGTACTAGGTGTGCTAGGCTCTCGAAGTCTTCTGATGAAAATCTTTCCCTGATCGGAGCCACCAAACCTTGGAATGGTAACTCGGCAGCTGTGCACACCAGAACTTAAACTATAACATCGGCTTCTAACATCACGAAACCGCTGGATATATCTACGACTGATTCCTCCGGCTTCTGTGTTTACCGATGTCATGTCTATCAAACTCATCTCCTGAATCCCATAAAGAAATACTTGTGGAATTGCTTTTCCAGATCGGCCCAACTCGAACTGAGTTAGGTGGCAATGAAGAAAACCATGTAAAGGCCGATCCGGATAATGATAACGGGAAGAGTCTAACTCTCAAAGCTTCTAACAGCCGATGCCTCTCCACATTGAGCCAGAATCGGCTGACATGTTCCACCAACTGTAGGAATACATCATCTTGCCCTGAGAATTTGGAGAAGTCTGGTACTTTCGCTCTGTATCGGCGCGGCAACGGAGCTCTATCAACCAATCTGGATATGGAGGCGATACCTAAATGTCTCCTTTGGTCTTAGACCGATTTTTCTCTCACCACCTCTGTGATTCTTGTTGTCAATCTTCTTCCTTGGATTTCGATGTGATAACGCAGAGGTGGAGTTGGTAGCCGATTTTGCCTCTGATATTCTCTCTGATATTCGTACTCAGGGACAGCTCCTGGATAAACTCTGTGATGCCCCACAGAGTACGCAGTTGATGATATCCTTGAGGATTCCATCTTGTTGCCCCCAGCCAGCAGAATCGGCTCCACTGCCTTCATGATCAAGTTCTGTAATGTGTTCACCAGTATTCCAGATTGATCGATCAATGCATGATGAACTGCTTCATTAACCATGTCTTGAAGTTGCTTCTGTGAACTTGCAGGTGATGTATGGCTCGATTCATCAATCAGAACAGGCTTTGGAAATTGCGACTTCTGAATCGGCCCTTGATCTGTCATACCGAAGGATTCTAGACAAAGCTTCCGAAAATCATCGATGTTCTGCTCCACTTGTTGTCTCTGTTCTTCGGTCAAGTCTTCCATTGTAGCTGGGATTGTATCATCTTTGCTGACCTCTTTTCCAGCCATGTCGAAGTTCTGTGTCCCACCGGGCGTGCCAAAAACGTGTTGACGCCGAAAACCGCCGGGTGTGCCAAAAAGCTTGCTGACGATCTGGTTCGGCGCCTGGTGACACGCGAAGGCCTGGGAGATCTGCTTAACTCCAGTGCAGGTCCTAAAGTCTTGAGGTTCGTAGGCGTGCCAGTCAATTTGACCCAGCAATTGACAAGGAGATAGGGAAATTAGATCACCGATCTAATCGGCCAGTAAGCCGATACGGATTCCTTCCAGCCGATCGCCGCTATGCTCGTGCCCGGGCCCTCGCCTGTACTCGCGCCCGGGTCTCGTGCTCGGGTTCTCGCTCCCGGGTCCTCGCTTGTGCTCGCGCCTGGATTAGCAGCAATTGCACATCGGCTATCGACCGATACGGTCTGATGTAGGCTCCTTGTAGCCGATGGCCGATGGCACCTGTGTATCGGCTAGGAAACCGATAACGCTATAGATAAATGGATAAGCTGTCAGTATAACATGTGCATGGCTAGTAAGCCGATGATAAAATAGATAGGCAGAATAGTTGAACTAGCCCCGACTGCCAAGGAACAATGTGCATCGGCTAGAGAACCGATGATAATATTAGATGACCAAATAGTAAAGATAATACAGTCGGCTTTATAAAAAGATAACCTATCGGCAAGCACTCCGATAGAACGTCGCCATACACACCGTCGGCCTCGACAAGGATAAATCTATTATTATCGATCTAGTAGTTCAAACTAACTGATGCAGCAAGATCGATAATAGTAAAGGAACCCTCAACAAACCGATAGATCTAATGCAACTGTGATGTAATAAGATAACTTATCGGCTATACATTCCGATAAAACACTTGCGCAAAAAACATCAACCTAGCAGGAACAACTTATCGCGACAAGTTAGTAGGTCGGACCCAACCGATGCAGCACAACTAACGATAAGCTACTCCCAGTAAGCTGATAAGATCTACGCACGCGTGATGTGATATACCTGATGGCCTAAGAGATCGAACCGAACCGATGCAGCCGTAGACAAAGCAGATATATCGTGGTAAGCCGGCTACCATATACCGACTAGAATATCGGACCTAACCGAGGAAGTCTAGCCGATTGGTAGCCGGGTAACGAGATTACCCTCTCGCCGGAGTTCGGACCTAACCGATGCAGCCCGGCTCGAGAAGCAAGAACCCGTTAGTAAAGGGTGGCAATGCGCCGAATTGTATTGATCGTTGAGATAGTTTACAACGTCCCCGGGCATACGTATATATCAACCCCGAGTTACAAGAGTCCTTATAGGACACGGAACAGGACTTTCCTAACTAGAAAAGGAAAACTAACAGACCTGATCGGACAAGAGATCAGGTTTCCTAAAAGATAAAACTATCTAATAGATAAGATAAATAACTGCCATAACGTGGCCTTCACGACTCCTTCCCAAGCTCAGACTCTTCTGGATTAGTTTCCAATGGCTGATATCGCTTCTTTCCTTAACCGAACATGGTAACGACCCGTACCAAATTTTGGCGTTAACACGTAGTCGCTGTGCCCTTCTTTTTTGATTCTTCGTGAATATCCCACTAGGGCACCATTGAGGATCCTGGACTTGTTTTTCATGCACTTCCTCTTCATCCTCCTCAAAGAATTCTTCATGGATCGGCCCTAATCGGCTATGAACCGATGCTCTTTTTCCAAGCGACCGATTCTGTGAAAACCTCTGCTGCTGATCACGCTGATTCCTCATATCACTACACTCGGGGCAATCTTCAACTGATGGCAGTCTCATTCCTTGATCCTAGCAGAACCGAAAGAACAGGCAGTCCCAATGCGGATTATACCTTTCTGGTTCGTCCCTCTGTTCCTCATACCTTGAATATTTTTCTATCAAATCCGATGAAGTAATCCTTGATTTATACCTTTGACGCCTTGCTCCATCGGCCTGATCCCTTGATGATGACCCCGCATAGACCATGTTTACGGGGAACGGGTGTCCATCAATCTTCATCGGCTTCTTGTCTTCGAATTTGATTCTCCCCTGCTCGACAGCCGACTGAATTTGTTGCCGAAAAACTTTGCATTCGTTAGTATGATGCGATATAGTATTGTGCCACTTGCAATACCTTTTCTTCTTTAGTTCTTCAGCTGAAGGAATCACGTGATTTGGTGGTAGTTGTATCTGCTTCTCCTGTAACAGCAAGTCAAAGATTTTATTGGCTTTACTAATATCAAAATCATACCGCTCCTCCTTGCCGATATCCTTGACCTGGGTGATACTGATTTCTTATTCCTGGCCCACTCCACCAATCCAACCTCAGCATCGGATCCCTCATCGTCTGAGCTTGATGAATAAACTTGAACTTGAGCAACCCTTCTCTGATATTTATCCTTTTTCGCCTCTTGGAACTGGCTTTCATGAGCCGATACCTTTTGTACCAGATGCGCTAGGGACTCGAACTCTTGTGATGAAAACCTTTCCTTAATTGGCGCCAAGAGACCCTGGAAAGCCAGATCGGCCAGATGCCCATCGCTCAAGTTTAAACTGTAACATCGGTTTCTGACGTCCCGAAACCGCTGAACGTATTCCGGTACTGTTTCATCTGGCCGTTGCCTAACCAATGTCAAATTTGTCAGTCTCATCTCGTGGATTCCAGCAAAGAAGTATTTATGAAACTGTTTTTCTAGATCGGCCCACCCCCGAACAGAATTCGGTGGTAACGAAGAGAACCATGTAAAAGCCGATCCAGATAGTGACAAGGGGAAAAATCTAACCCTCAGAGCCTCTTCAGCCGATGCCTCCCAGCACTGTGCCAAGAATCGGCTGACATGTTCCACTGTAGACGTGTTGTCTTGCCCTGAGAACTTAGAGAAATCCAGGACCCTGTATCGGTGTGGTAATGGAACCCTGTCGAACCACTCAGGATATGGATGCCGATACATGAATGTTTGTTCCTTGGGCTTGATCCCAAACTGCTCCCTTACTATTTCAGCAACCCTAGTTGATAGATCTTCTTCCCTCAGGTTGTCTTGTTGGTATTGGACAAGTGGAGTTTGTTGCCGATTCTGTCTATGATACTCCCTTTGGTAAGTGCCTAGATCGGCCCCGCTTCCTGGATAATTTTGCTGATATCCTCCATAGTAAGCAGACCGATGATAACCAGTAGGAACATCCTGTTGCCCCCTAGCCTGGTTCTGTGTAAACATGTTTTCTGGTATGTCTCTGCTGACGTTGTAAGCAACCTGATTCGGTTCAACCTTTGGTGGAAGGAAAACAGGACCCCGAGTAGGCTCTTGAATAATCGATCCATCCACCGTCTTCTTTATGAGATTGTGAAGTGTGTTCACCAGAATCCCAGACTGATTGATGAGCGCGTGATGAACTGCTTCATTCACCATCTCTTGCAAGGGTTTTACCGGTGGACTCTCAGGTGGCGTACGGCTCGATTCTCCAACCAATACTGGCTTCGGAAACTGGGATTTTTGAATCGGCCCTTGCCTTGTCATGCTGAAGGACTCTAAACACAGCTTCTAAAAGTTGGCCATAGTTTGCTCAATTTGCTGTTTTTGTTTCTTCTGTTAAATCTTCCATGCTGACCGGAATTATGTTGTCTGTTTTGACTTCTTTCCCGGCCATGTTGCAAATCTGATTGTTGAAAACTTCGCGTCCCCACCAGGCGTGCCAAAAACGTGTTGACGCCGAAAACCCGCCGGGGGTCGTCCGGCGTCTGGGAGACACGCGAAGGCCTATGAGATTTGCTTCACTCCAGTGCAGGTCCAAAAATCTTGAGGTTCGTAGGCGTGCCAGTCAATTTGACCCTGCAATTGACAAGGAGAAAAGATGTCAAGTTCGTGAGCCAATCGGCTGGAAGCCGGCTTGGACTCATCTTATCGGCCGATGGCCGATACGCACTGTAGCACTTATACATCGGCTAAAGCCGATGACGGCAAGAGCAATAACATAATAATAAATAAGTATTAAACTAGCCGATCATCAAAGGATGCCTCAAAAACCGGCTGTAAACTTGGCAAAGTAAGCAAGCAGAATGCATGAGTAAAATAAATTAAAGGAACTCCAGCCGATCATGGTCAAAGTTACTGGTATCGCCGCGAAGATATTGCCCGCGCCCGTGCCCGGGCCCTTGCTCCCATCGGCGTCCGGGATCTTCATCCGCTGTCCGTATCCGTGCCCGAGTTCTTACCTATGCTTGTGCCCGGGCCCTCACCTGAGGTCGTGCCCGGAACTTGCTTGTGTTCGCACTCGGATCGGCAGAGTAAACCAATCGGCTAGCCCTTAGCCGATCATAACAGTAATGCAGGCAAGAATGTATAACAAAGCAAGCAGCGTAATCGGCTATATTTAATAAGGGATAACTTATCGGCTAAGCACTCCGATAACAACATCGCATAAAACCCATCGGCTTATTAAGAGTAACGTTATTATTCAGTCTAGTAGATCGAACCAACCGTGCAGCACAGACTGATAATAATAACGAGATCCGATAAGCGATAGATCTGATGCGATCGTGATGCTAAAACATGATAACTTACCGGCTATGCACCCTGATAAGACGCTTGCACATAAAGTATCGACCTAGCAGGAACGATTTATCGCTAGCAGTTTAGTAGGTCGAACCTAACCATGCAGCACAAACTGATGATAAACCGCTCCCAGCAAGCCGATACGATCTATGCACGCGTGATGTGATATACCTAATCAATCTATGAGATCAAACTGAACTGATGCAGCCATAGATAAAATAAATATATCGTGGTAAGCCGACTACCATAAACCGACTAGAATATCGGACCTAACCGAGGAAGTCCTAGCCGATAGGTAGCCGGGGTGACGAGACTTACCCTCTCGCAGGAGGTCGGACCTAACCGATGCAGTCCGGCTCGAGAAGCAAGATCCCGTAGGAAGGGTGGCGATGCGCCGAAATTGTATTGATCAAGTGATGATTTACAAGGTCCCCGGGTGTACGTATTTATACCCCGAGTTACATGAGTCCTTATTGGACACGGTACATGATTTCCTAATTATAACAGAAAACGCTAACAAGGCCTGACCGGACACGAGGTCGGTTTCCTAAAGATAAACACTTGCCTAATTAATAGATATAGTAAATAACTGCCAAACAGCGGTCTTCACGGCTTCCTCCCGGAATCGGTCTCTTCTGGATCAATTTCCGCTAGTTGACTGCAATTTCCCTTTTGACCGAATCTGGTACAGGGCCTTACCAAATTTTGGCGTTAACACCATGCCGAAAGCTTCGGATCTTGCGGGTGCGCCGGGGAATGCCTGGCCGACTTCGGATTGCGGCTCGGTGAAACTGAGGCTGCTGGAGAGTGAATTGAAGTTGCCCAGTCAAGAGGTGATCCATTAGCGGCCGGCTAAGGGTGAGTCGGTCCCAAATCCCCAATCTGGCGAAACAGTAGTTTTTGCCTCTTTTTTCGATCGGGGTTTGTGCCTACCCTCTTCTGATTTCTTCCGCCGCATCCTTGACTTCTATGGGTTGGAGTTGGTGAATTTGAATCCCAACTCGATTCTTCAAATATTCATATTTGTTACTCTCTGCGAGTGTTTTTTGGGTGTGGAACCCCACTTTAATTTCTTTAGGCATCTGTTCCACATCAAACCCCAGCCCTCTAAGAATAATGTCAATGTGATTGGGGGGGCTGGTCTCCAGTTGAGGAGTGATAGGAAGAAAACATATCTTGATCTCCCCTTGAAATCTTCCCTTAAAGGCTGGCACAAGGAGTGATTCTATTGCGCAGATCTGGCTCCCTCCTTGTGTCCATTCACCGGCTTGCCACCAGTAGTTTTACCAAGTTGGTCGGCAGATCCAACCTTTGAAGAGATGGGGCAAGTGCACCAATTGCTGGAGAGATTGGATAAGCTTAAAGAAGCTGGCCTGACCGGGCCTTGGGTGGCGCAGCGTTTCCTGACTCGGCGCATCCAGCCGCTAAAGCTGAGGAGCGCGTTCGGCTGGGATTTCCAAGGCAAACTTGATCCTGACTGAGTAAGCCACGAGTCGGCCGATAAGTTCAAGGTAACCGAGACCCTGTTTGGTTACTTCTCCGAGGGGGTGATCGAGACCGAGGACGATAAACGCCGGATTGCTGCTTATAGCTTCCTTAGGCGCCGCCCCAAGGTAATCTTCATCCCTCATCTGTGACGAATGCCAGTGGGTCTGTATCTGTGATTGCCCAGCATTATGTGATAGATGTTATTGAATCTTCTACAGGAATGCGTGGAGTTCGATGAGGACTCCCGCCCGTTGTCGGCTGCCAAATCGAAGAAAAGGCCGAGGAGCCCTCCTGCTGCCCAACCTGACTCCAAGAGAGCCGGGAAAAAACCTGTTCTTTATCGGGGAGAGGGGGCCTTGACGCCGCGTGTCGTGGTAGGAGGTCTGAAGATAAAGGACACTGCCACCGCGGCACCTAGGCGATCAAGTCCCAGGTTGGGACCGGTACAGCCGAGCTCAACATTGCCGAGCTCGGCAAAAGCGCCACCGAGTAGGCGGTCCGAGCAGGCGCCGCCAAGCACACGGGTGCCTGAGTTGGCCACGCCACCGACGGGGTCGCCTCCAGTTGCCACGCCGCCGCCGACTGCTTCGCCGACCAGGCCAACAACCGGGCACAGAGGTCATCGTCGGAGCCCCCAAGTCGACCCCTGAGGTCGCAGAGGACACCGATGTGGGGGCCAGGACCCCGTCTCCATCATGGTCATCGTCGTCATCGTCGCTGCCGCCGGAGATCCTGAACCTTCCTCGGATTGAAGCTCCTCCGCATAGGCTCCCTCGGACGTTCACCTGGACGGCAGCTGATGGAAGCGTGAAGAGTTTCAAGCTTGATGAAGCCACGGCGAGAAGGGAACGCGAAAGCTTGCTTCGCGCCGCCATCACCGGGTCCCAGGGAGTTGGGGTATAATTCTTGTGGCAAAGTCGTGGTGGTCTTCTTGTTTTGACGTCTGACTCCACTCTTGACTTATTCTTTCCCTGAGCAGAAACTTGTTGATCGCAACGAGGAGATGACGAGATCCTGGTCGAAATGGCCCCCCACCTCGCGGAATTAGAGCAGCTCCGGGCGTTGAAGGCCAAGATGGAGGAGCGCCACGCGGGGAGGGAAGCTTGGCTGAAGGATGCCGCCACCTAGCTTAGGGATGAAAATTGGGCCCAAGCCGCGAAGATCAGAGGTTGGTCCCCCGAATGCGTCTTCCCGACTGAACTCTTGATGTATTTCTTCAGCTGCATTGTTCCCGACTGCCTAGTTGCATCTTGGCCGCAAGGTTGAGTCCATGACTAATCTGTCGTGCAGCCCTCGAGGTCGAGTTAAAGACACAAACAGAGGGGGAAGCCCAGCTGAAGGAGGCCGAAGAAGCCAAGGCCGAGCTTGAGAAGGTCAAGGCCGACCTGACAGAGGCCAACGCCAAGCTTGAACGGGAGAAGGCCGAGTTAAAAGAGGCCACCATCAAGCTCGGCGAAGAAAAAGCCGAACTGGAGAAAACCGTAGCCAAGTGGGAGGCCGACTATGAAAGTAAGTCCCCAACCTGACCGTGATCTTAACCAATCCATTAGTCATTCCATCTAGAACCGAGCCTAACAAGTTTACTTGCCGGTGGACTCGGACAGACATGAGTGCCAATGTCCAGGCCCAATATCGGTTTTACACAGAGGAGATAAGAGTCATCAGGGAGTCACAGGAAGCCTTCGTCAGGTCTGTGAAAGGGTTCCTTGACCTCATAGATCCCAGCCCTGTGGGAACCAGTTGCAGCAGGATCCCCCAAGTAGAGGCGCGTCTTGAGGATGCACCGAGTGCCTTGAAGAAGTACTCCGATGAGCATGTCATTGCCGGCGTGGCCCAAACCCTGGCGATGACCAAATCAATCTACCCGAGGGCAGACATTGAAGCCATCGGGGAGGGGTTTGCCGAGGAGATGACGCCTGAGGAGGCGCTGGAGCTGATAGCCCGGGCGAGGCCGACTGCTGAGATAATCACCCAAGACCTGGGTCTGTTAGAGTAATATAGCATGTAGTCGGTATATATAAACTTTTGTGGAAAACATGTGTAAATATATGTGCAGTGCTGCCAAGTGTCGATGCTTTGCACCGGCAATAATACTATGGGGCTACTCGGCGAGGGTGAATTCGGTGGATTGCAGAGGAACACAGGAGAATTATACTGGTTCAGGCCTCAATGTGAGGTAATACCCTACGTCTAGTTGAGGTGTTATTCCTCTGAGGTGTATGGTGATCGATGATCTTGTTCTCCTTCTTGCCCTGAGGGGCGCCCTGCCTCCCTTTATATACTAGGGGACAGGGGTACATGATAAGGATCCCAGCCGGATACGGCCAAGGGATTTCCTTCTTAGAGATAGAGTCCTATCCGACTAAGACTATATTTCCTTATTATACAAGGCAAAGCCTGCCGGATGCTATCTTATCTCTAATTACATGGTTCGGCCCATCCTCTATCCGAGTGGCCCATGTACTAGCAATGAGATACCTGGGGCCCATGGCCTCCACAGTAGCCCTGAGACCTTCATAGTTGAGTCACAGCTGATGCCGAGTGCTCGTCCCCCACGGTGAAGGTTGCCCGACTGCAATGCGCCCGAGTACTCTTTGTCCGAGTAAGTCTTCTCCCGAGTCCTGCTTCATGTCAGCTGGCAGCGAGGCTATGAAGGGCTTCATGCAAATATATGAATAGGGTGCGCCGAATAGGCGCACCTATTAGGTGTAGCCCCCGACTTTGTGCTTAATTGTGAAGACAATTAAACATAAAGTCAAAGATCTTTAACCTGGAAGTCTTTGCCGAGTAGATTACTACTGGTATTTGCGACTCTTCGGTATTCATGTCAACCGGAATAAACTTTATAGTCTTGCCGAGTAGGAGACTACTCGTATATAGGACTCTTCGACTTCATGTCAGTCGGAATATGTGTTTATAGTCTTGCCGAGTAGGATGCTACTCGTGTATGGGACTCTTCAGCGTCATGTCAGCTGGAAAAAAGGGTTTATAGTCTTTTTCGAGTGGCGTCCCACTCGGAAGTTAGACTCCTCCGCATCATGTCAGCGGGAAAAAACATTTATAGTCTCTCCCGAGTAGTGCACTACTCGAAAGTTAGACTCTTCCGCATCATGTCAGCGGGAAAAAATGTTGCTCATGGCAACTGATGGCCATGCATGTAGGCCGAGTACCACTTCGTGAAGACAAATCCATGGCGTGGTTAGGTGTACTCGAGAAAGATACCTGCATCTCCAATTTTAATGAAGACCAGCTTGTGATCCTTATAAGGAGGTATCCTTGAGACCTGGTGAATAAAACAGATTAATCCAACATAATATGTTTAGCAATAAGGCTCTCATGAAGCATATATCGTTTCCTATAACGTCCTGTTAGTAGCAAGATATAAATTTATCTCAGCTGCGAACGCCGCACAATGGAGCCATGCTACTCGCTGGAACTCATTCTTGTTGGCCAGTGCGGACTGTGTAGGTAAAGCCATCTAGTCGGATGGTTAAAAGAAGGGGGAGAGAAAAGATTCCGTCGTCTTCCAAATCAACCATTCTTGTCTTCGACTCGCGCCCAACTTTCGCCCACGCAGTAGGGGTTAGCTGCGCTATTCCCACCGAACGTCGGGCGATTTCAATCCTCTCGTATCGTTCAACCCGATTGTTGTCTTTTCAAACCAAAATCTCAGCGCTTCTCTAGTAGCAGCAGGTGATTCTTCCTGAGGGCTACGGTCGCAGCGGACAGGGAGTTCTTTGGCCGGTGTCGGATTCTGGCTGATGAGCTGAAGCCGGCTGGAAGAAGTGAAACTGAAGTTGCCCGCCAAGAGGTGATCCGCTGCGACTACGCTAGGGATGAGTCGGTCCTAATCCTCGGCCCTGTGAAACGGTAGTTTTCGCCTCTTTTTTTTGATCGAGGCTTGTGCCTGTCGTCTTCTGATTTCTTCCCCGCATTCTCGACTTCTATGGGTGGAGTTGGTGTTTAACCCAACTCAATTCTTCAGATCTCTAATTTGTTACTCTTTGGCAGTGCTTCTTGGGTGTTGAATCCCATTTATCCGCTCGACATCTGTTCATAAGCTCAAGATCTCCAATAGCAATATCAATGTGATGGGGGGGGGTGGGCGGTCTTCAACTGAGGAGCGAGGGAAGAAGAGTATTCGATTTGGCTTCATCCGATCTTGGCATAGGGAACTTCTAATGTTTCTCACTTCAGTGGCTGGCTCAAGGGATGTGGGTTTTTTATTTGTAGCTCGATCCTGCTGACGTCTCTCGAGGCAGTATTTCCGGCTTGACCACCGTGGTCTTGCCGATGGTAGGGGAGCGTCTTTGAAGAAGGGCAGGCAAATCTGTTGCTTGACCTGGAAGGAGGTTAGACTGACTCAAGAGCGGATGGTGGGGAGGTTTGTGTGTCGTCTGTTTTCTGTGGACTAAGTGCATATTCTGGTAACTGCGTGCTGAATGCGTAGGGAGTAGCATTTCGCTAGGACCTGTTCTAAAGGCAAAGTGTTCTGACAGGGGAGTGAGGGGCAATTGTCGGGCAAGGGGGGCGGTACAGACAGAACTTTGTGTCGGGATTGCTATGACTATCTACTGATAAGGGCGTGATCTGCACTGAATGAAGATGTGTTTCATCTCGGTCGGGTTTGTAGCTCCAGGGAATAGTAGCATGCTATATCGGCCCTGGCAGGTAATTTTGATCCTCTTATGTGATGAAGCCGTGGATTGTAATTATTCAGCATTGGTGACGCATTTTTGCTTCACTTAATAGTGGCATGAAAGACTTTGTGAAGACTCGCCGCCCGTTGTCGGCCGTCGGTCGAAGAGAGGCCGTAGGAGTCCTCTGCTAACCCACCAGACTCCAAGAGAGCGGGGAAGAAACCGATTTTAATCGCGGCGAGGGGCCATGACAGCGCGTGCGGGCGGGAGCCTGAAAATAAGGGACGCCGTCGCCGCGGCGCCAGGATGAGTCAGGGCTTGAGACTGGGGGTTTGAGCCAACGCTGTGAGCCCCGGCGCAGCGCCACTCGGGGGGCCGGCATGAGAGAATGTGCCAGGGGCGGGTGGCGCCAATTGTTTCGTGACACACCGGAATCGGAGCCGACGTCGGGCTGAGGCCGGTCCACCGCGACTGTGACGCACGGGCCCGATGCGGAGCTGGCGCTTCGCCGGGGACGGGTTCACCCGTCAAGAAGTGAAGTTCTAACAAGAGGTGCGCTGCTCCGGGTCTTCTGAATATCTTATACTATGTGTTGAAGTATCTACTGAATGTCTTGTTTCGTCGATGCAGGAAGCGGGCCGATATCGATCTCTATGGAGATAATCCGACCGCTCCCCTTGAAGTGCATGCCCGCCGAAAAGAGAGAGATAACACACGCCTGCTGAGGTCCGGTGGCAACCGGGTCGTGGGACCCGAGGTGGGAACCGTGCAGGTTCCTGGCGACCGACGAGAGGCGGTTGCTGGAGCTGAGGTCCAGCCCGAACGCCGCGTCGGGGGAAGCCGGGCGGAACCCCTGAGCTGGTCCTGAATCGCGGGGGCGGTGGGAGGCCAGGGGACATCGCTTTGTGGTCGTCGACCGTCGCGTCGGGCTGCCGGAGGCGAGGATCTGCACCTCCGCCTGATCGAGGCTCCCTCACGCATGATGCCCCGGAATTCACATAGACGCTTTCCGCTGGGACACGGAGAGAGCTTCAAGCTTGTCGAGTCGTCGCGAGGAGGAGCGCGAAAGCCTTGCTTCGCAGCAGCCATCCAGTGGGTCCCAGGAGTTGCGGATATGACTCTCTCCGCGAGTAGGCTTGGCATCTCTTTGTTTTCTGTCTATTTCGTCCTTGTCCGTCTTTTATCCTGAGCAGAGCTATGTCGACTCGCAATGAGGCCGATGACCGGAATCTTGGTCGAGGGTGCCCCATCTCGGGTGAGACAGTCGGGGCGTTAGACGGCGAGCAAGAGGCGCGTCAATCGGCGGCAGGGGAGGCTGCTGAGAGTGCAAGCATCAGACTAGAGGAGACTGGGCATAGCGGCAAGTCAGAGGTAAGATCCCGAGTACAACTATACCGACCGAAAAACCGTGGATGCATTCATACCAGACTAAGTGTTTCCCAGACTATAGTTGTAGTCTACGATGCACCGGTTGAGCTCTATAGCTAATACGTGGTGCAGACCTCCGAAGCGGAGTCTAAAAGACCGCACCAGGAGGCAAATGTGTAGAGAGGCCGAAGGAAGCCAAGGCGAGCTCGAGAAGGTCAAGGCCGCCTGAAGGCAAACCCGAGCTTGACGAGAGAAGTCGAGTTGGAGGAGGCCATTGTCAAGCTCGTAAGGAGAAGGCTGAACTGGAGAAGACCGTGGCCCAGAGAGATAGCAGCACAGCTGACTACGAATTAAGTCCTAACCGACTGTGATCTTAGCCATCCCCATCTAGTTAAGTCTGTGTGTAGCCGAATCTGCCAAGTTTATCGCCGGGACCTGGGCAGAATGAGAGCCATGTCCAACGCCCAGTATCGGGTTCTAACACAGAGGAGATAAGAAGTGATCAGGGAGTCACGGGAGCCTCGTCGGGTCGTGAAGGGCTCCTTGACCTCATAGCCATCCCCAGCCTTGTGGGGACAAAGGTTGCAGCAAACATCCATCAGATAGACGACCGCTCGAGCATGCAACCGGGAGTACCTTCTTGAAAAAGTATCAGATGAGCATGTTGTCGCCGCGTGACCCATACCCTGGCGATGACCAGTCCATCTACCCAAGGGCAGATATTGAAGCCATCGGGAGGGGTTTGCGAAGACGACGCCCGACGAGGGCGCTGGAGCTGATTGCCCGGGCGAAGCCGACTGCCGAAATAATTACCGAGACCTGGGTCTGTAAAGGCAACATGTTATGTAGTACGAGATACATAAACTTGTGTAAACAAGCATGTGTAATATGTGTGCAATGCCGCAAGCTTATTACACTTGTCATTACTTTACCTGACCGTGTGTAGTATGCACCAAGTTAGTCTTCTAAAACTTAATAAAAACGTTCAAAGTAAGAAGCTGTACTCGGCAAACGTGGCAGTCATTAGTAAGGCTTCTAATAACCGAAGTGAAATAAGCTCGTAATGTTATTGACAGAGCACATATATACAGCAGCCCCGACTCACTACTTCGTTGTACAAGCAGCGTAGTGAGTCAGAAGAACTGTACACATGAAAATTGTAGAACTCAGGTATAGAAGGACGTCCGTTGTTCTATGTTCCATGAGTTGCTGATGAGAACGCGTATTTGGTCTTCAGTCGTATGCGCCTGGCGCGGTGACATCGGCTATAATGAACGGCCCTTCCCAGATTGGGGGATAACTTATGCTGTCTTTGGTGCGTTTGTATTTTCCTCAGAACGAGATCCCGACAAAAAGGCGTGGCCACGGACATTAACGATTGTGGTAGCGACGTAGGGCCTGGAGATACCTGCCGACTGGTATTGTTGCGGTGTCTCTTGCTTCTTCCAGCTGATCTAGTTCGAACCGTTGGGTATCTGTTGGAGTCATCTTCTAAGTAAGCCCGGACTCGTGGAGAGCGAACTGTAACTCGGATAGGTAGCATAGCCTCGGACAGTAGACACAGAAAAGAAAGGGATAATGCCCTGTTGCCCGACTAAACCGTGGTTCTGAGACGACCAGAGAACGAATGGGAGTTCTTGTACCACCGGTCCCGCATATGGTTGTAAAGTCGGTCGAATATCCTGGCCTTGATGCCTTGTAAGACCATGCCGTTGGCGCGTTCGACCTGCCCGTTGCTCCACGGTGTGCCACAAGATGCGTAGTAGATCTTGATGCCCGAATTCGTGCGCAAAAGTCTTGGAAGACGCCGGCTGCGAACTGAGTACGTTGTCGTGATGATGCGGTTAGGGACCCAAATCGGTAGAGTATACTCAAGATGAAGTCCATTTGCTCGTGCGCGTGTAATTGTTGCAATGGTTTAGCCTCAATCACTTGGTGAATTTATCCACCGCGACGAATAAATGTGTGAACCCTCCTGCGCTTTCTATGAAGGGCAAAGACGACCATGTCGAGCCCCATACTGCGAATGCCAGGAAATGGGGATAGTTTGGAGTTCACTGGGCTGGAAGTTGTTTATAAGTCTTGCGTGAACTGCAACCTCGCACTTGCGAACCGATGTTCTTTTGGGCGTCTGTTTACTGGCTGTGGGCAAGAAAATCCCTACCGGTAAGCCTTCTGACTAACATCCTGGATGCGGAGTGGTTGCACACTATATGCCGAGTGATCGAATGCAGAATCTGCTTGCCCTCCTCAGTGGTGGAGCAGCGCATGAGGAACCGGATGCGCTCCTTCGGTTCAGGTCTTCTCCACTAGTAGGAAGCTTTTGCTTCGACCTTTATCTGCTCGCTTGACTCGCGATCTTCTGGGAGTTGGTCGTCCAGAGAAATTTTGACAAACAGGAGTCCTCCAGTCGTGACGTGATGTGCAGCACGCTCATGTGTGTCGGGTAGGGCTCGCCTCCGACTGCTTCGGTGCGGTTTCTTCTTGACTGATGGCTCCATAATTGCTCGACAAAGATTCCAGTTGGAACTGCTTCTCGCTTTGGATCCCATGTTGCCAGCTCATCTGCTGCGTCGTTGTATTGGCACAGGACATGTGTGATTTCCAGCCGTCGAACTTGTTTTCCAAGCTTGCGGACCTCTGACAGTATGCGCCATGGTATCGTCGAGACAGGTCCAGTCTTTCATGACTTGGTTTACCACAAGTTGAGAATCCCTGCGCACAACCAGTCGACATATGCCGAGTGATATAGCGATGCGGAGCCCGTGACAAGTGCCTCGTACTCGGCGATGTTGTGGAAGCCGGGAAGTGGATTTGTAGACGTACTTCAGTTTTTCACCAGTGGGGACGTCAATATGACTCCAGCCTGGCGCCTCCGATCGTAGAGAACCGTCGAAGTACATTGTCCAGTACTCTAGCTTTGCTGTTGGTGTAGCAGTTAGACTTCTGTCCACTCGGCACGAAGTCGGCTTAGAGCTTGAGATTACTGCTATTCCGTGGCTGAAAGGTGATGTGATGCCATCAGCTCGAGTGCCCATTTAGCGATTCGGCGATGGCCTCGCGATTATGAAGGACTCCCGAGTGGAAATGCTGTGACCCACAGTGACTTGGTGTGCTTGGAAATAATGCACCAGCTTCCGGAACTGTGATGAGTAGGCCATATAGCAGCTTCTGGACCTGCGGATATCTCGTTTTGGAGTCGCAAGGACTCGCTAACGAAGTAGACTGGCCGTTGTATTTTTTGAATATGACCTGTTCGGATCGCTCAACCACCAGCACTGTGCTGACTACCTGTGTTGTTGCCGCCAGGTATAGCATTAGCGGGTTCCTGGGGCAGAGGTGACGCCAACACGGGGGTGATGTGAGGAATTCTTTGAAGTCTTGAAGGCTCGTTGGGCTTCCGGAGTCCATTGGAAATTGTCGGCCTTTTGAGTAGCTTGAAGAAGGGCATGCCCCGTTCGCCCAGTCGGGAGATAAACCGGCTGAGTGCTGCCATACAGCCTGTCAGCTTCTGCGACGTCTTTGGGTTAGTCGGGGTGCCATGTGCCTGATGGCGTTGACTTTCTCCGGGTTGGCCTCGATGCTGCGATGCGAGACGATGAAGCCGAGTAACTTTCCGGATGGCACACCGAAGGTGCATTTTTCTAGGTTCAACTTCATCTTGAATCTTCGAAGGTTTTGGAAGGTTTCTTCCAAGTCAGCGATGAGGTCTTGTTTGGACTTGGTCTTGATCACCACATCTTCGACATAGCTTCCACGTTTGCGCCCGATCTGAGTGTGCAGACACCGCTGATAGCCTTTGATAGATTGCGCCCGCGTTCTTCAGATCGAACGGCATTGTGATATAGCAATATACTCCAAACGGTGTGATGAAAGATGTCTTCAAGCAGTCTTCCTCCCCCGCCCCCTCAGGCTGATTTGATGGGGTATCACCGAGTAACAGTCGAGAAAGCTGAGTAGGTCGCACCCTGCCGTGGAATCAACCACCCGATCTATCCGGGGAAGACCAAATGGGTCCTTGGGGCACGCTTTGTTGAGGTCGGTGTAGTCGACGCACATGCGCCATTTACCGTTTTTCTTCCGGACCAGAACTGGGGTTGCTAGCCAGTCCGGGTGGTAGACCTCCTTGATGAACCCGGCTGCAAGGAGCTTGGTAATTGTCCTCCGGATAGCATCTTGCGGTCTTGAGCGAAGCGCCGCAGCCGTTCGCTTGACTGGCTGGCAGTCTGTCTTCACGTTTAGGGCGTGCTCGATCACCTCCCTTGGTACGCCGCATGTCGGACGGTTCCCCGAAGATATCTTTATGGCTTGGAGGAAGGCTGACGAGCGGTCTTCCTATTTGGGGTCGAGTCCGGTCCCGACATAGAGCAGTCTTGAGGGTCGGAAGGGTCCAGGGGATCTTCTTTGTGTCAGAGTCCGCTGAAATTCCCGACTTCGCTGCTTTTTTCGCTGGAATTTGATCTTGCTTGACTTCTGTTGTGGCGGCTTGCCGAATGCTATCCGCGCCCGACTGCCGTCTCTTGTGATTGACCAGTTCGTAGCTCTCCTTGTCGCAGGTGAAGGCTTGCTTGACGTCGCTGTGGAGGGAGAGGACTCCTGCTGGTCCAGGCATCTTCAGCACCATGTATGTATAGTGCGGTATCGCCATAAATTTGGTGAGTGCTGGTCGTCCGAGTATCGCGTGGTACGCGGTCTCGAAGTCAGCGACCTCAAAGCAGACATTTTCTGTGTGGAAATTATCCCGCGTGCCGAAGGTTACCGGCAACGTATATCTGCCCGAGTGGAGTTGATGACAGGCCGGGAAATATCCCGTGGAAGGGCGCAGCGCTCGGCCGTAGTTCTGAACGAGGAATTTTCATGTCGTCCAAAGTCTTGGCGAATAGGATATTAAGCGCGCTGCCTCCGTCGATGAGGGTTTTCTTCAGCCTGATGTTTCTGACGACCGGGTCCAGGACGAGTGGATAGCGTCCCGGGTGGGAAACCGATCTGGTGATCTGCGCGATTGAAGGTGATGGCCATCTCTGACCAGCGCAGGTATTGGGGGGTGTCCCCCACGTGGAGACCGTGTTGATGTCGCGCTGAAAGCTTCTGTTTGCGCTTGGACTCGTACGCGAGTGGCCCCCCGAAGATATGGTTGAACTCGGCTTGAGGATCTTGGAAATCATCAGCCGGACCCGAGTCTGGCTTGTCTTTGACCTTGTCGGCGCCAGACGATGAAGTCTGCTCGGAGGCGAACTTCTTGAGCATATAGCAGTCTTTGGCCGCGTGCTTTCCCTTGGGGTGAAAGGGGCATGGCCGGCTCATGACTTTCTGGTAGTCGTTGTTCCGCTAGGGTCGCGACCGGCTGCGCTCCATGTTGGCCACCTCATTGTCCGACTTCCGCTTACGGCTGCCAGACTTGTTTTGAGACGGCTCGTTGTCGGCTTTCGCCTTCTGTTCTTTCTGTCGGGGCTCCTTCTTCTCGTCGAGGGCCTCAGCGACCGCTTCGGCCGAGTCGGCATATTTATTTGCCATGTCGAAGAGTGCCCGGACTGTGGATGGTGGCTTCCGAGTGAACTTTGCAATAAGCGGGGCGTCTTTTACCCCCTTGCGAAAGGCGGCGATAACGGCCTCGTCTTTGACAGTTGGAATCTGGTTGCTCTTCTCGGAGAACCTTTTGATGAATTCGCGCAGAGACTCGTTTTTCTTCTGGTGGAGCCGATAAAGATCATGCTCCGAAGCCAGTCTCTTGTAGGTCCCCTGGAAATTAGCGATAAACCGCTCCCTGAGTTCTCCCCAAGAACCGATCGACTGCTTAGGGAGGCCTGTAAGCCATGTCCTTGCCGAGTCGGCTAGCCGACGGGAGGTAGTTAGCCATGACTTTATTGTCACCCCAGCAGCTTCGAACTGCTAGGACGTATACGGTGAGCCAGGATCGGGATTTGTCTTGCCGTCGTACTTTTCAATCCCGTGGGCTTGAAGCCAGTCGGCCAATGTGTCCTGTAGCTCTCCGAGTGAAGGCTGGATGCTTCATCTTCGCGGGGCTCGGGACTTTCGACCACGGCGGTTAAACCACTCCGCTGATGGAGGCAAAGTGCTCGTGTTCATTCTTTCAGTCGGCGTCGCTCATCTTCTTGTCGTTCGTGGCGCCGAGCACTGGATAGTATGGCGCAAGGTCATGTGGTAGGCGCTCTCGGAGGTCTTTGATTAGGCCGGCGGTCATACTGGTGACAGCACCAGTTTTGTTATTAGTATTGCCGAGACGTAGTTTGCCTAGACGCCGTCGCTTTGCCGACTAGAGCCGGCCTACCACTGCGGGAGGTTGATGCAGATGAGCCTGCCGCCGGGAACCCCGACCGGGATTTGGTCGGTATAACTGTGTCGCCTGACTGCTGTTGCTGTTGACAGGCGGCAGCTGTGATCATCGCCTTGATTCTATCAGTTGGGGTGGCCTGGTGATCAGGCCCGAGTTGACAGTGTATCCAGCAAGGTTGCGGCGGCCACGACATTCTGTTGTGGCGTGACAAAGACGTCGTGGTCGCCGACTTTGGTTTGGAGGATCTGTTGCTGAGCCACTCGCCCAGCCAGGCGTAGCTCTTCATTGCGGGCCACGCGATTGGCCTCCTCTTGTTGTAGTCGGCGCGCCTCCTCCTGTTGCTCTTCTTGTAGTCGGCGTACTTCAGATGGTGGCGTTGAAGCCATGAAGATCTCGCGGGGAAGGAGGAAGCTTGCCAATGTAGAGTCTGAACTGGCGCTCGAACCGCTATCCGACTTGGTGTCGGACTCTGAGTAGTTTATCGGAGTGAGAACGACTCCGACCTCTCTAGATCCAATCTGAAATGGCGCTTGGCCGTGTCCAAACTGAATTGCTGGAGATCGGGTCTGCTGCACGGGATATGGGTGCGCAGCGTTGCCAGAGCTGTGAGGGAAATTGACGACCTCTCTCCTTCTCGGCCCAACCCGGGCTGGCTCAAGGCCTAGCGCGAGTCGGACTCCGAAGGAAAGGGTTGTCCCAATGCTTGGCGATGTGAAGGACTGCCGTAGAAAGTCGCTGAAGGAGACGGCGGTGTCTGATAGGCCGACTGGCGCTACGTCGGCTAGTTCCTCGACCGGCAAGATTGGATCTGCCTCAGCCAAGGTGAGATTGCCAAGTTGATCGGCGAAGAAATCTAAGCTCCCGAAGGTAATTGCATCTCCGGGGGAGAACTTGTTGTTGTTGACTCCGTTGATCGAATCCATCGAATCTTCTGATGAGGAATTCGCAGGAGCCCCTACCTGGTGTGCCAACTGTTGATGCTTTGCACCGGCAATAATACTATGAGGCTACTCGGTGAGGGTGAATTCGGTGGATTGCAGAGGAACACAGGATAATTATACTGGTTCAAGCCCTCAAGGTGAGGTAATACCCTACGTCCAGTTGAGGTGTTATTCCTCTGAGGTGTATGGTGATCGATGATCTTGTTCTCCTTCTTGCCCTGAGGGGCGCCCTGCCTCCCTTTATATACTAGGGGACAGGGGTACATGATAAGGATCCCAGCCAGATACGGCCAAGGGATTTCCTTCTTAGAGATAGAGTCCTATCCGACTAAGACTATATTTCCTTATTATACAAGGCAAAGCCTACCGGATGCTATCTTATCTCTAATTACATGGTTCGGCCCATCCTCTATCCGAGTGGCCCATGTACTAGCAATGAGGTACCCGGGGCCCATGGCCTCCACACCAAGCCTTGAATTACTACTCAGTTGTCATTAGTGTTACTCGAATGTGTAGTCTGCGCCGAGTTAGTATGTCGGAACTTAATAAAATCGTTCACTGTCATAAAGTGCACTTGGGCAAACGTGACAGTCGTAGTAAGGCTTCATAACTGGAGTAAGACAGGCTCGTATATTATTGACAAGACACATATAATACATGCAGCCCCCGACTCACTACTCGGTTAATACAAGCGACGTAGTAAGTCAGAGAAAACTGTACACATGATAAAGTATAAAGCTCAGGTATAGAAAGGACGTAGTTGTTCTATATTCCATGAGCTGCTGATGAGGACACCGTCTTCAGTCTTCAGTCGGTAGGCGCCTGGCCGCATAACCTCGGCTATAATGAATGGCCCTTCCCAAAGTGGGGATAATTTGTGCCTGTCTTTGGTGGTTTGTATTTTTCTCAAGACGAGATCCTCGACCAAAAAGGCGCGGCCAAGGACATTGCGATTGTGGTAATGACATAGGCCTTGAAGATACCTTACCAACTGGATTGTTGCGATGTCCCTTGCTTCTTCCAACTAATCTAGCTCGACCAGTCGGGTATTGTTTGAGACATCTTCTGAGTAAGCCCGGACTCGTGGAGAGCCGAACTGTAACTCTGTCGGTAGCATAGCCTCAACATCGTAGACCAGGAAGAAAGGGGATTGCCCTGTTGCTCGACTAACCGTGATTCTGAGAGACCAGAGAACAGATGGGACTTCTTGTACCCACCGGCCCGCGTATGGTTGTAGTCGGTCGAAAATCCTGGCCTTGATGCCTTGTAAGACCATACCGTTGGCTCGTTTGACCTGCCCGTTGCTCCGCAGGTGTGCCACGGATGCATAGCAGATCTTGATGCCGAAATCTTCACAGAAGTCTTGGAATACGCCGCCCGTGAACTGAGTACCGTTGTCGGTGATGATGCGGTTAGGAACCCCGAATCTGTAAAGTATATTCATGATGATGTCCTTTGCTCGTGTAGCTGTTATAGTTGCAACGGGTTTTGTCTCAATCCACTTGGTGAATTTATCCACCGCGATGAATAGATGTGTGAACCCTCCTGGCGCTTTCTTGAAAGGCCCGACTATGTCGAGCCCCCATACTGCAAATGGCTAAGAAAAAGGGATAGTTTGGAGTTCTTGGGCTGGGAGATTTGTTTGTCTTGCATAGAACTGGCAACCCTCGCACTTGCGAACAATTTCTTTTGCGTCTGTTACTGCCGTGGGCCAGAAATATCCTTGCCGGTAAGCCTTTCCGACTAACGTCCTGGATGTGGCATGGTTGCCACATATACCCGAGTGGATCGACTGCAGGATCTGCTTGCCTTCCTCGGTGGTGACGCAACGCATGAGGACACCGGATGCGCTCCTTCGGTACAGGTCTTCTCCGACTAGTAGAAAGCTTTTGCTTTGACGCTTGATTTGTTCGGCTTGACTGCGATGTTCTGGGAGTTCGTCGTCCAGGAGAAATTTGACAACAAGGGCTCGCCAGTCTTGACATATGTACAGCACCTCATCTGTAGCCAGGGTAGGTTCGCCTCCCGACTGCTCCGGCGCCGGTTTCTTCTTGACTGATGGCTCCATGAGTTGCTCGACAAAGATTCCAGTCGGAACCACTTCTCGCTTGGAACCCATATTTGCCAGCTCGTCTGCCGTGTCATTGTATTGGCGCAGGACGTGTGTTATTTCCAGCCCGTCAAACTTGTTTTCCAGCTTGCGGACCTCTTGACAGTATGCCGCCATGGTATCATCGAGACAGGTCCAGTCTTTCATGACTTGGTTCACCACGAGTTGAGAAACCCTGCGCACAACCTGTCAACGTATGCCGAGTGATATAGCAATCCAGAGCCCGTGGATAAGTGCCTCATACTCGGCGACGTTGTGGGAAGCCGGGAAGTGGATTTGTAGAACGTACTTGAGTTTTTCGCCGGTGGGGGATGTCAATATGACTCCAGCTCCGGCGCCGGCGATCCGTAGAGAACCGTCGAAGTACATTGTCCAGTACTCTAGCTTCGCTGTTGATGTAGACAGTTGAACTTCTGTCCACTCGGCCACGAAGTCGGCTAGAGCTTGTGATTTAATTGCTGTCCGTGGCTGAAAGGTGATATCGAACGCCATCAGCTCGAGTGCCCATTTAGCGATTCGGCCGGTGGCCTCGCGATTATGAAGGACATCCCTGAGTGGAAACGATGTGACCACCGTGACTTGATGTGCTTGAAAGTAGTGCACCAGCTTCCGGACTGTGATGAGTAGGCCATATAACAGCTTCTGGACCTGCGGATATCTCGTTTTCGAGTCGGTAAGCACCTCGCTGACAAAGTAAACTGGCCGTTGTATTTTCTGGATGTGACCCTGTTCGGATCGCTCGACCACCAGCACCGTGCTGACTACCTGAGTGGTTGCCGCCAGATACAGCATTAGCGGTTCTTGGGGCATAGGTGATGCCAACATGGGAGGTGATGTGAGAAATTGTTTGAAGTCTTCGAAGGCTTGCTGGGCGTCTGGAGTCCATTGGAAATTGTTCGTCTTTTTGAGTAGCTTGAAGAAGGGCATACCCCGCTCGCCCAGTCGAGAAATAAATCAGCTGAGTGCCACCATGCAGCCTGTTAGCTTATGGACGTCCTTCTGGTTAGTCGGGGGAGCCATGTTCATTAGGCGTTGACTTTCTCCGGGTTTACCTCGATGCCTCGATACGAGACGATGAAGCCGAGTAACTTGCCGGATGGCACACCGAAGGCGCATTTTTCCAAGTTCAACTTCATCTTGAATCGTCGAAGATTTTGGAAGGTTTCTTCCAGGTCAGCAATGAGATCTTCTTTGGACTTGGTCTTGATCACCACGTTGTCTACTTAGGCTTCCACGTTGCACCCGATCTGAGTGTGCAGACACCACTGAATTGCCCGTTGATAGGTTGCTCCAGCATTTTTCAGACCGAACGGCATTGTGATGTAGCAGTACGCTCCAAACGGCATGATGAAAGATGTCTTTAAGCAGTCTTCCTCACTCAGGCTGATTTGATGGTTTCCCGAGTAGCAGTCGAGAAAGCTGAGTAGGTCGCACCCGGCCGTGGAATCTACCACCTGATCTATCCTGGGAAGACCGAATGGGTCCTTGGGGCACGCCTTGTGGAGATCGGTGTAGTCGACGCACATGCGCCATTTACCGTTTTTCTTTCGGACCAGAACTGGGTTTGCCAGCCAGTCTGGGTGATAGACCTCCTTGATGAACCCGGCTGCGAGGAGCTTGGTGATCTCCTCCCGAATAGCATCCTTGTGGTCTTGAGCGAAGCACCGCAGCCGTTGCTTGACTGGCTTGGCGTCTGTCTTCACATTGAGGGCGTGCTCAATCACCTCCCTTGCTACGCTCGGCATGTCGGACGGTTTCCACGCAAATATGTCCTTGTTAGCTTGGAGGAAGGTGACGAGCGCGTCTTCCTATTTGGGGTCGAGTCCGGTCCCGACTAGAGCAGTCTTGGAGGGGTCGGAAGGGTCCAGGGGAATCTTCTTTGTGTCAGAGTCCGCTGAAATTCCCGACTTCGCCGCCTTTTTTGCCGGAACTGGGTCTTGCTTGACTTCAGTTGTGGCGGCTTGCCGGATGCTGTTGCGCCCGACTGCCGCCTCTTGTGGTTTGAGCCAATTCGCAGCTCTCCTTGTCACAAGTGAAGGCTTGCTTGACGTCGCTGCGGAGGGAGAGGACTCCTGCTGGCCCAGGCATCTTGAGCACCATATATGTATAGTGCGGTATTGCCATGAATTTGGCGAGTGTCGGTCGTCCGAGTATCGCGTGGTACGCGGTCTCGAAGTCGGCGACCTCGAAGCAGACGTTTTCCGTGCGGAAGTTATCCCGCGTGCCGAAAGTTACTGGCAATGTGATCTACCCGAGTGGAGTTGATGACAGGCTGGGAATTATCCCGTGGAAGGGCGCAGTGCTCGGCCGTAATTCTGAACGAGGAATCCTCATCTCATCCAAAGTCTTGGCGAATAAGATGTTGAGCGCGCTGCCTCCGTCGATGAGGGTTTTCTTCAGCCTGATATTTCTAACGACCGGGTCCAGGACGAGTGGGTAGCGTCCCAGGTGTGAAACCCGATCTAGGTGATCTACGCGGTTGAAGGTAATGGCCATCTCTGACCAGCGTAGGTACTAGGGGGTGTCCGTTGTAGAGACCGTGTTGATGTCGCACGCTGATAGCTTCTGCTTGCGCTTGGACTCGTAGGCAGATGGCCCTCTGAAGATATGGTTGAGCTCGGCTTGAGGATCTTGGAAATCGTTGGCCGAACCCTGATCTAGCTTGTCTTTGTCCTTATCGGCGCCAGATGATGAAGCCTGCTCGGAGGCAAACTTCTTGAGCATGTAGCAGTCTTTGCCCGCGTGCTTGCCCTTGGGGTGGAAGGGGCATGGCCCGCTCATGACTTTTTGGTAGTCGTTATTCCGCTGGGGCTGCGACCGAGTGCGTTCTATGTTGGCCACCTCGTTGTCCGACTTCCGCTTGCGGCTGCCAGACTTGTTTTGAGACGGCTCATTGTCGGCTTTCGCCTTCTGGTCTTTCTGTTGGGACTCCTTCTTCTCGTCAAGGGCCTCTGCGACCGCTTCAGCCGAGTCGGCATATTTGTTGGCCATGTCGAAAAGAGCCCGGACAGAGGGTGGTGGCTTTCGAGTGAATTTTGCGATGAACGGGGCGTCCTTTACTCCCTTGCGGAAGGTAGCGATGACGGCCTCGTCTCGGATCATTGGGATCTTGTTGCGCTTCTCGGAAAATCTCTTGATGAAATCTCGTAGAGACTCGTTCTTCTTCTGGTGTAGTTGATATAAATCGTGCTCAGAAGATGGCCTCTCGTAGGTTCCCTGAAAGTTGGCGATGAACCACTCCCTGAGTTCTCCCTAGGAACTGATCGACCGCCTCGGGAGCCCTGTCAGCCATGTCCTCGCTGAGTCGGCTAGTGCGACCGGGAGGTAGTTAGCCATGGCTTTGCTGTCGCCCCCAGCAGCTCAAACTGCCAGGGTATATACGGTGAGCCAGGACTCGGGATTTGTTTTGCCGTCATACTTTTCAATCCCTATGGGCTTAAAACCAGTTGGCCAGTCGACGTCCTATAGCTCCCGTGTGAAAGCTGGGATGCCTTCATCATCATGAGGGCTCGGGCTTCGACCACGGCGGATAAACCACTCATGATGGAGACCGGAGCGCTCGTTTTCGTCCTCCATTCGGCGACGCTCATCTTCTTCGCGTTCTTCGCACCGAGCGTTTATGGTATGGCGAAGGTCGCGTTGTAGTCGGACTCGGAGGTCTTGATTGGGTCAGCGGTCGAACTGGTGGCGCCGCCGGTTGTTGTTGGTACCGCCGAGTCAGGTTTGTCGGGACTCCTCGCGTGGCCGACTAGAGTCGGCTGCCCGGTGTAGAGTTGACGCAGATGATCCTGCCGCCGGAGAACCCGGCCGATTGGTCGGTATAACTGTGTGACCCGACTGCTGTTGCTGCTGACAGGCGGCAGCTGTGATCATCGCCTTGATCTTGGCGATAGTCGGGGTGGCCTGGTGGTTAGGCCTGAGCTGAAGTGTGTCCAGCAGGGTTGCGGCGGCCACAACATTCTGTTGTGGCGTGATGAAGACATCGTGGTCACCGACTTTGGTTTGGAGGATCTGCTGCTGGGCGACTCGCCCAGCCTGACGCAGCCCGTCATTGCGAGCCTCGCGGTTGGCTTTCTCCTGTTGTCTTAGTCAGCGGTCCTCCTCTTGTTGTTCCTCTTGCGCTCGGTGCGCCTCGGATGGTGGTGTTGAAGCCATGAAGATCTCGCGGGACAGAAGAAGACTTGCCAGACTAGAGTCCGAGCTAGTGCTCGAACCGTTATTCGACTTAGAGTCGGACTCTGAGTAGTTTATCGGAGTGAGAACGACTCCGACCTCTCTAGATCCAATCTGAAACGGCGCTTGGCCGTGTCCAAACTGAATCGCAGGAGATCGGGTCTGCTGTGCGGGATGTAGATCCGTAGCGTCGCCGAATCCGTGCGGGAGATTGACGATCTCTCCCCTTCTTGGCCCAACCCGAGCTGGCTCAAGTCCTAGCGCAAGTCGGACGCCGAAGGAAAGAGTTGTCCCGATGTTTGGCGAAGTAAAGGACTGCCACAGGAGATCGTTGAAGGAGATTGCAGTGTCCTGTGGGCTGACTGGCGCAACGTCGGCTGGTTCCTCGGCCGGCTGGATTGAATCTGCTTCGGCCAAGGTGAGGTTGCCGATCTGGTCGGCAACGACGTCGAGGCTTCCGAAGGAAATTGTCTCTCCAGGAGAGAACTTGTCACCGTCGACTCCGCTTGTTGGATCCATCGAGCTTGTAGATGTGAAACTCACCGGAGCCCCTACCTGGCGCGCCAACTGTCGATGTTTTACACCAGCAATAGAACTATAGGGCTACTCGGCAAGGAGAAACTCGGTGGATTGTAGAGGAACACAAAGAGATTTTATACTAGTTCAAGCCCTCAATGTGAGGTAATACCCTACGTCCAGTTGTGGTGTTATTCCTCTGAGAGGTTATGTCGATCAATGATCTTTTCCGTGCTCTCATGGGGCGCCCAGCATCCCTTTATATACTAGGGGACAGGGGTATATGATAAGGATCCCAGCCGGATACAGCCAAGGGATTTCCTTCTTAGAGATAGAAACTTATCCGACTAAGACTGCTATTCCTTATCGTACAAGGTAAAACCTGCCGGGTGCTATCTTATCTCTAATTACATGATTCAGCCCATCCTCTATCCGAGTGGCCCATATGTAGGTGATGAGGTACCCGGGGCCCATGGCATCCACAGTACCAGGGGTGATATCTCAATGTATCTCGACTAATTTAGAATAGCATGCAATAGGGCATAGGCACATGCCCCATAAATTAGTAGATCTGATCTAATTGCCATGCATGCCTATATGGAGCTATACTACTCATACAAACGCAGAGGAGATGTGCAGGGGTAGGCTCATGTGGAGACATGCGTGTGCATCGAGCGCGCGAGGGGTGGTGTTGGCTGACGTCATCATTATTAACTGCCCCGTTCACCGAACGGTAGGACATCCCCTAACTGTCCTCTAAAAATTAACAGTGATTTACCTGTTGCAATTTGCAACTGCAGTAACACTGTAAAGTTTGATTGTTTTTACTTTCTTTAACCTACCAAATATAAGCGTTTTTCATTACAAGTAAGAAAAACAAACATACCCAATTTCATGGATGGAAATGAACAGAGATTTTCTTCCCATGCTGCTATTGTTATTTTCTTATTTCTTTTAGAGTAAAATGAAAGGTCGGTCTTAAACTTGTTAGGTCTGAAAGCCCGTTGATGTCCCCTAGAGGGGGGTGAATAGGCGTTCCTAAAAAATTCTCCAAATGCAGCGGTAAAATACTGGTAGGAACCTCCGACCAAAATAGTAGGAGGCTCCGACCGGCTCTCTCGGGCTGGCCGAGAGGGCTGGTCGGAGGTTCGGCCAAGAACGCCGGAGGTTTCGACCCTAATGTTCTGACTCTACCAAGACACTTTAATAACCGATAGATTGACAGAGATCAAGTGTAGGCAAATAATAGGGTAGGACATAAATGCAGCCAAGTGTAGATACAAATTAATGCAATAACGAGCAAGCACAATGGAGATAAAGATTTTTCCCGAAGTTCGGATCACAAAGATCCTACGTCTCCGTTGAGGAGATCCAAAGAGCCGGGTCTCGATTGACCCCTTGCCTCACCAAGCGACCACGAAGATCAACTTGGTATCCACTAGAATTTACCTCTTTTCCTTGCAGAGGCGAGGTTATCCTTCACAAACTTTCCCGGGACAATCCACAACTCGAGGAAACTCGTGGGAGACGCCTAACCGTCTAGGAGATTTCCCTCCAAGAGAAATAAGCTCCAAGCAGCCAATCCACGTCCTCCTCAAGTGCACAAGATCCTCCTAGCCTTCTTTCAACAACACTCACTCAATTTCCCACTAGATCCTCACAAGAATCACAAAGGATGCACTAGAACTAGTTGGGAGAGCTCAAAGAAACTTAGGAGAGGCTAGGAGTCAGTGGAAATGAAGTGGAATGGCCAACCAATGGCTAAAAACCAAAATTGGACTTTATAGGCATTGGCATACATCACTTAGCTGTTACTCACAGATTTTGGCCAGGAGGTTCCGTCGGAGCCTCCGACCCCAAGGGTAGGAACCTCCGACCCTGACACTGAAACTAGCCCATCCCAAGTGTATGTGTTGTGCCAAAATGATGGACTCTCAGCTATTTGGATCTTAAACACTTGAGTGGTCTTGGAACACTGCTTGCAACCCCTCTTGATAGTACGGTTTTTCCTTGACTCAAAAGAAAATTCAAAAGAATTTAAAATAAACTCCGAGTCGCTTCGCCGTTTTGAGTCATGTCTTTGTGGGGGTCTCCATACACCACACCAAGCAACCTGGGACTAATTCTCTGCACAATTCTCAATAAACTTATTAGTCCTTTAACCGCTTTGTCATTAATCCACCAAAACACACTTAGGGTTTAGATGCACTTTCAAGGTCCTCATAATCTCAAAATATAGAATTAGCACACTAAACATGTTTGATTGTGTCACTTAGATCCTCATACTCTCAAAATGCAGACTTAGCACTATAAGCTTGTTCGATGGTGTCACTTCAGTCCCGTACTCAAAAAGCAGAGTTAGCACCCTAAACTTGTTTTGGTGTCCATCGCTAGTCCAAGCAGTCGCCAACCTGCTCCACACGTCGACATGTAGCGACAATGGATCCAACGATAGTTTAGTTTGTAAATTTGTAGATAACCCCTTAAAGACATACTCCCTTCATTAAAAATTATTTGTCGTTCTAGCTTTGTCCTAAGTCAAACTTTTTTTTTATCTTTGACCATTAATTTCTAGAAACTTGTATAGTTTAACAACACAAGATTTATATTTTTAGATTCACCATGAGAAATATTTTCATGGTACATAATTTGCATGTTGTCAAACTATACAAATTTATAGAAATTGATGCTCAAAGATAAAAAAAAAGTTTTGACTTAGGACAAAGTTAGAACGACAAGTAATTTGAAATGGAGGGAGTATGGTCCAAATGAGACCCTAAAAATCATATCCCCTCCTAGAACACCTAGTTCCCGCTGCGTTCCCAATTCGTTGCCACAACTCCTTTCCACTATCAAATCCCTAACCCTTGTTGTGCCCCGATTCGTTGTCCCTCCTTTAATCTCGCCATGCCCCGGTCCTTTTGATTCGACATCTTGACCATCGGGCCCTTCAATTTCGTTGCCGCCATGAGTGCTCAAGTTTGTCAGCTTCAACTCGGCCTTTTGGTACTTATTGGTAAGGGCATTGTTGTCTTAATGAAATCTTTATTAGTTGCATGTGTATGTGTTTTGGTGACCAATATAAATATGCTATATTCACGAATGGTTGAAATTGTGTATTGAGATGCTCAAAATGGTGTGCTGAATCCACAATGGCTCCACGTCGGTGCACGGAGCAGGTCGGCGACTGTTTGGACCAGTGATGGACACTAAACAAGTTTAGGGTGCTAATTATGCATTTTGAAAGTACAATGACCTAAGTAACACAACCGGACAAGTTTAGGGTGCTAATTCTATATTTTGTGAGTACAGGGTCCTAAGTGACATAGCCGAACAAGTTTAAGGACCTGTTGACGCCGAAAACCGCCAGGGGCCCGTCCGGCGTCTTGGTGACACGCGAAGGCCTGGGAGATCTGCTTAGCTCCAGTGCAGGTCCTAAAATATTTGAGGTTCGTAGGCGTGCCAGTCAATTTGACCCCGCAATTGACAAGGAGAATATTAGCTCAGGGATTCAATTGGCCAATAAGAATCCTGCTAACCGATTGCCGAAGGAATGCTTGAGCATCGGCTGAAAGCCGATGATAAAACTTTGTCCGGGCCCCAGCTATCTGCGCCCGGGTCTCGTGCCCGTGCCCGGGTCCTCGTGCCCAGGTCCTCGCTCCCGGGTCCTCGCTTGTGCTCGTGCCCGGGTCAGTAGCAATTGCACATCGGCTATCAGCTGATACGGACTGATGTAGGCTCCTTGTAGCCGATGGCCGATGGCACCTGTGTATCGGCTAGGAAACCGATAACGCTATAAGCAAATAGATAAGCTGTCAGTATGACATGTGCATCGGCTAGAAGCCGATGATAAAATAGATAGGCAGAATAGTAAGCTAGCCGACTGCCAAAGAAACACATGTGCATCGGCTAGAAAACCGATGATAATATAGATGACCAAAATAGTAAAGATAATACAGTCGGCTTTATAGAAAGATAACCTATCGGCTAAGCACTCTGATAGAACGTCGCATATACACCGATCGGCTCGACAAGGATAAATCTATTATTATCAATCTAGTAGTTCAGACCTAACTGATGCAGCACAGATCGATAATAATAAAGGAACCTCGACAAGCCGATAGACCTAATGCAACTGTGATGTAATAAGATAACTTATCGGCTATACATTCCGATAAGACGCTTGCGCAAAAACCATCAACCTAGCAGGAACGACTTATCGCTGGCAGCTCAGTAGGTCGGACCCAACCGATGCAGCACGAACTGATGATAAATCGCCCCCAGTAAGCTGATAAGATCTACGCACGCGTGATGTGGTATACCTGATCGGCCTAAGAGGTCGGACCGAACCGATGCAGCCGTAGACAGGGCAGATACACCTGGGTAAGGGGTGACGAGTCTTACCCTCTCGCAGGAGTTCGGACCTAACCGATGCAGCCCCGCTCGAGAAGCAAGAACCCGTCGAAAGGGTGGCGATGCGCCGAATTTGATTGATCTGTGTGGATAGTTTACATGGTACCCGGGCATACGTATATATACCCCGAGTTGATACAGTCCTGATCGGACACGAAACAGGAGTTTCCTAACTATAAAAGGAAAACTAACAAGCCCTGATCGAACACGAGATCAGGTTTATCTTAAAAAGTATTAAAACTACCTAATTTATAGATAAGGTAATTGACTGCCATGTCGTGGTCTTCACGATTCCTTCCCGAATCCGGCTTCTTCTGGATTAGCTCCCAACGGCTGATATCACTTCTTTCCTTAACCGAATCCGACGCGAACCGTGCCAAATTTTGGCGTTAACAGGACCGGACATACACTTCACTCTTTCTTTCATGGTGTTGCTAAGTACTGAGATTTTTTTTAGCTAAACTGGTCGGTCGAGATCATATGGCTTGCACACTAGTGGCAGTGACATCTTCTTGAGCAAGGTGAGGGCAAGGCATTCAGGGCTTGGTGGTGAACAGAAAGAGGCTTTAGGGTGGGGGAGGGGGATGGTTGCCTCGGGTGCAGGTAGGCAGCGACAGACCCAATAGCATAAGCTGCCAGAGATAAGAGGTGGGAATAGAGCAAAGATTTCACTAGAGGTAATGGATAAGGTGTCCCATGATGGTAGGATTGTAAAGAAAGGGAGGTAGTGGGTGAAGGATGGTTAGTGGACCTTGCTAGCGACCCTAGAGTAGATAAAGGAGGTGGTTGAACAAAGGATGAGACACGAGAGAGGGGAGATAGGGGGTGGGGTTGATGTCACACCCCAACCTGGCACCGCCGTATAACGGCACCAAATAGGGCGGGCCGCAGGAAAACAGCGCGAACTGCTCCCCAGCGGAACCGCGATATCGATACCGGTCCTATGGCGCAGCGCTAGTATCTATGGAAATCAGATATGCATCATTTCAAATCTTAAATAAGTAAATAGACTTATACCTTAACTTACATTGCAACTTTGGAGCAAACCGGAGACAACAATGAACAACACAGAGGCAACGGCAGCAGTGGAACAAACGGACTAAGTCCCAACACCACAGGCAACGGCTAGGAACCAGGACAAAACCCTAATCTTCACTTCACTGCAACTCCAGCTCCAGCTCCCGACAGAAATATATATATATATATATATATATATATATATATATATATATATATATATATATATATATATATAGAGAGAGAGAGAGAGAGAGAGAGCAAGGGTGAGTACTTACGTACTCAGCAAGCCAGGTGAACTAGGTGGTTGTTGCAGGCTTCAATGAATGGCTGGATATTTTGTAATCAGTTTTATTTGAAGTTCTTTTAAATCAGCTAAATATATGCTTCTCAACAATCTGGGCGAGGTGTAGTCTCACCCGATCGGAGTGAAAGGTATCAAATTGTTTCACCAGTTTTTACAATCTCAAGAGTTGGCCTCAAGCCGGCTCCTAGAGCCAAATCAAATCATCGGACTTCCCGAGTCCTGCTGTCAACAACAGCCAAGCCGCTTTCATCGGACGTCCAGCGTCCTCGATGGCACTTCCTTTCCACAGTTCACAAACCACACACATATTTTGTAAACAAGGTAAATCAAAACTATGTTAAGGAATCACCTCACATCCGCCTGTGACTGTGGGCATGGCTGTTCAAACAGTTTAGACCTCTGCATAGGGAGTACATTTTACCCACACGATACGACTTACTCTAGCCAACACTTCGCACTATACAGGTACGATTGATGACATAGAGGTTTTCGCAACAAGACATTTCCAGAGCCATCCCAGGTTACCCCATGTCAACTGGAGGGGTCCGCGGCTAGCAACAGGGTAGGTCCTAGACCGTACTGTGCCAGGAACCCAGGAGGCCTTCCCCGATGCCCTCCTAGTGATCCACAGTCCATTGAAACGCAAGGCATCCATAAGCGACTAGTTACTCAGGTAGGGGCTTCCCATTTGACCTATATGGTTGTACTGTCATATGCTTTGGATGGAATTCCGAAGGAATCGGTCCTTACGGCTACCACATAGGCATCCCACACACCGGACCGCTTTGTGTCGTGAATCTCCATTTCTAAAACTCATTTTTCTTTCACAAGGCACAGACCCAAGTGTTGTGTTTTCCAAACGTTTCGTAAAACTTAGATTTTACCCAAGATGTTTCTCAGATTTTAAGTTTGAAGGCAACCGTCAGTACACGCAAAGGAGTGCACGAATACCGATGTGCAGCAGTGGTGGTTACAAGGGAACAGGGTGGAAAGGGTCAAATGCAGAAAGGTTGGGTAGGCCCACCGATCTGACTCATAGACGGGGACGAACAGTTCAGTGCACGTTTATCAATGCAATTTTACAAATAAAATAATTTAAGTTCACATATAGGTTCGATTGATCAAAGGTGACTTGCCTTGCTTTAGGTCTTCACGAGTCTTCGAGAATCCTTGTGAAATCCGCTCCGAAACGAATTTCCGATGGCGGTTACTATGTGTAAATGATTAAAATCAACACAAAGACCAAGAAAAGGACTCTATTTGGTACTACTAATAGTGCCATTAGATAGATCCCGATTTTAGAAAATTACTGGAGTTGAAACGGAGTCAATCAGAGCTACGGATCAAAAATTATGATTTTCCGAAGATTATTTGGATTTTTAGATTCAAGAAAATGATTTATTTGAATTTCTGGAAGGGAATATTCTCGAGAATATCCCATGAGAGTCACTAACAAGGGGACCACTGATAGCTCTGACCCGCAGGTCGTGGGGAGAGAGGGGGCTGGTGGGCTGTGGGGCCTAGGCAGCAGCCACACATGGGGGCGCATAGTGTGGGCCGATGTGGACCGAGGAAAGGGGCCCACATGTCAGCGGTTTATGGTGCATGGACCGGGTCCAATGGGGTACGAAGAGAAAGGAAAAGTGGGATGGGTGCACGGGGACGGTTTGTGGTGCACCGAGGGGGGTTAGGCCCACACGACAGTGTCTGTGGTGCGGTGAACTGGGCGCATGCACGGGAGGAAATGAAGTGGCCGACTCGGCACGCACGGGACCGGACTGCTCCGAACTGGTGCCTACGTGGCAGTCTAGCTGGCGGGGGGAGGGGGTGAGGACGACGCTGGTCCAGGATCTACAGCTCACGACAGTGGAAGCATTTTAGCGAGCAGCAGCCAACCGCGGTCGACGGCTGCCACCGGGAGGACGAGGAACCCAAGGAAAATCTTCTCAACAGCTCGGATTAGCCAGCGAGGGGATACGGCGGCCAGCGACGAGGGATGGCGGCAGCAGTGAGAGAGAAGGGTGGTGCACTGGCGCTAGTTCACCGGCGGCGAGGTAGGGAGGGAAGGAGGACAGGGCACGGCCACGGCGGTGTCCGGGAAGGTCTCGGGGGTCCATGAATGGCTGGTGGCGAAGGGATTCAATGAGGCTTAGAGCGGGGATCTCACCGACGGTGGAGAACAGCGTCGGCGACATATGGGAACGAGATAGGGATGTGGGCGAGCAAGAAGACTGTGCGAGGCATTCGGCTCCAGGCAATACGCTCCGGAAAGGCAGCTTCCAGATCCTGGCGGCGGAGGACGGCGCACCAGTGTGGTTGGGGAGTCCTACCGCGGGGTAGATGCTGGGGCGGCACGGCCGGCATTGAAGAAGACAACGAGGTAGCCGCCGGCCTCCGGAGAGAGCAGGAGCAAGAGGGACAATGGGAGGGAGTCCTGCCCTTCTTATAGGCATCCAGGGGCGGTGTCTAGGTCAGTTCGAGGACGGTGGCCAATCATGAAGGTGAGAGAGAGAAATGAGAGGATTTTGTGGCTGGCGCAAAATGGTTGACGGCGGCAATTTGAGGGGTGATGAATGGCAGTGGATCGAGCGGTGGAGCTCGATTCATTTTGAACGCGGAGCGCGGGCGAGAGGGGCGTGGTGAGAATGGAGGTGACATCGGCTCGGCAGCTTTTGGCCGAGTTGGACACGATTGAATGGGTTGGAGAGAGAGGGAGAAAAAGGGAAGCGGATGCGGCTGTCCAAGCCGTGGCGGCTAGCGAGCGCCGGCGCGGCCAGGCTAGGCTGCAATGATGTTGGGAGTCCTTGATCATTTGACCGAACAAGTTGGGGGCGCAAACGGGGAGAAACAGGGACGGAACGGGGAGAAAACAACCGCGCGGCTGGGCAGGGGTGCGTGCGCATGGGATTATCATGTGACTGACAGGCGGGCCCGGTGCGGGGAGCGAGGATGGCTAGCAAGTGCGCGGCTGCGACTCGGGCGAGCGGCTCTATGCGAGGGGATCGAACAGCAAGCGCTGCGGTCAGGGACACGTGGCGGCAATCGAACGGCGGTGGTTGCACGCGGGCAATAAGTGGGATCGGGCGGCTGTTTGCGGCGCTCCTGGGATAGGTGGCGGTGATTCGGCGATGCACGGCAATCTCGCACTGCTTCACTTACGGGGTTGGGCCATGGGCCGAGCGGGAGCAAGGTTGTTAGAATCCCGATACGTATCGTAGTCTCTACCAAGCCGAAACGATATCGATCCTACCTAGTATCCTAATTTTCATATTATTCTGATCTTACTATTTACTTCCATACGATCCTACTGAATGAAACGTAGTATCCCGATCCTACGAAAATATTATTTAAAATAAGGTGGATTGAAAATAATGTGAATAAGTTCACTCAAATTTACAAAATATCAATTAAATTTATCAAAATCAATCTATAGGCTTCAATTTGTACAACATATTGCAAATGCTATATAAAAATATGTACTTTTTAAAATTTGATAGTATCCCGATCCTACGATAGAATCCCGATCCTATGATACTATTAGGCAAAAAAACGATACAACCTAGTATCCTGATATTGATTACCTTGAGCGGGAGTTGGGCCGAGGCTGAGGGAGAAAGGAACAGCAGACCGACCGGCTAAGGAGGATGGGCCAAGGCACGGGTTGCGGCCCAAGTTGCATAGTACACTTCCCCAATTTCCAGTAAACGGTTTGAAGAGGAAATTGACGATTTGATTTGATTTTCGATTTGGGATTTGAACTCAGGATAAATCGACGAGTCAAGGGAGGGAAGACCAAAGAGATAGCTCAAATATTTTTGGAATGGATTTGTATCTTGGGTTTCAAGGATTGTTTGAGAGGGATTCAAAGGAGAGAAAGATTAAAATTCAAATTCAAATTTTAAATCTGAATTGGTTGGTGCTTGCAGGGATTTTTGTGGGGAATTCAAGGAGGGGAAACAAAGGGGAAATTTGGTGTATTTTGGTATTTTGATTTTTCAAGGATTTTCAAGGGATTCAAAGAGAGGATTCAAATCCAAACATCAATTTCAAATTTTGAATTCCAAACTCCGGATTTGAATTTCAAGGGATGTTATAGGGAGCCAAAGGGGAAATAGTTTAGGGTTGTGATTCGGACCTTTGGATCCAGAATAGAATTTGGATTCATTTGAAAGAATTTTGCCAATAGGTTTTAGGAGAGGAGTTCGAATACGAAAATTCGAACACGAGGCTATTTCGCAACGGAGATTTTTGAGAGGCGATTTGAACTCGAGGATCATTTTAGGAATCGAGGTTTCAAGAGGATGGATTTTGAGATCAAGAACAAGGAGACAAACTGAGATCTAAGCATGACTTACGACACAGCACACAAAGAGCGAAATTTTTTTCACGGATAGGTTTTATTAAAATAACCTTTAACGTCTTGCTAAAAGCGGGGCGTCACAGTTGAAGTTTCTATAGACATTTCATAAATCTCGAAGTATCTTAGGACATCTACAACATGTTACAAAAAATTTGAATAGCTGATAAACATGGAGCTCTTTTCCTTTGCAAAGTTTTGGATTTGAATCGATAGCGATTAGCTAGTTGCAATGTGCAGAGATCATGAATATGTAGTTTGTTACAGTTGTTGAAGACAACAGTGATCAAAATGAAAGATTTAGATAATGATTTCTCTCAATCCCTGGATTCTTATTCCATAATACTGCCCTAGAGGCCTATTGATAGGCCTAGGGTGTGGTGTAGATGTGCTTTTACATTTTTAGCCTTCTCTTGGAGCAGGTACATGGGCATGCACGCTAATTTCGTAATTTCTAACTTGATGGGCCCTAATTGGGCTGCTTTATTGGGCCCAACTCTAGAATACATGCTTACTCTGCTAGGCCTAAGCATCTATACTTTGCTTGATAGGATCATGCTGCTAGGCGTGCAAGGGCTTGATGAGCTTGGACTCCTGCCCTTTTCGGTACCGTCCTCGTCACTTTCTAGCAGTTGTCGCTATTTTCGACGGACTTCACCATCCATGGGTATTTGCCATCTTTATAGGTCTTCGCCATCTTCGATGATCTTCACCATCCATGGTGGTTTCGCTTGTTGAAGGTGCTTTTTGGGCTAATGGATCGATGACCTACCTAACAGGTACCTTACATCATACTAAACACAAGCATTTTTTTTATTACACAAAATACATGTGCTCACACAGATGGCCACATATGCATATATGAGTGCATACGTAATGTTGCTGAAGTACAACAGTGTTTCTGAGGTGTTGATCAAAGAAGAACGGCAGCGAAATGGGAGCAACCTAAACCGTATAAACTTTGTATTAATTCTCAAAAATTCTCCCTGATTATAGGACCCTTGGGGCCTATTTATAGGCTTAGCCGCTTAGGGTTTCACTCACATGTAGTATTACATCTATGTCCCTTGATACAGATAGTTACAGGGGTACATACGTCATTTCCCTGGTTATTAGCTTACATGGGCCAAGTTGGGCCTCTAAACGGATTTAGGCTAGCTGTCCCTACCGCATAGGGTCGGGGCTGTACTGGGCCTTTGACGGGCCGCTACAGGGCCCACGTGTCCCTTGCGAGGAGCGTTGCCCGAGAAGCGGCTCACAGCCTCTAGGTTGTTCCCGAGCCACCATGGCAGGCTTCATTGGTTTTCAACCGTCTTTGTCATCCGTACAGCGAGCTCTGCTGCCTTTAGTGGATTTCATCGCCTTCGGCAGGTTTCGCTAGTCGACATAGGTCTTCGGCGTAAGCAAAGGCCTTCGGCGCTTTTGAAGGCCTTCGCCGGACTTCGGCATTTCATGGTGGGCTTCGCCACTGGTGATGTCCTTTGCCGACTTCAGGTGCTTTTCCTTAGGCTTTGCCTAGAGGGCTTTGCCAGCAGCTTTGACCAAAGGGGTTGTGACCTGCCTTCAACACATAAAATTAGGGATAAATTTCATATACTCGCTATATACCAATGTACTCTAGAAATCTAAGACTCGTTGCTACTGTAAGTTTTTCGTGTTTCTGGCCTTACATGGGAGTTGCTTGACAACAGAATTTGAAACAAAGGGGATGTCTTATTCGGCCACTATGTCCACTCTATTTTGCTAAGTCTGGAACTTGCTATCATACTTTCCTTGTCCCTTCGCGTGCATGTCTGGACTTAGTGCAAGAGAACCATCAAATTTTCCATCGACCTAATGTGCCAGAGGACATGTGTCGATGTTTTGAATCGGCAATAATAATATGGGATTACTCGTGAGACCTAAACTTGGTGGATTGCAAAGGAACACAAAACAATTTGTCCTGGTTCAGGCCCTCAAGGTGAGGTAATACCCTACTTCCAGCTGTTGTGTATTGTCTTTGAGGTTTCTCTGGTTAGATTATGTTCTCTTGCCCCAAGGGGCTCCTTGCCTCTCCTTATATACCGAGGAGGCAAGGTTACAAAGTAGGAATCTCAGTCGGACTTGACCAAGGGATTTCCTTCTAGGAATACAATGTACCCGACTAGGACTATATCCCTTTCCTTATCGTACACGGTAATATGCACCAAGTCCTATTGCATCCCTAATTATAGGATTAGGCCTATTCTCTGTCCGAGTGGCCAGAAAGCTTCTCATGAGGTACCCGAGGCCCGTGGCCTCCACAGTAGCCCCTGAGACCTTCATAGTTAAGTCACAGCTGGTGCCGAGTGCTCATCCTCCTTGGTGAAGATTTCCTGAGTGCCTTGCTCCCGAGTACCCATGTCCGAGTACCTCTTCTCCATGTCCTACTTCATATCATCTGGCAACGAGGCTATGAAGGGCTTCATAGAAAAATATGAATAGTATGCGTCGAATAGGCACACCTATTAGGTGTAGCCCCCGACTTTGTGCTTAATTGTAAAATAATTAAACATAAAGTCAAAGATCTTTAACCTTTAAGTCTTTCCTGAGTGGTATATTTCTCAGAAATTGGACTCTTTAGAATCATATCAGCTAGAAATATTTTTGCTTAAAGCAATTTTGGTTAAGCATGTAAGCCGACTACCACTTCATGGATCTTAACCCAATATGTGATGAGGTGTTCTTGAGAGATACCTGCATCCCCAATTTTAATGAAGACCAGCTATTGATCCTTATAAGGATATATCCTCAATACCTGTCAAATAATTCAGATATCTAAACACATGTGTCCAGCAATTAGGCTTAACATAAAGCATATCTGATTATTTTGATCGGTTTCTATAAAATAGCATATGTACTGTGATTTTAACACAGTCAGCGATCGGCCCAATAGGACATGCTATTTAGAAACTCATATCTTATAGCCCATTACCAAGCTAGCCGGCCCAAGCCCACTAACTCAGCACAGGTTTTATAAAACAACGAGAGAGAGAAAAGATTCCCCTTTCCCCCCCCAATCTGCCAAATCGCTTCAGCTTCCGAAATCACGCCCAAACTTCACGCTCTCCGCTCCACTAGGGTTCGCTGTAGCTCGTGCTTCCGGCCCAAGATCCGCCAGGAACTGCTTCCCAGCATCGATTCCCTACAGCCAAAAGCTTCTCCGCCTAGCTCCACACCCCGAGCAATGCCGAGAGCCCCTTTTGACATCCCAGATATGTCGTCGGGATCTTGGCCGATGTCGGATTGCAGCTCCACGAAGCTAACGATCTTTGAAAACAGGAAGATATCGCAACCGCGGGAGATTATCAACTGGCACCCAACCGTTGGTGAGTCTGTCCCCATTCTAGGCCTGGGCAGTCTTTACTTCTTTTTTCGATCGCAGTCTTTCTCTGTCATCTTCTTATTTCCTCCCCCATCTTCTTGACTTCTACCGCATTGAGCTCGTCAACCTCAATCCCAACTTTGTTCTTCAGATTTCCATTTTCGTAACCCTCTGTGAGGCCTTCCTGGGCATTAGCCCCTATTTCAATCTCTCCCGATATCTGTTCCACATCAAACCACAGCCCTCAAAATCCAAGATTCAGACAATAGGGGGAGCAGGCCTTCAACTTTGAAATGAGATGAAGAAGGCTTATCTCCATGTCCCCCTGAAGACTTCTCTCAAGGGATGGCATCGGGAGTGGTTCTATTGCTCAAATCTTGAGCCCTCCCTGCCCCCTTTCACAGGAAATCCACCATCTGTCTTGGAGAGCTGGACTTCAGTGCCGTCGCAAGATGAAATGAGCCACAAATACAAGCTATTGGAGAAGATCAGCGCGCTAAAGGGCACAAGGCTAACCGGTCCCTGGGTGGCTAGGTGCTTTTTGAATCACTGAACCGAGCCTCTAAAGGCCAGAAGCCACCTTGGGTTCGACTACCAAGGGAAAAATGATCCAACCCAAGAATACCCCGACTTCGTCGACAAGAACAAAGTAACCGATACTCTACTCGGTTTTTTCGTCAACGGGGTCATGGAGACCGAGGACAAGGAAAGAGCCCCCAAGCCATACTGCGAGGGCAGGCCCTAGCTAAAGGTCATATACGATGTTGTAGTTATCTTGATATCCATCTGTTATGGGTGGTATGAATGTCATCCCATCATGCAATGTATGATATCTGGGCGTTGCCAGGAATGTGAAGAATTTGATTCCGACCCCACAGCCAAGAAATGCCCGGCCAGCCCTTTGGCAGCCCAACCCAGCCCCAAGAGGGCTGGGAAAAGACTAGCGACAGACCAGGCCAAACAGAATGATATACCAAGAAAGGCATCTAGCGGTCTGATGATCAAGGACTCTAGCAGCGCCGCCCCCAGGCCACCTAGCCCTAGGACCGCACCGCCGAGTACCGCCACCACCCAGTCGACTGCGTTAGGTACAGCACCGACTGGGCCAAGTTCTCCACCGCCGTCTGCTACGCCCATGAGCCCGACAGTCGGCAGCTCCCCGCAGCCGAGCAGGCTATCAAGCCCGTCACTGACTACCCCCACCCCTAGCACACAGGGGTGGAGGTTTAAAACTTCCAAGAGGTATGAAAAATCTTCAATCTTCAAAACTGCTTGAATAAACTTGTAATATCTTGACCGTTGAATATTCCTGCAGGAAGCCAAGTGACGCTGACCCCAAGGGAGCAGCGCCACCAACCCCCATAGCAGATCCCGTCCCGACTGAGGCTGAGCCAGTCGAGCCACAAGCGGAGCCGAAAATCGTCCCAGCCCCCAAAGCTGAGTTGATCCACCCAGCCAGGCCACCAGCGTCACCTAGTCGGGACATCGCAGTTGAAGCTTCCGTCCCTGAACTCGCCCAAAAGCCCGTGCCGCCAATTGGTCCGAGGCCCAGGATTCCATCGCCTCCGTTATCGTCATCTTCTGATGAAGACGATCTCCCCAGACTCGAGGCTCCCCCTGCAAACTTCCCACAGATGTTCCATTGGGTTACTCCAGAGGGAGAAGCAAAGAGCTTCGAGCATGACGAGCAGGTGGCCCAGAAAGAAAGGATTAACTTGATGTATGCCGCTATCGCCGCATCAAAGGGGATTTAGGTACGCAGCCAATCTTGTTGTGTTTGCTGATTGGTGGTTCTTCAAGACTTTGCACTTTTGTTGCTTCTTTTGGTTGACTTGAATACTCCCGGAGTAGAAAGTGGTCGATCGGTTGGAGAAGATGGGCCGAGTTCTATCCGAGCTCGCCCTTCAGCTTACCCAACTCCACCAGCTCTAGACTGCCAAGGAAAACCTGGAGAGATCTAGCAAGGAGAGGGAGGAGTGGCTGAAGGGATCAGTAGACAAGCTCCGGGACGAGAACTGGGCTCAGGCAGAGACTATTAGGAGTAAGTTCCCCATTTGCCCGAGTGACCTTAGACAAATCTTTCTGTGTTGCTGATCGTTGACTCTGTTCGGCTATAGCTCTTGAGACAAACCTCAATAACTAGTCCCTGGAAATTGCACGCCTAAGGAAGGAGCTAAAAAAGCTCGAGAAGGCGAAGTCCAAGGTGGACACCGACTATGCGAGTAAGTCTCATGACTGTTTGTGTACTCGGTCGGCCTAGTTGTTCTGATATTTTTGATGTTTTTGTCTCTGTGTGAGTAGCCTTCAAATCCAACTCGCAGATCTAGTTTGGCACCTTCAAAGAAGAAATCAAGGTGATCAAGGAATCACGACAAATCATTGTTAATTCTGTGAAGACCTTATTGGATATCATGTAGCCGACCCTGGTGGGGCCTAGCTCTAGCTCAATTGCCCAGGTGGCGCAGCGTCTCGAGGAAGCCCCAGGGGTCCTAAAGAAGTACTCAGACAAGCGAGTCGCCGTAGAGATTGCCCAGGCACTAACCATGACCACGTCTCTCTACCCTCGGGTAGATATCGAGGCGATTAGTGTAGGCTTTGCTAAGGACACCACCCCGAAGAAGGGCTTGGAGCTGATCAGTCAGGTGAGGCCGACTGCTGAAGCCATAGCTGAAGATCTGCCAATGTAAACAAGAACTATTATGTTGTTGGTGTTCATCAAAAACAATATGTGAATATTGTAAATACTTTTGCTGTTTGTCGTTAAGTCTTGCCTACTTGCTTCCTCCGAGCCATCATTAGCTTTACCCGACTAAATAGTTTACGCCGAGTGGTTTGAGATTAACTTAATTAAAAATGTTGACCTCTCAGGATTATACTCGGGAAAACTTAACATAGTTGTTGTAAAGCTTCATGACTTAGATAAAACAAGCTCGGACTTTATTAACGACAACAGGCAAGTATTAACATGTAGCCCCCAACTCACTACTCGGTTGGAACAAGCGACGTAGTGAGTCAGAGTAACTAACTTTATGTATATGTACAAAAGGAGTACAAAACTTAGGTATAGAAAGGACGTAGCTGTTCTATGTTCCATAAGTTGTTGATTATGACGTCGTCTTCTATCTTCAGTCGGTAGGCGCCGGACGTGTCACCTTAGTGATAATGAACAACCTCTCCCAAATGGGAGATAATTTATGCCTGTCTTTGGTGGTTTGGATTTTTCTCAAAATGAGATCTCCCACCAAAAAGGCGCGGCCACGAGCATTCCGACTGTGATAACGACGTAGGCCTTGAAGATACCTTACTGACTGGATAGTTGCGATGTCCCCTTGCTTCCTCCAACTGATCTAGTTTGACCAGTTGGTCTTTAGTTGATTTTGCATCTGAGTGGGCCCGAACTCATGGTGAGCCAAACTCCAACTCGGTTGGTAACACAGCCTCAACACCATAGACTAGGAAGAAAGGGGATTGCCCTATTGCCCGACTAACCGTGGTTCTTAGAGACCAGAGAACGGATGAAAACTCTTGCACCCACCGCACTACATATGGTTGTAGTTAGTCAAACACCTTAGTCTTGATATCTTGTAAGACCATGCCATTGGCACGCTCGACTTGCCCATTGCTTCGTGGGTGTGCCACAGAAGCATAACAGATCTTGATGCCGAAGTCGTCACAGACATCTTGAAACACGCCGCCAGTGAACTAAGTGCCGTTGTCCGTTATAATGTGGTTGGGGACTCCAAATCGATATACAATACTCATGATGAAGTCTTTTGCCTTTGTCGCTGTTATGGTAGCAACGGGTTTTGTCTCGATCCACTTTGTGAATTTGTCCACTGTGACGAACAAGTGTGTGAACCCTCCTGACGCTTTTTTGAACGGCCCGACCATATCAAGCACCCAAACTGCAATGGGCCAAGAGATCAAAATTATTTGTAGTTCCTGAGCTGGAAGATGTGTTTGCTGTGCAAAGAATTGACATCCCTCGTATGTCCGAACTATGTCTTTGGCGTCTGTAACCGTAGTCGGCCAGAAGAAACCTTATCTGTAAGCCTTTCCGACTAATGTCCTTGATGCAGTGTGGTTGTCACAGATGTCCAAGTGGATGGACTGCAGTATCTGCTTGCCCTCCTCAGGTGTGACGCAGCGCATGAGGACTCTAGATGCGCTTCTACGATAAAGGTCTTCACCGACTACGAGGAAACATTTGCTTCGACGTTTGATTCGCTCGACCTCATTGCGATCTTCTGGGAGCTCGTCTTCCAGGAGGAACCTGATGATTGGAGTCCGCCATTCTTAAGAGATGCTTAGAACTTCATTTGTTGCCGGGCTAGGTTCAGCCCCCAACTGCTCGAGTACTGGTTATTTCTTTACTGACGGCTCTAATAGTTGCTCGACAAAAATTCCAGTTAGGACCACTTCTCGTTTGGATCCCATGTTGGCTAACTCGTCTACAGCTTCGTTATATTGGCGTAGCACATGTGTGATCTCCAGCCCATCGAACTTGTTTTCCAGCTTTTGTACCTCCTGACAGTAAGCCGCCATGTTATTGTCCAGACACGTCTAGTCTTTTATGACCTGATTCACCACGAGTTGGGAATCCCCGTGCATTACCAGTCGGCGAATGCCAAGTGATATAGTGATGCGAAGCTCGTGGATGAGTGCCTCGTACTCGACGACGTTGTGGGACACTGGAAAGTGTATCTGAAGGACGTATTTCAATTTTTCTCTGGTGGGTGACGTCAGGACGACGCCAGCCCCTGCTCTGCCAATTCGCAGAGAACCGTCGAAGTACATCGTCCAGTATTCTAACTTGTCCGTTGGTGTAGCCGTCTGAATCTCTGTCCACTAGGCCACGAAATCGGCAAGTGCTTGTGACTTGATTACTATCTGAGGTTGAAAAACAATATCAAACGCTGTCAGCTCGAGCGCCCATTTATTGATTCTGCCTGTGGCCTCGCGATTGTGTAGAAGGTCCCCGAGTGGATAGGATGTGACGATTGTAACTTGATGCGACTAGAAATAGTGCAGCTTCTGGACTTAGGGATATCTTATCTTGGAGTCGGCTAGGACTTTGCTGATGAAGTAGACTGGCCTCTGTACTTTTTGTATATGTCCAGGCTCTGCCCGCTCTACGACCAACACCGTGTTGACTACCTGAAATGTTACCGCCAGATATAGCATGAGTGGTTCCTAGGGCATAGGTGATGCCAACATGGGTGGTGATGTGAGGAACTTCTTGAAGTCTTTGAAGGCTTGCTGGGCTTCTGGTGTCCATTGAAAATTGTTGACTTTCTTCAATAATTTGAAAAAGGGCATGCCCCGTTCGCCGAGTTAGGAAACGAATCGGCTGAGTGCTGCCATGCAGCCAGTCAACTTCTGTACGTCCTTCTACTAGTCAGGGGTGCCATGTTCATGATAGTGTTGACTTTCTCTGGATTAGCCTCGATGCATCGCTATGATATGATGAAGCCGAGTAACTTTCCTGAAGATACTCCGAAGACGCACTTTTCTGGGTTCAACTTCATCTTGAATCTCCGAAGGCTTTGAAAAGTTTCTTCTAAGTCGGCGATGAGGTCTTCCTTGACTTTGGTCTTGATTACCACGTCATCGACATATGCCTCCACATTATGCCCGTGTTGAGTGTGAAGACCCCGTTGGATAGCATGTTGATACGTTGCGCCAGCGTTTTTCAACCCCAACGGTATAGTGACATAGCAGTATGCACTGAATGGCGTGATAAAAGAAGTCTTTAGGTAGTCCTCCTCCTTTAGGCTGATTTGATGATATCCCGAGTAATAGTCGAGAAAACTGAGCAACTCACACCCTGCAGTGGAGTCAACCACCTGATCTATCCTGGGTAGACCAAATGGATCCTTGGGGCACACCTTGTTTAAGTCGGTGTAGTCGACGCACATGCGTCATTTACCGTTCTTCTTCCTGACCAGAACTGGATTTGCTAGCTAATCCGGGTGATAGACCTCTTTGATAAACCCGACTGCGAGAAGTTTGGTTATCTTCTCCCGAATAGCATCTTTGCGGTCTTGTGCGAAGCGCCGCAGTCGTTGTTTGACTAGTTTGGCGTCTGGCTTTATGTTGAGAGAATACTCGATCACCTCCCTTGGTACACCAGGCATGTCGGAAGGTTTACAAGCAAATATATCCCTGTTCGCCTGGAGGAAGGTGACGAGCGTGTCTTCCTATTTGGAGTCGAGTCCGGTCCCAACAAGCACAGTCTTGGTGGGGTCGGAAGGGTCCAGGGGGATCTTCTTTGTATCTGAATCTGCCGAAATTCCTGACTTAGTTGCTTTCCTTGCCGGAACTTGATTGTCCTCGTTTGCAGGTGTTGCCGCTAGTCAGATATTGTTTCGTTCGACTGCTGCCTCTTGAGACTAGGCCAACTCGCAGCTCTCCTTGTCACAGATGAATGCTTGCTTAACATCACTATGCAAGAAAAGTACTCCGGCTATGTCATGTCCAGATTTTTCGCTTTCCGTTCTTTTTGTCCAATTGCGAAAATCCACTCATGGTTCATTCGCCTAAAATAGCTTAATGAAAAATTTCGTAATAAAAAGAATTTAATATGATTAAATAATTAATTACGGTGTGATTTGCTGCCGTTTTATTAATCGGATTTATTTGGATTTCGGAAGTGGAGCTCATTTCTCAGTTTATTTTATTTTTTTTCTCCCGAAGGTCCAAATTCATTCTTCTGTTCCCCAAATAATTCCAATAATTTCAGAGTCCGATTTCGGAAATTTTCCGCAAAAGCCACGGGCCTTTTTCCTTTTCTTTTCCCTTCCTTTCCCTTTCTTTTCCTTTTTCCACTCAGGCCCCTGCCTTCCTTCCTTTTTCTTTCTTCCTCCTTTCTTCTACCTTCGGCCGGCCTGCCTGCCTGCCTCCTGTGCCGTGGCGGCCCAGCCGCCACAGGCCCGCGCCGCGTTTGCCCCGGCCGAGCCCAGCCGCTCCCGCACCGCCTGCCTCTGCGCCCTAGCCCGGCCTGGCCCGTGCCGAGCGGCCGCGCCACCTGGCCCAGCTGCCCTGCCGCCGCCACGCCCTGCGCGGCCCAGCGCCGCCTCCACCCGCGCCGCGCCGCGGCCTGGCCCGCGCCGGCTCCGCCGCGCCTCCAGGCCCGTGCCACCGCCGGTCTCCTCCACCCTAGCCGCGCCGAGCCGCCTATATATACGTATGTGTGCACGGTCGCGTCGTTTTCCCATCTGCTCCCGAAGCTAGCTACACCGCCACCGTCCTCCGAAGCCGCCGCCGTCGTCGTCTTCTTCCGCAACAGCGCTCGCCGACGCCGCCGCCGACCCTACGCCGATGCCCCGCCGCCGCCGGTGAGCCCTGCCCCTGCGCCGACCTCCCTCCGTCGCCTGCGTCTTGTTTTCCTAGCCGGCGCCGATGCCGCCGAGTTCGCCTCCTGCTCTCCCCGGCCCGTCGCTGCCGCCAGTCCTCCACCGACGCCGACGCCGGTCCACCGCCGCGGTCACCTATTCCCTGTCCTGCACCACCCGTCGCCGACGCCGTCCTTATGCCTCCGTCGCCCCACCTGCCGATGCTCCCGCGCCGAGCCGCCTCCTGTTCCCGTGCCGACGACGCTGCCGCCTACCGCCGCCGGTCTACCCCTGCGCCGCCGCCGCCAGTTCGCCGCCCCTGCTCCGCCCGGCGCCGTGGCCTTGCGCTGTCGGCTGGCTGAGGCCGAACCAGAGCCGATCTCCCTCTTCTGTGTCTGTGACCTGCGGGCCCCGCGGTTGAAAACTTCCTGTTGATCTATACTGTTAGCTTTCCTAGATTAATCATAACTATAGGTTTTCTTTAATCTAGTTCTGCCACTTCAACGACACATCAGCCTGATATCTCACCCCGTCATCGTCACAACATCGTCACATCATCCAATCCAGTACGCGTGTCGCCACATAGCGTCCAAGTCATCCTGTTCTCCACCATATCTCTTAATTCTCCTGGTCCATAGACTGAGTCCGCCGTGCACCTTTTCACTGACCGGTGGTCCCCGCTTCTTTTCCTCCATAAAAATAATTCAAATTCCGAATTTAAAATACAAGGAATATTTCAGGAATATTCTTTCTCTTTTTCCTCGGATTTTTCCTGTTTCCAAACTTCCGGAGTTCATATCTCATCCATCCGGACTCCGATTCGACCCGTTCTTTTTCCTAAATTCTTCTAAAATCGAGCTCTCCCTCCTGGTTCAGTTTGTTATTTTTTATTGATGTTATTTAGACTGTTTCTTGTTATTTATTTGTTTTCGTTGCTAACGTATAGACACGAAAGTCGAGGAGCCATTCGTTGCCGAAGACGCAGTGCAAGGATAGTACTTGGGGCAAGGCAAGTGCACCCTTTGAATATATTGGACCCAATTTATAAAATGTTTTTATTGTGAAATATGCATGATTTTATTTTACAAATTATCGATGGGTAGCATGACCTAATTGCTGTTATTCCATGCCTTTGATTATTGAATATCCTGTGATATCTTGTCACCCTAGTTTTTGTGAGTTGAACATAGGGGTCAACTCAGGGTAGCGTAGTAATTGCTTAGCCCCGTTTAAATTGTTTTAGAGCAAAATATAATGATGATTAATGATATACTTATCACTGTTTTATTTGAGCTGTGTGGCTATGTGCTATCTTTCCGGTAACATGTGTTGCACCGTGTAGTAAACAACGGGCGGATAAAATGTTTTAGACTGGGGTGATGGGTGGTTCTGTGTGAACCTAGTAGGAGGGTGAGGTATCTGTGTGATCCTTACCAGTTAAAGTATCTGTGTGATCCTTACCAGGTTAGGTCTCTGTGTGAGCCTAATGAAGCTGTGTGCTATTGTAGTTTTGGCAAGTTGTCCTAGTCAGTTAAGGACTTCACTTTATAAGTCAATGATCTGAGCCTAACGTACAACCACATGCCCTAGTGGGAAGGACCTGGCCCAGTAGGATTCCGAGTCTTGGCACTGCCGGGCCAGGTGGTTAGATGATAGGTTTTATGGTTAGCCATGGGTACTTTCTTCTCTGTGTGAGGGAAAGGTGGCTCATGGGGGAAGGCAGTGTTGAGGCAGAGTTTCTAAAAAGCCTTGTTACAGATTCCTTGGCCGCACACAACGAGAAATGTGATAATTGTACATGGCCGTTAAGAGGATGATGTATCCTGTGGGTAAAGCTGTACAACCTCTGCAGAGTGTTTAACTAATCTATTCGAATAGCCGCGTCCGTGGTCATGGACATGCTCGGTGAATTCTAATGAGGGGTAGTTTGCGAAAACAAGGGATGATAATGATGCTGTGTGCAGGAAAATGAACTTAGCTGTGTGGTCCTGTGTGGACAGGTCCTGTGTGGATGGTTGGATGGTAATACCCGCTATTTTTAAATGTTGTTTTTAACTCTGTTTATAAAAGGTTTATAAATGCAACTGCTGTGTTATGCAAAATAGCCTTAGCCTTTCTTTATCAGCTGTGCTGTTAACACCAAAATTTGGTATGGTTCATTACCATGTTCGGTTAAGGAAAGAAGCCATGTCAACCAATGGAAGCTCATCTGGAAGAGACCAAGCCTGGAAGGAATCGTGAAGACCACGATATGGCAGTAAAATACCTTATCTATTAATTAGGTAGTTTTTATACTTTTTAGATAAACCTGATCTCGTGTCCGATCAGGATTTGTTAGTTTTCCTTTTCTAGATAGGAAAGTTCTGTTTCGTGTCCGATCAGGACTGTGTCAACTTGGGGTATATATACGTATGCCCGGGTAGCTTGTAAATAATGACAACGATCAATAAAGTTCGGCGCATCGCCACCCTTTCGACGGGTTCTTGCTTCTCGAGCGGGGCTGCATCGGTTAGGTCCGAACTCCTGCGAGAGGGTAAGACTCGTCACCCCTTACCCAGGTGTATCTGCTCTGTTTATGGCTGCATCGGTTCGGTTCGGTTCGATCTCTTAGGCCGATCAGGTATACCACATCACGCCTGCATAGTCTTCATCGGCTTACTGGGAGCGATTTATCATCAGTTTGTGCTGCATCGGTTGGGTCCGACCTACTAAACTGCTCGTGATAAATCGTTCCTGCTAGGTTGATGGTTTCCATGCAAGCGTCTTATCGGAATGTATAGCCGATAAGTTATCTTATTACATCACAGTTGCATTAGGTCTATCGTCTCATCGAGGTTCTTTTATCATTATTAATCTGTGCTGCATCAGTTAGGTTTGAACTACTAGATTGATAATGATAAGTTTATCCTTGATGGGTCGATGGGTTTTATGCGATGTTCTATCGGAGCGCTTAGCCGATAGGTTATCTGTTATCACAGCCGATTGCGTCTTTGTTTTACACTATCATCGGCTTCCCAGCCGATACACATGTTCTATCAGTAATCGGCTAACTTATATTGCAATTCTTTTATGTACTACATAAAGCCGACTGCACTATATTCATTATTTTGCCTATCTACTATATCATCGGCCTCTAGCCGATGTCCAAGTGTTTATTTATCAGTCGGCTGGCTTTTTATCTGTTTATATTATCATCGACTATATTATCGGTTTCTTAGCCGATGCGCAAGTATTGCTGACAGTCAGGCACGCGTACCCGGACACGAGGACCAACAAGGACCCGGACGCGAGCACGCCGAGGACGAGGGCCCGGGTACAGGCGTAGCCGATGTGCGAGCACTGTTGGCGCCATCGGCTGAAGGAAGACTCTATCGGCTTATCGGCCGATCGCTGCTGGTAGCCGGGCACGGGCACAAACAAGCAGGCAAGTACCCGGACGTGGGCGCGAGGTCCCGGGCTCGGGCAACAGACGAGAACCCGAGCATGGGCAACAGGCGGAGACCCGGGCGCGGACACAGGCGAGGGCCCGGGCAAGTCGGGCAGTCGGTTCAGGGGAATTCGGTACAGGAGCTATCGGCAATCGGTTGGAAGGAGTCTACATCAGTATGTCGGCCGATTGGGTTGTTGGCTAATATTTTCTATCTCCTTGTCAATTGCTGGGTCAAATTGACTGGCACGCCTACGAACCTCAATAATTTAGGACCTGCACTGGAGTGAAGCAAATCTCCCAGGCCTTCGCGTGTCTCCAAGGCGCCGGACGGCCCCAGCGGTTTTCGGCGTCAACATGTGCATATGCATATTTCCGTGTACTTGCTGAGTATTACATGTACTCACCTTGCAATTCCCCCCAACTCCAGAAGAAATGTGCCCGCTATTTCCGGAGAAGTTTGCTGCTGAAGACGAGGAATAGGCCGTGTGCCCCAGTTGACTGCCTGTGGCATGTTAAATGGAGCTTCTACGTATTTATTTTATTTCCGCTGTTATCTTGTTTTCTTTAGGCCCTTCGTGGCATAATAAATGTAAACTTTAGCCATAAGGTTTATCACAATCAATTTATTAATAAATAGTTTGGTTTCCTTCGTGATGTTGGCTGTGATATTATTCTTGTGACTGTGTGTGCTAGCATGATCCTAGGCTAGTACGTATACACAGAGGGTCCTGTGTTGGGGTCCTACAAGGTTGGTATCAGAGCCGACGTCGACTGTAGGCCGCAGCCTTAGTTAGCCTGGTCGTACTTCAAAACTAGTTTAAAGGAATCACAAAACAATATAAATTGTTCCTTCTTTACTCACTCTTTCTTGACTCTTCCCTTTTCCGGAAATCTTTCCCTTATCTTCTTTAATTTCTACCGTCAACCATAGAAGGAGGATCTACACCAGTGATGCATTGGGTTTCGTGAAGCTTCGTCGCGGACCAGGGTTTAGCTAGAGGAGTGGCTCTTGTTTTGGGTCGCTTTGCCTGTAGTTAGTAGTGCACGTTAGTAAGACGTTAAGGTTGTGTGTTAGAGGCGTTGGTTGTTTTTTTAGTTTTTGGTTTTTCCGATTTGTCGTACGGTCTGTTTGAAGCCCTCCGGCTTTTTGACAGTCGTACGTTTGTTTTGGTATGGATGTGCTATCCTACCCCATTAGTTACCCTTCTTCTTAGAGCTGTTCTTTCCTTCCTAGTACCTCTCTAGCGGGCCACATGTTGAGCAGATGGTGAACACCAGCACTGGAGGTCACAGTGGAGGTAACCAGAGCAATGATGCTCAACCAGATGGTCAGCAACAACCCCAAGCACCTCAAGTGAACCAACAGAATTTTCAAGCCTTCATGCAAGCCCAGATCGAGCTCATGAGGATGATGACGCAACAACTTCAGAACCAACAACAGCAGCAGCCGCAACAGCCACCGCAGGGCCATGTTCATGCTCCCCCTCCACCAAGCAAGATGCTTGAATTTCTGCGTACCAAGCCGCCGGTTTTCAAGGGATTGGGTACTCCACTTAATGCGGAAGACTGGATGCGTACCATGGAACGCAAGCTTGAGATCACTCAGTGCTCCGATGGAGAGAAAGTTCGTTTCACTATCCAGCAGTTGGAAGGAGTTGCCTTAGACTGGTATGAGAATCTTAGGGGAGGTTTGGATGACCCTGAAGCCCTAACTTTTGAGGAGTTTCGCGCAGCTTTTCATGATTACTATGTTCCTGCGGGCATCAAAGAGCTAAAGAAGGAAGAGTTCCGTACTCTTCAATAGGATAACAAGACGGTTCAACAGTACCTGCCGCAGTTTTATTGGACTCTGGAGCTTCGCATTCGTTTGTTTCTCTGGTTTTTGCTTCTCAACATCAGTTTCTCACCATACCTCTTAAGTGCTCCTTACTTATCCAAACCCCGGGGTCAGAAATGAGAAACCAAACTGGTTGCCCAAGAGTGAAAATTGAAATAGAGGATGTAGAGTTCTTTGCCAATCTGATTATGTTGGATACACCCCAGCTTGATGTCATCCTAGGGATGGACTGGTTGCAGACCCACAAGGCAGTGTTAGATTGTGGAAGTCGATCGATCACTTTAGAAAACTCTAAAGGAGAGAAAGTGAATTTCAAAGCCTTAGCTAATCCCCCTTGGAAAGGAGCCGTAGTGCACCACATGGAGATCTCTGAGTTACAGAAAGTACCAGTTGTTAGAGAATATTCAGATGTTTTTCCTGAAGAATTGCCAGGCATGCCACCACATAGAGACATTGAGTTTGTCAGCGATCTAGTTCCAGGGATATCACCTATATCCAAAAGGCCATACCGTATAGCAGCTAATGAGTTAGCGGAGATGAAGAAGCAGATACAAGAGTTGCAAGAGAAAGGTTTTGTAAGGCCTAGCTCATCGCCATGGGGAGCCTCAGTTATTTTTGTTGAAAAGAAAGATGGGACGAAGAGAATGTGTGTTGATTATCGTTGCTTGAATGATGTAACCTTCAAGAACAAGTATCATTTGCCACGGATTGATGATTTATTTGATCAGCTGAAAGGAGTAGGTGTATTCTCCAAGATTGATCTCAGATCAGGTTATCATCAACTTAGGATAAGACCCGAGGACATCCCCAAGACAGCGTTTTCCACTAGATATGGACTCTATGAGTACACAGTTATGTCTTTTGGGTTGACAAATGCCCCTGCCTACTTCATGAACATGATGAACAAGGTATTCATGGAATATTTGGACAAGTTCGTTGTTGTTTTCATTGATGATATTCTCGTCTACTCCAAAGATGAGAAAGCGCACGAGCATCATCTGAGGCTTGTTTTGGAAAAACTAAGAGAACACCAGTTGTATGCCAAGTTCAATAAGTGTGAGTTCTAGATCAAAGAAGTTGAATTCTTTGGACGTTGTGACCGCCACTGGAGTTGCAGTTGATCCAAAGAAAGTGAGTACGGTTATCAACTGGCAACCGCCCAAGACCGTGACACAGGTTCGCAGTTTCCTTGGAATGGCAGGCTACTACAAAAGGTTCATAGAAGGTTTCTCCAAGGTTGCTCGCCCACTGACGCAATTATTGAAGAAAGAGAAGAAGTTTGTGTGGACATCAGATTGTCAGCGCAGCTTTGAAGCCTTGAAGAAGAGTTTGACATCAGCACCAGTGTTGGTTTTGCCTGATATCCACAAAGGGTTTCACATCTACTGTGATGCATCTCGTACAGGACTTGGATGTGTTCTAATGCAAGAGGGCAAAGTGGTTGCCTACGCCTCTAGACAACTACGCCCGCATGAGGAGAATTATCCAACCCATGATTTGGAGCTTGCCGCAGTGGTACACACACTGAAAATATGGAGGCAGTACCTGATAGGTAACCGATGTGAGGTGTATACAGATCACAAGAGTCTAAAGTATATTTTCACTCAGCATGACTTGAATCTGAGACAGAGAAGATGGTTAGAACTGATCAAGGATTATGATATGAGAATCCACTATCACCCAGGCAAGGCAAATGTTGTTGCCGATGCCCTAAGCAGAAAGGTCTACTGCAGCAATTTGGAAATTCAAGAGAGCCAACTATCACTCTTTCAGGAGTTTGAAAGGTTGAGTTTGGAGATAGTGCCAGAAGGGTATGTGGCTAATCTAGAGGTCAGACCCACCTTGGAAGACCAAATCAAGGAAGCTCAGAAGGATGACACAAATGTCAAAGAAATCAAACTCAACATGAAAAAAGGAAAAGCCATAGGATTTGTTGAGGATGAGAATGGTGTTATATGGCTACAGGAGAAGTTGGCTGTGCCGGATCAGCCTAAACTCAAGAAGATTATCTTATCAGAGGCACATGAGTCCCTTTTTCCATCCATCCTGGTAGTACCAAGATGTATCAAGACCTCAAGGGAAAATTATAGTGGCCTAGCATGAGACGAGAGATTGCAGAGTATGTAGCACTTTGTGATGTCTGCCAGCGAGTCAAGGCAGAACACCAACGACCCGCTAGACTTTTACAACCGTTGAAGGTACCAGAATGGAAGTGGGATGAGATTGGCATGGATTTTATCACAGGTTTGCCCAAGACTCAGTCAAGATATGATTCCATTTGGGTTATTGTAGATTGTCTCACCAAAGTCGCTCACTTTATTCCAGTCAAAGTAACTTATTCAAGTGATAAGTTGGCAGAACTATATGTGAATCAGATAGTGTGCTTGCATGGAGTGCCCAGGAAGATAGTCTTAGATCGAGGGACCCAGTTTACCTCTTGCTTTTGGCATGCTTTGCATGAGGCAATGGATACTCGTCTCAATTTCAGCACTGCATATCACCCACAGACGGATGGGCAAATAGAGAGAGTTAACCAGATTTTAGAGGATATGCTCCAAGCTTGTGCTTTAGCCTATGCTTCTAGTTAGGATAAGAATTTACCCTATGCCGAGTTCTCCTACAACAATAGCTATCAGGCAAGTCTACAGATGTCACCGTTTGAAGCTTTATATGGACGGTCATGTAGAACACCGTTGAATTGGAATGAGACAGGAGAAAGAATGGTTTTTGGACCCGATGTGATCCGCGAAGCCGAAGAGAAAGTTGCTTTGATCAGGGACAGATTAAAGGTAGCTCAGTCTCGACAGAAGAGTTACGCAGACAACCGTCGTAGAGATTTAACTTTCGAAAAGGAGGACTATGTCTATTTGAAGGTAACCCCATTAAGAGGAACCAAGAGGTTTCAAGTAAAAGAAAAGCTTGCCCCGAGGTATGTAGGTCCGTTCCGGATCGTTGCTCGTCGAGGAGAAGTTGCGTATCAGTTAGAGCTGCCGCCATCAATGTCAGGGATCCATGATGTGTTCCACGTCTCGCAATTGAAGAAGTGTCTTCAAGTGCCAGAAGAAGAAACCCCGTTGCAGGCAGTTGATTTGCAGCCAGATCTGACATATCATGAGCATCCAATCAAGATCCTCGAAACTATAGAGCGAACCACAAGGAGTAAGACTATCCGTTTCTGTAAGGTTCAGTGGAGTCATCACACAGAAGCAGAAGCCACCTGGGAGCGTGGAGATGATCTGAGGGCAGAGTTTCCCGAGTTGTTCCCAAGCCTGTCCGAATCTCAGGGTCAAGATTCCGTTTAAATGAGGTAGGTTTGTCACGTCCACATTTTTCGCTTTCCATTCTTTTTGTCCAATTGCGAAAATTCACCCTTGGTTCATTCGCCTAAAATAGTTTAATAAAAAATTTCGTAATAAAAAGGATTTAATATGATTAAATAATTAATTACGGTGTGATTTGTTGCCGTTTTATTAATCGGATTTATTTGGATTTCGGAAGTGGAGCTCATTTCCCAGTTTATTTTATTTTTTTTTCTCCCGGAGGTCCAAATTCATTCTTCAGTTCCCCAAATAATTCCAATAATTTCAGAGTCCGATTTCGAAAATTTTCCGCAAAAGCCCCCGGCCTTTTTCCTTTTCTTTTCCCTTCCTTTCCCTTTCTTTTCCTTTTTCCACTCAGGCCCCTGCCTTCCTTCCTTTTTCTTTCTTCCTCCTTTCTTCTACCTTCAGCCGGCCTGCCTGCCTGCCTGCCTGCCTCCTGTGCCGTGGCGGCCCAGCCGCCACAGGCCCTCGCCGCGTCTGCCCCGGCCGAGCCCAGCCGCTCCCGCACCGCCTGCCTCTGCGCCCCGGCCCGGCCTGGCCCGTGCCGAGCCGCCGCGCCGCCTGGCCCAGCTGCCCTGCCGCCGCCGCGCCCTGCGCGGCCCAGCGCCGCCTCCACCCGCGCCGCGCCGCGGCCTGGCCCGCGCCGACTCCGCCGCGCCTCCAGGCCCGTGCCGCCGCCGGTCTCCTCCGCCCTAGCCGCGCCGAGCCGCCTATATATACGTATGTGTGCACGGTCGCGTCGTTTTCCCAACTGCTCCCGAAGCCAGCTACGCCGCCACCGTCCTCCGAAGCCGCCGCCGTCGTCGTCTTCTTCCGCAGCAGCGCTCGCCGACGCCGCCGCCGACCCTACGCCGATGCCCCGCCGCCGCCGGTGAGCCCTGCCCCTGCGCCGACCTCCCTCCGTCGCCTGCGTCTTGTTTTCCTAGCCGGCGCCGACGCCGCCGAGTTCGCCTCCTGCTCTCCCCGGCCCGTCGCCGCCGCCGGTCCTCCGCCGACGCCGACGCCGATCCACCGCCGCGGTCACCTGTTCCCGGTCCTGCACCGCCCGTCACCGACGCCGTCCTTATGCCGCCGTCGCCCCACCTGCCGATGCTCCCGCGCCGAGCCGCCTCCTGTTCCCATGCCGACGACGCCGCCGCCTACCACCGCCGGTCTACCCATGCGCCGCCGCCGCCGGTCCGCCGCCGCTCGCCGACGCCGCCGCCGGCGGTTCGCCGCCCCTGCTCCGCCCGGCGCCGTGGCCCTGCGCTGTCGGCTGGCTGAGGCCGAACCTGAGCCGATCTCCCTCTTCTGTGTCTGTGACCTGCGGGCCCCGCGGTTGAAAACTTCCTGTTGATCTATACTGTTAGCTTTCCTAGATTAATCACAACAATAGGTTTTCTTTAATCTAGTTCTGCCACTTCAACGACACATCAGCCCGATATCTCGCCCCGTCATTGCCACATCATCCAATCCAATATGCGTGTCGCCACGTGACGTCCACGTCATCCTGTCCTTTATCATATCTCTTAATTCTCCCGGTCCATAGACTAAGTCCGCCGTGCACCTTTTCACTGACCGGTGGTCTCCGCTTCTTTTCCTCCACAAAAATAATTCAAATTCCGAATTTAAAATCCAAAGAATATTTCAGAAATATTCTTTCTTTTTTTCCTCTGATTTTTCCTGTTTCTAAACTTCTGGAGTTCATATCTCATCCATCCGGACTCCGATTCGATCCGTTTTTTTTCCTAAATTCTTCTAAAATCAAGCTCTACCTCCTGGTTCAGTTTGTTATTTTTTATTGATGTTATTTAGGCTGTTTCTTGTTATTTATTTATTTTCGTTGCGAACGTATAGACGTGGAAGTCGAGGAGCCGTTCGCCGCCGAAGATCCAGTGCAAGGATAGTACTTGGGGCAAGGCAAGTGCACCCTTTGAACATATTGGACCCAATTTATAAAATATTTTTATTGTGAAATATGCATGATTTTATTTTACAAATTATCGATGGGTAGCATAACCTAATCGCTGTTATTTCATGCCTTTGATTATTGAATATCCTATGATACCTTGTCACCCTAGTCTTTGTGAATTGAACATAGGGGTCAACTCAGGGTAGCGTAGTAATTGCTTAGCCCCGCTTAAATTGTTTTACGAGCAAAATATAATGATGATTAATGATATACTTATCACTGTTTTATTTGAGCTGTGTGGCTGTGTGCTATCTTTCCGGTAGCATGTGTTGCACCGTGTAGTAAACAACAGGCGGATAAAATGTTTTAGACTGGGGTGATGGGTGGTTCTGTGTGAACCTAGTAGGAGGGTGAGGTATCTGTGTGATCCTTACCAATTAAGGTATCTGTGTGATCCTTACCAAGTTAGGTCTCTGTGTGAGCCTAATGAAGCTGTGTGCTATTGTAGTTTTGGCAAGTTGCCCTGGTCAGTTAAGGACTTCACTTCATAAGTCAATGATCTGAGCCTAACGTACACCACATACCCTAGTGGGAAGGACCTGGCCCAGTAGGATTCCGAGTCTTGGCACTGGCGGCCCAGGTGGTTAGATGATAGGTTTTATGGTTAGCCATGGGTACTTTCTTCTCTGTGTGAGGGAAAGGTGGTTCATGGGGGAAGGCAGTGTTGAGACAGAGTTTCTAAAAAGCCTTGTTACAGATTCCTTGGCCGCACACAACGAGAAATGTGATAATTGTACATGGCCGTTAAGAGGATGATGTATCTTGTGGGTAAAGCTGTACAACCTCTGCAGAGTGTTTAACTAATCTATTCGACTAGCCGCGTCCACAGTCATGGACATGCTCGGTGAATTCTAATGAGGGGTAGTTTGCGAAAACAAGGGATGATAATGATGCTGTGTGCAGAAAAATGAACTTAGATGTGTGGTCCTGTGTGGACAGGTCCTGTGTGGATGGTTGGATGGTAATACCCGCTATTTTTAAATGTTGTTTTTAACTCTGTTTATAAAAGGTTTATAAATGCAACTGCTGTGTTATGCAAAATAGCCTTAGCCTTTCTTTGTCCGCTGTGCATATGCATATTTCCGTGCACTTGCTGAGTATGACATGTACTCACCTTACAATTCCCCCCAACTCCAGAAGAAAGGTGCCCGCTATTTCCGGAGGAGTTTGCTGCTGAAGACGAGGAATAGGCCATGTGCCCTAGTTGACTGCCTGTGGCAAGTTAAATGGAGCTTCCACGTATTTATTTTATTTCTGCTGTTATCTTGTTTTCTTTAGGCCCTTCGTGGCATAATAAATGTAAACTTTAGCCATAAGGCTTATCACAGTCAATTTATTAATAAATAGTTTGGTTTCCTTCGTGATGTTGGCTGTGATATTATTCTTGTGACTGTGTGTGCTAGCATGATCCTGGGCTAGTACGTATACACAGAGGGTCCTGTGTTGGGGTCCTACAGGCCAATCCTGTCATCTTGAGCACCATGTATGTATAATGAGGCACCGCCATGAACTTGGCTAGTGCAGGCCATCCGAGTATGGTGTGATACGCGGTCTTGAAGTCGACAACCTCAAAGCAGATGTTCTTGGTGCAGAAATTCTCCCGCGTGCCAAAAGTGACTGGTAGAGTGATCTGTCCGAGTAGAGTGGAAGAGAGGCCGAGGATTACCCCGTGGAAGGGAGCAGTACTCAACCATAGCTTGGATCGAGGGATCTTCATCTCGTCGAGCGTTTTGGTGAACAATATGTTCAGAGCACTGCCTCCGTTAATGAGAAGCTTCTTCAACTTGATACTCCTGATGACCGGATCTAGGACGAGTGGGTAACGCCCTGGATGCGTGACTCGGTCAGGGTGGTCCGCACGGTCAAATGTGATTGCTGTCTCTGACCAACGCAGGTATTGAGGGGCATCTGTCGAGACCGAGTTGACTTCTTGGACTGTTAGCTTTTGTTTTCTCTTGGACTCATATACAGACGGCCCTCTGAAGATGTGATTGAGCTCATCCTGGAGATCTTAGTAGTCACCGGCTACGCCCGAATCTGGCTTGTCCTTGTCTTTGGCATCGCCAGATACTGATGTTTGCTCCGAAGCGAATTTTTTGAGCTTAAAACAGTTCATAGCCACGTGCTTCCCCTTTGGTGAAAAGGGCATGTCCCGTTCATGACTTTCTGGTAATTGTCCGTCCTTAAGGATTGCAGCCGACATCGCTCCACAGCTACCATGATGTTGTCTAACTTGCGTTTACGATTGCTGGACTTAGTTGGGGCTATATCGTCAGTGTCCTTTTTCTCCTTCTGTCGAGGCTCCTTCTTGTCTTCTAGGGCCTCGGCAATAGCGTCGGCCGAGTCGGCGTATTTGTTGGCCATGCCGAATAGAGTCTTGACAGAACTCGGAGGCTTCTGAGTGAACTTGGCAATAAATGGAGTGTCCTTAACTCCCTTGTGGAAGACAACGATGATGACCTCATCCTTGATCTTTGGTATCGAGTTTCTTTTCTCAAAAAACCTCTTGATGAAGTCACGGAGGGACTCATTCTTCCTTTGGTGACATTGATGTAAGTTATACTCGGAAGATGACATCTCGTATGTTCCTTGAAAGTTGTCAATGAAACGCTCTCGGAGTTCTCTCTAGGAGCCGATTGATCGCTTGGGAAGGCCAGTTAGCCATATTCTCGCCGAGTCAACTAAGGCGACTAGGAGATAGTTAGCCACGGCCTTATGATCACCTTCGGCTGCACGGATAGCCAAAGTGTAGACTGTGAGCCAGGACTCGGGGTTGGTCTTCCCATCGTACTTCTTGATTCCAGTCGGCTTGAAGCCCGATGGCCAGTCGACTTATTGTAGCTCGTGGGTGAATGCCGATACTCCTTCATCCGTGTGAGGGCTCTGACTCCAGCTACGGTGATGAAATCGCTCATGGTGGAGGCCGAAGCGCTCGTGCTCATTTTCCAATCGACGGCGCTCGTCCTCCTCACGCTCTCGGTGTCAGGCGTTGATGTCGTGATGGAGATCCCGCTGTAATCGTCCTCGGGCATCCTGGTTGTCACGGCGGTCATCATGGTGCCCCTTTGATCATTGTTCTGATTGTAGAGTGGCGAATGATGAGACTCCGAGCAATGCCAACAAGAGCCAACTGTGGGGCGCCGTGCTGAGGCAGATGAGATCACCGCGTCTAAAGCCATCTTGTTCGATGATACCAGGGTGTCTCCAGATTGTTGTCGCTGCTGACAGGCCACAGCGGTGATCATTGCTTTGATCCTTGCAATGGTCGGGGTGGCCTGGTGGTCGGGCCCAAACTACAAGGTGTTGTGTAATGTGGCAGCGGCCACGACGTTCTGTTGTGGGGTCACGAAGACGTCATGGTCGCCTACTCGGGTTTGGAGGATCTCCTGTTGTGCAGTCTGCCCAGCCTTGCGCAAGTTGTTGTTATAAGCGTCGCACTCGGCCTGCAAGCGTTGTGCATCTTCCTCCTGTTGTTCATGCAGTCGGCGAGCCTCCTCCTCTTGCTGATCACGTAGTCGACGTGCATCTTGAGTGAGAGTTGAGCCCTTGGATGTCATGAAGACTTCATATGGTGGGAGAAGTTTGCCGAGCTGCTGTCCAACTAGGAGTCAGGGTCGGAGTTATTGAGGGGTGTAATTACAACTCCAACATCCTTAGATCCAATCTCGAGCGGCTCTGGGCCTTATCCGAGTCGAATCTTGCGGGATTGGATCTGCCACGTCAGAGTGAAATTGAAATTGTCCGTGGCATTGTTGAGTCCAAACGGGAGATTGACGATCTCCTCCTCTCTTAGCCCGATCTCGGCTGGCTCAAGGCCGAGCCCAAGTCGAACACCGAAAGAAAGAGTTATCCTGAGACTCGTAAATCTTAAGGATTGCCGCAGCATATCGTCGAAGATTGCTGCAGTGTTAAATAGACCGACTGGCACAGAGTCGGCTTGGTTTCTGGCCGATCGGATCAAGTCCGAGTCGGACAGGGTGAGGTCGCCGAATTTGTCGGCGACGAAGTCGAGGCTCCCGAAGCTGATTATCTGCCAGGAGAAGAACTTGACGCAGTCAACTCCGGTGGTTGGATCCATCGGGCTTGATGAAGATGATCTCGACGAAGCCCCTGCCTAGCGTGCCAACTGTCGATGTTTTATATCGGCAATAATAATATGGGACTACTCGTGAGACCTAAACTTGATAGATTATAAAGGAACACGAAACGATTTATCCTGGTTCAGGCTCTCAAGGTGAGGTAATACCCTACTTCCAACTGTTGTGTATTGCCTTTGAGTTTTCTCTGATGAGATTCTGTTCTCTTGCCCTAGGGGGCTTCTTGCCTCTCCTTATATACCGAGGAAGTAAGGTTACAAGGTAGGAATCCCTGTCAGACTTGACCAAAGGACTTCCTTGTAGAAATACAACGTATCCGACAAGAATTATATCCCTTTTCTTATCGTATAAGGTAAAATACACCGAGTCCTGTTGCATCTTTAATTATAGAATTGGGTCTATCCTCTGTCCGAGTGGCCAGAAAGCTTTTTATAACACACACATGGCCCATAGCCTCCACAACATGTCGTCCTGGTGGTTTCAATACACAAGGGTCTAGATAAAAGCTAAATCATGAGGTCTTTGATGCAGCAGTAATTCTAATATATTCGATGGTGTGGAACAGTGGAAGGAACTATTTTTGATGGAGTATCTTGCGCTCCCTGAGCGGTGGCTAGGTGTACTCTTGAGGAGTAGTGGACTTGCCGGGTGCCTAGCCTTGCAGGTCCTTTAACAGAATAGAAGTGGCATAGCTTAGGTGTGCGGTATCCTGGAATTTGCAGACTATGTTGTTCTAGGCAATCTCTCCAAATTATTGCTATTTTCTTTGTTCTAAATGTCTGCATGAGAGTTGGACTTGTTTGTGGTAGCACAACAACCCTATTTATTGTTTTTGTTATATATGCCATCTCTTCTCTCAATAAAATCTGCACGGCATACTTTTTCCAGCTCAGCAAAAAGAATCATAGACTTGGACCAATGTAGACCAACATTATTTCAATCACCTACGCATAGTTGGTCAGTTTTTGAGTTTGAGGCCCATTTGTACTCATATAGTTGGTGCCTCTAGATGTGTGAACATACTCTTATCATTTTCACTAGTTGCTATTTGTATTTTTTTTTCTCATCAGAAAGGCTTACATGGGTATTTTTATCAATTTATTTCTTCCATAAGTAGCCAATACATTAAGATATAACGAGTGATGTATCTCAAACACACATATATATTTAAACCCAATCTAAACCCTAATCTAAATCGTATCGCCCACCGTCACCCTCCCTCCTTCACTTATCATCCTCTCCACCACAGGGATTATCTCCAATGTGTCCTTCACCATCTTCTTCCCCATCTTGATGGGTCATCACCACCAGATCTACACTTGTTGTCATCATCATGATCAAGCTTTGTTCAAAAATCCGTCGTCGCCGATTGCCATGCCTTCACAAACATGTCTCAATGCCTTCCAAAAGAGTACCAAGAGGTGAGAGAAGGGTTAGTTGGAAGAAACAACCCATATGTATCACAACCCTTAACTAAAGATATCCATATGTGACTGCGTGAAATAGCTAGTTATTTTCTTGAATTAAAGATATCCTTTTGCGGCTCCTAAGATAATTGGTTGTTTTCTTGTTCAGGGAAGCAGGGGATTTGTTCACGTGAACATGTGATACATTGTGGGAGTGGGGCCATCTCTTCAGCCTTGCCACCGTCTGCCAACTTGACATTTGTTGATAAAAAAGGAGGCAAATTACCATGAATTGGCAAATGGTAAGCACCTTTTTGACATCTTATTGCAAATATGCAATGCCTCTTTTTCTCCGAACATTGTAGGCCTCCTTTGATTTTGACGGTGCATTTGGTTGAGGAAAATTGTTAGGAGGAGATGGGAGTTTAGTGGGCTGGGGCTATTAGATCCGTTGTTTGGATGATGGGCGTGGGAGTTTTACGTGGGATTGGAACATGGAGTTTATCCTTGAACACCTAAGGTGGAGGTGGTAACTAGGAGAGAATTCACTATCTAAGTTTAATCAATTAGATTTGAGATATTCATTATCACTTAAAATCTAATTCCTCCTAAACTCTCTCTGTTATTCACGTTTCTTTTGACAAACAATGGCCTGGGAATAAAATTCAAGCTCCCATGACCAATTCCACCATCAACTCTCTCTTTTAAATTCCCAATCCTCTTCCCTTAAGTTGCCAAATAAATTCTTAATCCTCTTCGCTTAAGTTGCCAAACAGGCTATGAGGAATTTTATTACTAGAATTGAAATAACGTATAATTCGTTGCAAAAGAGGCTTATATGGTGTACAATACCGCTTATAAGGATGGCTTCTTCCTCGGTTTTTATTAACGTGCTTCTCAAAACATACAACGGTGTGTTTTTTAAAAACTTTCTATATAAAAGTATCTTAAAAAATTAAATAAATTTATTTTTTAAGTTTATAATAGTTAATACATAATTAATTATATGTTAATGACGTTGTTCGTTTTGCACGTAAAAACTGATTCGAACATCCTCTTATCATGTAACAAGGGTGCATATTGACCCATGTGTCATGAAATTATTGAGTGGAATACATCCAGTGATTTAGAGTAAACGCTGGCGACAGTGATCACAGCATCATTCACGGGTCACGGCCTAACGGGCTGACGCCACGGAGGCACGGACGCGGTCGTTGACAGGAGGTTCCCAGCGTGCACCAGGGCCAGTCTATGCCGCCTGCAGGGGGCAGGACAGGGGGGAAAGAACCCGTCACGATAACCCAATCGCTTGTCATCTATAGATGCGGCGTGAAAAGGGTAAAAACTGCGTGTTACTCCTCTTTGCGGGTTGATCGATGAGGTGACAAACGAAGGCCTTTCAACTACTGTAGAACAGTACAGAACTGGGTAGACTCCCATGACCCATCGCCATCCCAAGTCCTGCAGGCACGTACAGAGCTGCGCTGGCGAACATGAAATGCACAGTAATCACTGTTTCGGTATAGACAGGATCTTATGCGGTCGTAGCACTGTAGAGTGCCAAAGTATATTTCCTCGCACCACTGCACCAGGCGTCATCATGCTGCTCGAGTATTTGCCGGCCAGCACGTACAACTAACTGTACATCAGTACATGCAAACAACCATAGCTTTGATCCCCTGTGTATTGCAAAACAATCTCCGGCTGATACATAGCAATGCCACTGTCAAACAGACTTTATTGGCTGATACACCCTTAAACCTTCAATTTGATCCTACATTTGTACCATAACCTATATGAAGTATGGACGACACTAGTACAGTATGAACCCATCATCTCCGAGAAACAACTACTAGTATACATGCTACTACCTCATACAGTCATAGCACAACAAAAAACAGACAACACTAAAGTAACCATGAGCCAGCTGCCAAAAGTACACAGGTTTGACTCCCTAAAGCATAAGCGCAAACCTCGAAGAAATGTCCAAAATGCATGGTACTGTATCATCCAATGATCAGCGGCTGCCGCGAGAGATCGGCGGACGGTAGATGCCGAGTCAATACCCGAACCACCACCATTGCTCTGTGCTAAGGACCTGCCAAGCAAGATCCTTATCACCTAGCAAAGGTATTTTCTTTTTTCAATGCGCGGTTCGTTCTTGACTCAGGCTCGTCGCCGCCGGCAATCCCCACAGACATTATCCACTATAACACTCAGGCGTCGCACTGCAGCGCCGTCTTGATCTTCTTGATGGTGCAGGAGATGAGATTGTTCACGGTCTCGACCGATTCCACGGTGAGCTTAGCGGTGGGCTGGTTGTTGACAAGAATCTGGAACGCCACGGTGAGCAGCGAGCCGCCTGTTTCGTACCCGCTGGCACCGATGCGAGGCCCATCAGGCAGGATGGCGAATCCAGATGGGAGCAGAGCAACATAGGTGGAGTCTCCACCATTCATGACAAGCTGCATTGCCGGGATGTCCACCGGAGCGTACACAACAATGGAGCCCGACGCATCGGTGCACGTCTCCTGAAGTATCAGCATGCTGCTCTGGTTGGCGCTCACAGCCTGCATTGAAAAGGGTCAAAAAGAACGATTAGGTATTGTTTTATTTTCTGCAAACTTAAAAAATATGAATTCAAGGGGAGAAAGAACGAAATTTAATAATATGACACTGTACCCGCGGGACTAGAGTATTTTGACCAGCAGTTCAGACATTGGCCACGTTATCAGTTCAGGACCGCTAGTGTTTGGAGGATTTGTTTTTCCTATGATTTTATTGACATGCAGTCGCTGGAATCATGATCTGCATACAGGATCCGGATGCATGCTAAACGCATGGTACACACTACACAGTAGCGCAAGTTGTCAACCTGACACCTTTTTCAAGCAGATCTGCGTTTCCTACCCTGTTTGGTCCTAGTTTGTCCCTTTCTGCAGAACTCTTGTAAAGCTCGGTGCTAGTCGTTCTAGTCGGCTTTAACTTTGGCCATGATTACGACCCTTTTTTCCTAACCGAACAAAATCTGATGGAAAGTTGCCAGACTTTTTTCTTGTGATCTTCTCCATGTGACCATCAGTTTACAATATTGGTTCTTGGGTACGGTGTTGATAGTGTAGCCTTTTTCTGGCAATGAAGGAAAGACATTATTCTATGTTTAGAGGTCTTGCAAAACTTGCTAACTACCCTCATTTAGTCTATGGAACTTATAAAGTTTTCTTGTTAGGAACAATGTCTCCTAACTTTCAGCAATCTTATTGTCAATTCACCGATCAGTTAAGTGATGTTCAAGTGCAGTACTAACATAGAGTTTGGATTATATTAGAGATAAGAAATGGGGTAGGGGTTTAACCGCAGCACTCATGGGGTTAGCCAGAGAAGGTTACCTAAATACAGGCCAAAGATTTCTAATCCTCTAAGCCTATAATCAAGTTAACACACGAAACTAAAGTGCAATAACTTTAAGAATTAATGCCCAGCCATCACCTAGAAATAGAAGGCACACCTACATTACAATGGCCCATACCTATGATTAATGCCAATATATACTAATATACCAGCTTGTGGGCAAGCTAGTGTCGGAAGAGACCAAAATTGTCAATTAGTCTTATCTATTGTGCTGTTTTGCTGAAAGTGACATGTACCGTTTGGTTGGCAAAAGTTACTTCTCATCCTATATCCAGTTAGGCACAAAAGAAGAAATGTTAGAGAATATCTGGGGTAGCAAACACTCACACTGGCCCTGAGGAGTGATACCGAGTTTCCATCCCGCTGCCCCTTGGCAATCTGGGTCATCTCCTGCATGGGGCCTCCATTGCTGAGGATGTCCCACTCCGCTCGCAGCTGCTCATCACGCAGGAAGTTGAAGAGCTTCTCCGGAGCCACAGGCACCCACACCGAGGTGGCGGCGCTCAGCACCACCCCCGGTGGCTCTCCGGGCTCGCTCACACTCTTCCGTGCCATCACGCGCACGTCCTCCCCGATGCTACCAGTTGCACCATCCAGCTTGCTCCATTCACGTGCAGATGAAGGACTCACCCCAGCACAGAAGTTCTCCGTCATCCGGCGTGCCAGCTTCAGCATGCTTCGCTTGCCCTCTTGTGATATAGCTGCATCAAATGCAACACGTAGCTATCAGCATTCCAAGCCAGTGCTTTACCCAAGGCTTAAGAGATTTATCCTACAAATGCACATGCCATTTTACAACAGAGTGGAGATATTCTTTCGACTTGTCCTATTTGCATGGCAGCAACAGAAATGTATTGTCATGCATAACATAAGGTGCTAGCAACATTTGTGCACGGTCGATTATGCAAATTGAACCAGTTTACATGGAAACATGGCAAGTAGAGGTTCAGAATTTTCTGTACCAGTCGAGTCATTTGCTGCCACTGTAGTAGAGGACATGAGGATGGCCAGGCATTCACACTGGCGCTGCAGCGTCGCAAGCCAACGCCTGGCGCCAAAGGCGAGCCCAGACCGAAGAAGTGGACGGTAGAGCTGGTGTACTGATGCCTCATCGTATTCCGTATGCTCAACCCATGTGACCTACAGGGTAAATGCATCCGTTAGCCCATAAATGCATGCCCACATGCATATGTCTTTAGGTGCAACACACTAGATGAGCTCTGCAGTGCAATATAACACCACTGTGGCTTCACAGTGCAGAGCAAAATTTTGTTTTTACCCCAAGTTTTCTCTCTTTGTTGGTCAAGTAGGGGCAGAAACGTAAAAAAGGTACAAGGTTTGCCTGTTAACCAGCCTCGAGATGTGAACCTATACTGTTGACCACCCACAAGTAACTTGGCACTAGTGTATAATAGGTTTAATTAAACTAATTTATATCTGGCCTAAGAGTTGAGACATTTTGCTCTGTTGTTATTCATACGCAACCCGACTAGGAACTGGATCCATCGGAGATATACCAAGAAAACAAGGAGTATACAGTAGGAAAAAACCCACATGAGAGAACTACTGAAGAAAGATTTCATATCTTGAGCAACATAAAAAAAACCTTGTTTGATAGTATAGTAGCAGATGTCTGTGCACATGGATTAGCCTACACTTCACATTGTTAATTCCTTGCTCTGCAATATAACCAAACCTCCGAATGATGCATGCAATTAGTTTTTTATTTTTTGGGTTGAATGCATGCAACTAGTTTCAGAGGTATTTCTCCCTCTGAGCCCTTCAAGAAAGTGAATGAACTCACCATCTTGATGTGCATATCATAAACCAGCATGTGATTAAGTTGACAAAGGAATAGTAGAACCAAATATGTTTCCTAAAAGCCCCTAGATCAGGCAGTATTTCTACTGAAATCTCTAAACCCATCCAACTGCTCTACTTCAAATCTATTTAAGAACATATTATCTATTGCATGTTTGTTCACCTTAGAATATTTAAACAAAAGTATTTCCTTCATCACTGGCACAGATTGAGATCACATCAAGAATTGTGAAAAACCCAAGGACATAGAGACCATTTTTTCAACCAATAGGAGCAAATGGTCCAAATTTCAACATGTAAGGGACATATTGATTAAATTGTGGACAAGTTACCCAAGGTGCACCATCCAAGGGGTGGAAGCATCTAATCCCCTAGGAAAGTTGGAGCTAAGATTAAACAAGCAAAAAAAACATGTTTGGGGGTTTTCAAAAAAAAAAACATGTTTGGGGAATAGTGTTGGATCCACAAAAACACTTAACAATCCTAAATAAATTGTATACTCCATCACCTCGTTGACCAAACGAATTGTTTATTTTGGGTAGTGGGCTCATGACCCTAATTAACCTATTAGGCCTTGACTTGTGAACACTATGCTGCATGGGCATCAGCAAATCACACCATTAAACTAATCAGACAATCTTAAACAAACGTCGTGCCCAAGTTCTGAGAAGTGCATAGTGATAGTGGTAGTGGAGAAGTAGTGGAATTAACATAGTTCTAAAACGCCAGGGTAAACTTTGACCAGTTACTTTGATGTCAAAAATCCAGCAGTCCTGTTCAGAACTACAGAGTGAAAATACTGTTAAACTGATTTACTGGCATATTTAATCATAGTGAACTATTGAGAAAGAACATAATTAAAAAGATTCTTGTTACCTTGCAATACCCATTAGGAGTGTCTTGCATCACACAGCCGGAAGGTAGCCTCCTACACTTAACATTTCCAGCTGTGGGTGCTGTTGCAGAATTATGATCTCTCACTAATCCATCAATGGACACATCAACTACTGCCCATGCACCCTCAGCCAGCTGCTTGCAAAACCGGAGAAATGTAACCTCCCTAATTGGTACTAGAGGTGAGAGCACTTGTAGCTCAGCCTTCATCTGTTGCAAGCAGACACAAGAAAAAATAACAATTCAGAAAGAAAAGAGGTTAGCTACGCCTTACACTATGTAAGATGACGAACATTAGCACTGTTCAGCACTCACCAGCAGCAACGCGCCATTTCTGCTTCCTGCGATGCCAGTAGACACCTCCTCAAGCACTGTTGCCTTAGCAATCATGCACGAGAACATGTCAGACCACCGTCTCTGTGAAAAATGAATGGAAGCAACACAACATTAGTACATTAGAGATTAGAAAGGAACAAGTATATGGTGCGAAATGGGGTGACGTAAGCCCAAACCTCATCCATGAGGGTCTCTACAAGGGCAAGGCTGTTGTCGATGATGACTATGCCGGACTCCCTGGAGGCCTCAGAGACATGGCCAGCAGGCTTCATGCCAATGCACGGCAGGAAGAAATGAAGATACTCCTCAAAGTTGAGCACCTCCTTGCTGGGAGCACCAGGCAGTGCCGGAACCCACAGAGGATCGTCCATCTGTGCCATCTTGACAAGCTCGTCCATCGCGCTAATAGCAAGCTCTAAGAACACGGACCTGTCGATGTTACCCAGCAGCGATGGTAAAGCAGACCCGGTTGCTCGTGCGGGCGTGATCACCGTGCCCATCGGGCTTGACACGCCTCCGGCGAACTCATTCATACAGCCGGGCAGTGTACCCAGAGACCCTAAGCCACCGATGCCTCCGATCGCTAGCTCCAGCGACGAGTTCGGCATGGGCAGCGAGAGGTGCGGCTGCAGCAACGGCTGCGGCGACAGGAGGGAGATGGGCTTGCCTAGGAACTTGGTGGCGAGGGCGCAGACGCGGTTGAGCTCGTCCTTGAGCCGCGCATTCTCGATGCGCAGGTGCTGCTCCTCTAGGGACACCTCCCCGAGCATGGCGGGGCTCCCGCAGCTACCGCACATCGGGCTGCGCATCGCCTCCCGGATCGTCATGTTCTCCGCGCGCAGCTTGTCGTTCTCCTGCTTGAGAAGCGCATTCTCGTGCCGCTCCAGTTGCGTCTTGGCAAATGAAGATCGCCGCGCGCGCGGATCATGAAACCATGTCAGGAATTGCACGAAACGAACAGGCTCGAAAGCCAACGGGAGAGGAAAAAAAACAAAACACACGATGCAATTTCTTGTGGATGATTTACCTTCATCTGCGTGCGGCGATTCTGGAACCAGAACTTGACCTGGCGCGCATCGAGGGAGAGCCTCCTGCTGAGCTCGGCGCGCTGCTTCTCGTCGGGGTGGGGGCACTCCTTGAACAGCCTACACGAGACGGACGCATCGATCCATGCATGAGAGGACAAAGAGAAAAGGATGGCATAGAGGAAGGATGCAAAGTACGAGCGTTGAGAGAGGGATTTGCTTTACGCTTCGAGCTCTTGGATCTGCTGCGGCGTGTGGCGGTGGTAGCGTTTCTTCCTCTTGCGGGAGTTGCTGGGCTCGGCGTCCTCGACGTCGTCCTCGCCGGCGGCTGAGATGGCGTCGAGATGGTCGCTTCCCGACCGGCTGTCGTTCTCGGCCTCAGTGTCCCTCGTCATCGCGCCGCCCGCGCTAGAGCCAGCGCCAGCGCCGCCGGTGAGTATCCGCCCGCCGATGCCACCGCCGGCGTTGTCCTGTTAACAAAATAGAGAATTAATAACCTCTCGAAAAAACACTCGTGCTAACGCCCCCGGCCGCGACAGGCGCCGAACACGTACCAGCGCGAGGGAGAGCGCCGGCGAGGACGAGAAGCCACTGGCGAAAGGGAACTGCATGCCGCCCCCGCCGCCGCCATCCAAGAGACCCCCAAAGCTCATGTCGCCTCCTCACCGAAGCAAACACCACCGTAAACTTGACGGCCGACCCTTATCCCGAGAAAGTCCTCTGCCTGGATCTACCCCGCCCTTTCCACACGCCTCACAAGCCGATTCCTAACTAGGGCTCAGGGAGGAAGAGAAAGAGACTACGAGATAAAGCCTCGCCTCCCTCGCCTAGGCGAACCCTCAAAACCCTAACCCTCCGCGGCGAGCGAAGGAACGGGAGAGGGATAGATTAACAAGGCGGGGGAGCGGCCGAGCGAACTAGCGAGCGAGGGGACGCCATCCGATTAAAGAAAGCCTTATGTAACGGCGGCGGGAGATAGGAACGGGAGGGCGAGCGAGCGGAGGTCAAAATGGCAAGTAGTGTGGGAGGACGAGCGGAGGCGGAGCGAGAGAAAAATAGAAAACCAGCGGAGCGTGGGGGTGAGGTGGGGACGGAGACGCTGACGACGCTGATGCAAGCAGCAGGCGGCACAGGCACCGCAGCCGGTTGCGCGGTCAAACGGCCGGATGGATTCGTGCGCGCTTACTATTTTGTTGCGTTCCGCGTCGCCCATTTTTTTTGCATTGGCGCGGGTGAAGTGCACAGCAGAGAGGTCAGGTCAGGTCTCTCTGGTCAGAGGCGCCGGTGGCCGCTTCCCCTCCTCCACCGCGGCGCTGTACACGCCGTGCCTTGCTCCGGTCGGCCCGGCGGCGTGTCCGTGGCTCCGTGCCCGTTATGATTTCTCTACGGTGGTCTACGGGGACGGACGGAGCACGGGAATCGAGTGGTCGGGAGATTGGCGAGGCCACGTTGGGCCGGCCGGGGCTGGGCTGTCGTCTGTGGGCCCCAGCGTCAGTGGGCGAGCCGCGCGGGTGTGTGGGCCGTGTGATCTGTATCCGACGGGTGGCAGTTTGGTGCAGAATTGAATGCGCCCCAGAGAAATCACAGGATGCCTTACAAAGCTCCCTCGCCTCGCCACTCCATGACGCTGGCCCCCACAATGGCTGACGGCCCCACGGTCAGTGCCTATCCCAATGTGTCGTTGCACCGCGCACGCGTAGATCCGGGATGAGGAAGGAAGGGAAGCAGGCTGGCGGCGTTAATGCGGCGCGTAGCCATAGCCACTGGCCGCGGCGTGGGCGGTGGGGCCGCCCCAGTGAACGGCGGACGGCGGGCCCCGACCGCGGATCCGACGGTGGGGGCGGCGTCAGCGGCGTGCTCCACACGAATATTGAGGCGCTTCAATGGTGTTACAGTTGGTGGAAGGGAACCGTCCTGGCTGGCTGGGCTGGACCGGAGCTCAGGGCGAGGCGTCTGCCTCACGACCAGCTCGGCCTATTCAATGGCCTCCCCTTTCGTACCATCCCCATCTTTGGAGAGTGTTTAATTTTTGCCATGCTGTGATCGTTTGGTGTTTCTGTTGCTGTCAAGATATCCTAGACGGCCAGACCTGATATAGAATCTGCATTGTTTGTTCATGGGTCAGTAATTGCCTCATAAACAGGGTTGGATGTGGCCAATCATCAGGCGCGGTATGACCATTTTGATCACAGTCCGGCGTTCCAGTCTTGTAGGAAGTGAAGTTTGGATGGACAGCGCCTGGTTGGTAGGTACCAAATCTTATCTGTCGCTTCATGTGACGCATGAATTCAGATTCTTCTGCATTAGCACCGTCCAGACAACTTTAGCCTGTAGGAGTGTTAAGATGGGATCTGGTTAGTCTTTATCTATGTTCTTCTACTACTCTATAGTACAACACCGTTTCTTACCTGGAGTATGTAGTTTAATTTGGTATATGCATGTGCAATTTGCAAACACATCCATATACCTATATTAAGTAGTACAAGCAATAAGCCCATGTATCCACATGTGCTATATATTATAAACAATCAATAGCAGCGTAGTATTCACTAATTAATTTAGAATTATTTATTAACTGAGACGTCTCAACAAGTATAACTCAATATTTATTAATTACTCCCTCGGTCCCAAATATGATTATCTTTAGTATTCAAAATATATCCCAAAATATAACTATATTTTCACCTATTTTCCAATCTCAAACAATCGTACAACCACTTATCATTTTTTTTCATATACTTACTCATCTCAACCAATCACAACTACCATTTGTTTTATTTTATACTTTTTCTTGATATCTATGCCCTACTCTAAAAATCCTTATATTTTAGAACAGAGGGAGTAATTGTTAATTTTTATTCCAAAATTTAAATTTATAAAATTAAGAAAATATTCTATTTGAGACTGCAGACTGAGTATGACATGGTATTTATTAATTCTCACTCATTTTAAATGAAATATGCAATTGGAAATACAATGAAATATTTAACTGTAGTTTTTTTTTCTAAAATTCAGAATATTAAATACGAAGTTGTAACCATATTGGGTTCACAGTATAGTATTTTGTTAATTTGATTCTTAAATTCAAAATTAATAATTAAAAAGTTGTAACTGATGTGGGTTTTATTTTAAGACATTATAATTTAAAAATTAATCAATATATGCAGTATACAATTACAATTTTTAGATATTTGTAACAACAACAATAATAGCCCATACAACGGGTTGGTGATTAGTGGTTCTGATCTATCTAGTGAATCTCGTGGATATACAGGCCTAAACAATTGCTCCATATCAATGCGAAAAATATTGCTCCATATCAATGCGAAAAATATTATGTACAGAAAAATTCTGAACCTGACCCGTCGCGACCCTAGATAGACTAGTTGATAGGAATTTGGAATTGTAAAAAAAAACAGACTGCTAATTTTTAATACCTGGAAAACAAGTGAGATATTTCACTATCAATCAATGTGTACAGGTATAGCCTCTTCGGAACCAAGTCCAATGGCGAGAAAAACTCACACACATACACACTCGAAGACGAGAGGGACGCATGTTTTGATCTCGTATGGGTTTAGACATGGACCAGTAGCAATCTTCCAAACCATTGCCGAACTCGGTGAATCAACGGAAAGGGAATGCTCAGATCCTACTAAAGGAGAGAGAATAAGAGAGCTCACATGGATAATGACGTGAATATATAACGGCTTTTTAATTCCTAGCGTCACTTTTGCAGAGGGTTGCTGTTCTTCGTATTCATTGCACCGCTTTGCTACGCGAGAATATGAGAATACGACGTCTGCTAATTGCGATGTTTGGAACGTCCCAGTGAAGCGAAATGCCCGTGAAAATGCAGGGAAGGAAGGAAAAAAGAATGTTGTCGTAGGCTCTCTTAGCAAAACAACATGTACGACTGTGTGGAGTGTTGACATCTACCTCTTTTCACACCAAAGGTGGAATGTATTTTTGTCAGCTTCAGAGACTGCTGGGGATTTCAGTCAACAACACTATTTTGTTGATGGTTTTCTTTTTTTTTTTGAATTTTTGTTGATGGTTTCAGCCAAGAACATTGTTTGGTTGACCGGCTAAAATTTCTGTTTCCCACTATTTGGTTGACTGTTAGGAACGCCGCCCACTCCCTGTTGGCCTGTTTCCTTCCCAGTTCCCAGCCTAGCCAAGCCAGTGTGGCACGTTGCATCAAATTTGGGCCAGGCAGGCCCCTTGCCAACCTGGGCTGATATGGATCAATCCGACCTACCAAACAAGCCATGTTGTTTTAATGGGCTTCGGTGTTGCTGGGCCAGAGACCCAATTCCGGTGAGACCATGGGCACTTTGTTCGTCAATTGTGTTGCCAGGCCCGTGCTTAGCATATCCAGCAGAAGCCCAACGAAATTCCTAAAAATTAAATTTTAGGATTTAAGTTAAAAACAGATCTTTAATAGATACCCAAATATATCCTCAAAAATTCCCCATGTCCAATCATAGCCCCAAAAGTAAGTCAGATTTAGGAAATGTATTGGCGTCCCTAATCACTACTCCTGCGGAAAATTTCACCGCTCACGCACCAGGAATTTTCCGCTCGTGCCTTTTCTTCCTCCCGACGCCTTTCGCCCGCGCCATTTTTTTACGCTGCTTGTCACAGTCGCTTGATCCGCATACCACCACAAGCCATCGTCGATCTATCTCTCCACCGACTATGATTGATGACACGTTCGGCTAGAAGATCGACAGGGCCTTCCGTTTCTTTACAGGTTGATGGCAAAGTATTTCGCTAAAGGCACTATGGCCGGCGACGTGTTCTCGTGCGCTAAGGAGCGACGGCGTCAACGAAGATCCTCTCGCTTGATATTCGCATAGGGGCACGGTATCATCAAAAGAAATCGATCGTAAGCAAACGTTTGACCCATCTATCCTATGTGGCCAACAAATTAATTTTTAGGATCTAATTTTTTAGCCTTTCTTGGAGATGGTAAAGTTTTTTGAGCCTAAAATTTTTTAGGATGTTTTCAATCTAAGGTTATGATAACTAATTTTTAGATCTCTTTTGGAAATGTTCTTAGAGCCCAATGAGGGGCTTAGACGAGCATCTCCAGTAAGACCCCTAAACATGACCCTTATTCACAATTTGGGATTGAGGGAAAGAAAAAGGTCCAGTATAGTCTCAACTCAAGCCTCCAAAGTAGGGAGGCCTTCAAATCTTCCCCCCCAAACTCCCATTCCCATGACCATCGAGGCCAGCCCCCAAACGTCAGTTGGGATGGTTGACTCGTGAGCGTGCATGGTCTACTATCTCCTGCGCTTAACCTCACTTGTGCCGCCAGCCATCCTCCCCGCCCCCCTGTCGCTGATTGCAGCCATGTGGTCGACGGCAACGATGGTGCCGAGGGGCTAGCTGTGTAGGAAGACGAGGGAGCGGCGGATCTGTGACACACCATCGAAGTCATATCGCTGCCGCATGCGCCATCTTCGTACTTCGGCACGTCGCTCGCCCGACGTCGTCTCCTCCAGGCCGACGCCAACTCCTCCAGGCTGGCACCTCATCCCGCCCATCTGCTCCCGTCAACGCGCAGCTACACCTGGCTTGATGCCTCTCTGCTCGACGCCTTCCGCCCAGTGCCCGGCCACCTCCCGGCCCGACGCTCTCCTCCCCATTGAGCACCCTCCTCCCCGTCCAGGCTTCTCAATGAAATGGTGTGGAAGAAGAAAAAAGAAGAAAAGGAAAAAAAAAAGAAAAGGCTAAGTCACTGACGGGTAGGTCCCACATGTCATAATAGAACGAGGGCTAAGATTTAGGGGGTATTCCTGGTGTTGAGGGAAGAATTTGGGTGCTTGGAAAAATGGGAGTAGCCCTTATTTGGTATTTAGGGTCTTTGATTTGGAGGCTATTGCCGGAGATGCTTCACAAAATCTGAAACAGCCTCCCTACGTTGTGAGCCGCCTCTGCTTGATGGGATCTGGTGATCGAGGAGTATGCATGGAGCCATGAGGATGTCGCGGAGTTGTGCGGAGCGACAGAGGTGAAATCCTTGATGGAGCCAGAAGGTAAGTACTCTTACGATCCAATTCATCTAGAAATTTTTAGTTATTTCTTGCTCAATTAGGAACCAATCGTGATAGGGAGAGTTAGGCGTCTACAAATCAAACTGCTAGATTTATGAAATCTCATTACAACTGGAACTATATTGATGTACACACAGCATGATGTAATTCATCTTCTTTATCTAAATACACAACGCGATCAATGTAAGTTCTATATATTCATATTTTGGTGCATGCCCTTTGCAACAACACATTGGATAGAAGAGAAAGCAAGTGAGCATGAGCTATGACAATAGAAGAGGACAATCGCATTCAAACCTCAAACTCTGATCCCTCTATAATTCATTATATTTATCATATAGACACAACATACGTGACTAGTGACTAACCACATGGAAAACAATCAAGGTTACAATTTTACCATTCTTGAGGGCGAGGTGGTACCAAATCTTAGCCGTTGATTAAGCTCGATCCGTCGGCTGATATCAATTGGTACCGGGCAGTCCCCGAGCGGATTCCATGCGGTACCAGGACGACCTAAGGGCAAATTCGTACTTTCGTGTATGACGTTGCTGCCAGATCCATCGAACTTGTCCGTTCGCTTGAGGCCGGCAGCGATTTTGGGAAAGCGCCGCCGCCTACTCCTTTGCCTTCAGCTGGCGTGGCACATCCGCCTTCAGTCGGACGTGCGACACCGCCGTCAACGGGGAGCGCGCCTCCGCCTTCACCTATGTCCCACCTTCCTGTCGACTTGGGAAATCCTCACAGCCCCCAATCCCCATCTGTACATCCCCGTCGCCGACCTGGCGACCTCTATGGCGACTTGGTGAATGCACTCCCCTGTTCATCGCATCATCGTCGCCGTTGCCGATGCACTCTAAAGACGGCCGATTCCCCTTGTCATTCCCAAAACTTCATCATGGATGGGAATCCCTGATGAACCTAGATTTGATCGGAGTTTTGTGCGCTGCCATCGATCTGGTTTGTTTGGGGGCGTTTGTGGCTGGGAATCCCAATTTTTTTGATGTCGTATTTGTTGGTTTGCTCTAGGGGCATACGCACAACGGGCATATGCAATTTTAGTATCAGCCTGGAAGGTCGGTTATCTTGGTGGTTTTATTGGCTTAGAGATAAGATAAGAGATAGAATCCGTGATCGGTGGATTCAACCGAATGTCATAAACCGAAGGAAACCCCTGAGCCCCACTAGTGCACATATAAAAAGAGAAATTGGAGAAGAACGGGACGCCGTTTGCTCTGTCTTCGACTAAAACCCTAACTACTGTGCCCGATCCATAAACTCACTAGAAGGGGTTCGTGAGGTCCTTCTACATCTCAACACCGGCGACCAAGATTGATCAAGCCAGTGTTGGCACACATCAGCACAGAGGAGCAACAGAAGAAGAAAAAAAAAAGAAAACAGAGAAGAAATCAAATCGAGATGGCTTCACAAGCAGGTCAGTAATTAGAATTAAATTTCCGCATAGGTGATTGAACTTCTAAGGGGATAAACTCAGTGAATCAATTTTATTCAACACTGTAATATTAATTTCTCCAACATTGTGGTATCAGAGCCAAGCCCCTTAGAATTTAATCCTAAAATCTTCATCCCTTAGTGAAGTCATCATCAATTAACTTGGCAAAATCCTAAATCCCCAAATCCCTAAGCCAGAAACCCTAAATTCCCAAAAATCCCCAAATCCGAAGAACTCTAATTCAAATAAGACCCAAAATCAATGCGAATACAATGAAATCGGGATTATCTTACCCGGTTCGTCGTCTTCGCTGCCGATGCGCTCGCATCCGTGCGTCGCCGTCGGGTAGCCGCCGTTGCCGCCGCGTGCGTGCCTCGAGAACTCCCTCCCCGTCTCACCGTCGGACGACCGCCGCCATCGGCGCGCCGCCACTAAGCCACCCCGCCGCCCCAGACCGGTCTCGCGCTGTCGCTCAGCCGCGCGAGACTGAGGCTCGCCTCGGTGTTGCTGTTGCGCACGGGGAGGAGAACTAGGGCGGGAGGGGGAAGAGGAAAGACGGGGCATTGGCCGTCGTCGCTGCTGCTTCGCTCGGCGCGTCGTCGCCATAGCTATCGCCGCCGCTTGCTCGTCGAGCGCGTCGGGAAGAAGACGAGGAGAAAAGGGGATCGGCCGGGGCTCGGGTTAGGGTTCGGCCGCCGCCGCCGATTTATTTAATCCGGTAAAAACTGATCTCAGCCGTCGGATTGAGATCGGCGATAACGACGCGGGGATGACCGTAGCCGTTCGATCTGAATCGAACGGAACGGCCGACATCGCGCCCGGGCCCCTTGCTGAGGCAAATTGAAAATTAAATCAATTCCCACTGTTTTAATTCATTTATTATTTTTAGAAATTCATTTATATGCTTTCTTGGCCATTAAAAATGCTAAAAAATTATGGAAAATTATTTTGATGACTCAGAAAATTATTTCTAGCTATGGGAACCAACGGGAAGTTTTTGCTGGAAAGTATTTATGATGTGAAATTATTTTTTGACCATCGTTAATTATAATTTCATGTCAAATAAATTAATAATATTATTTCCTTAATTATTTCTGCCAACGTGCCCAACGGCCCCCCTGATGTAATTAAGGATTATTTTGTCACTTCATATATTTTCTAAATTTTTTCTGCCCAACGGTGATTAAATTTAGAAAGGAGCCTATTATCGGCATGTGATTAATTGAGCCAACGCAAATTAATCATATGCATATTCTACTAAGATTTTTTTCCATTGGTTATTTTCAGCCCATTGGGGCAGCTTAAAATTGTTACACCCCTTGATGGAACAAATTTCGCTGAGTGGAAGAACGATGTGCTATTGAATCTTGGCATGTTGGACTATGAACTTAGCACTAAGAGAGGACTCCCCTGAGGAGCCCATGTACACTGACGAAATGAGTCAGGAAGTTTATGATAATACCAAGTGGAGTTTACGAAGAAAAAGTAGCCTCTTGGGCAAAAAGTCCAACAGAATGTCTCTTATGTACATCAAGAGTACTATCGCTCCAGGAAATTATTGAGGATTAACGAAACTCAAACGATGTTAAGACGTATTGGCAAACATTGAGGCGGAGAATTTTAAGACTTCATCTAAGAGCCATGCCAGTACCTTAATAAGTACGCTGATCACCAGCCAGTATGATGGCAAAGGTGGTGTAAGAAAGCACATCCATTGAGATGACTCATATGGCACATACACTAAAGACCATGGACATGGAATTGTCTGAAGGTTTCTTAGTGGCATTTCATATTGAACTCTCTTGGTCCTGACTATAGTCCCTTCAAGATTTTAATTGTAATACTTCAGAAAGAGAAGTGGACCGTAGCAGAATTGATCTCCCACTCAGTGGAAGGAGGAAGAGCGACAAAAGGCTGATAAGCAGAAAACTTAAAGATCAGCTCAACCTCATCCATACTAAAGGCAAGAGGACGAACAAATCAAGGCCAAAAAGCTCGGGTAGTGGCAGAAAAACAGCCATATCAGCCTCATAAGTCTGGAGGGAGTAACACTGCTCAAGCAAAGCCGCATCCTCAGTCTCAAAGCTTTAGGCTGCCTCCACCTGCAAGTCCATATTACAAGTTTTGCAGTAAGATGGACATTGGCAGAGGGATTGTCCACGCTTCCGAGAGTGGCTAGCTAAGAAAGGTATAAATGAGATTGATGAAATATCTAATGTTAATGAGTTATTTTACTCTAATTCTCCATTAATACCTGGTGGGGTTGACTCAGGTGCCACTGTGCATGTCTATAACTCATTGCAGGGATTGACTACTATCCAGGCGGTAGCAAAGGGGGAGCGAATTCCTAAGAGTAGCTGATGGAGCGGAGATCGAAGTGAAGGCCGTTGGAGACCTAAGCACTTAGACTCCCTAGTGGCTATAATTTAATTCTGAATAATGTTTTAATTTGCTCCCTCAATTAAAGAGAAACCTTATTTCCTGTTCGAGTGTTGACAGAAACTGGTTTTGACTGTCATTTTTCAAAGAGAATATGTTACATTTAAATTAGATAATAAAGTGATTGGCTTCGCCTTCATGCGAGATAAGCTATTCTTGCTCTCTTTGGATGATATGGTCTTGATGTTAATAATGCCTGCAATGATAAAGTAATGAATGTGATAAATGAGACGTCGTCGAAATTATGGCACTGTCGCTTAGGCCATATTTCTAGGGGGAGAATTTGAACGTCTCATAAAAGAAGAGATAACTCCTTCCCTTAGACTTTTCTGACGCGGATCATTGCATAGATTGCATTAAGGGAAAGTTCTACTAAAACATAAAGAAAGGAGCCACTAGGAGCTCAAGTCCACTAGAAATAATTCACTAACTGATATTTGTGGACCGTTCCCGGTGACATTTCTGTGGATGGATTTGATTCATTTATAAGCATTCACAGATGATTATTCCGTTATGGTTACATTACCCCATAAGCGACCGTTCCGAATCTCTTGAGAATTAAGAATATTTAAAGCTGAAGTGGAGAATCAGCATAATGCTAAATTAAAGTTGTGAGATCGGACCGTGGTGGTGAATACTATGGGAACACGCTCCATTTGGGCAAATTCTGGTCCATTTGCCTTGTATCTCCAGCAACATGGGATTATTGCCGCAATATTCCATGCCTGGAGAACCTCAGCAGAACGGGTAGCAGAACGACGCAACCGCACACTCATGGATATGGTGCATAGTATGCTGAATCACTCTACTCTGTCACCTAAGCTGTGGATTGAAGCACTTAAAACAGCTGCACACATAATCAACAGAGTGCCTAGTAAATTAGTGCCTAAGACCCCTTATGAATTATGGGACCGGAAGAAAACCGACACTCAATTATTTACGTGTGTGGGGGCTGTCGTGCGGAAGCCAGAATATTTAATCCACAATTAAAGAAATTAGATCCTAAGACTGTGAGCTGTCATTTTATCGGTTATCCCGAGAGATCCAAAGGATACCGATTTTATTGCCAGATCGGGTTACTAAATTTGTGGAGACTAGACATGCTGTCTTTCTTGAGGACAATAAATGGGGGAGCTCACAGAAAAGGAAAATTAATCTGAGGAAATTCGGCTAATATTCAAACTCCGGAAATCCGAGAGACTGATATTCCAATTATTCAGAACATCCCCCATAGTTTTCTAAATGTGCCACGCGATGTAGCACCGCCAACGGGTAATTCTGGACCGTCTGGGGCTACACCTTCTGTTGAGGAAAGTATTGAGAGTAATAATAATGATGAGCCTCAACAGATTGAAGTGACACATAATGAAGAAGAACCTCCCACATGAAGAATCCTCAACCTCAAGTGACAAACAATGAAACTCAAGATTAAGAAAGGTCACAACGCGGTGAGGAGATCTGCCATCCCTTGATTATTATGAAGTATACATGAATGAAGAAGATATGGGGAAGGTAGACGATCCCACCTCATTTAAAGAAGCAATAAACAGCAAGAATTCATCTAAGTGGCTTCAGGCTATGGAAGATGAACTAAAATCAATGAGCCATAATAAAGTATGGGATTTAGTAGAAGTTCCTAAAGGAGTCAAAACAGTAGGCTGTAAGTGGGTCTACAAAACTAAGCTTGACTCTAGAGGGAACATCGAACGATTCAAAGCAAGGCTAGTTGCCAAGGGTTTTTCACAGAGAGAAGGAATTGACTATAATGAAACCTTTTCTCCTGTCTCTAAGAAAGACTCATTCAGAATTGTCATGGCGCTAGTGGCTCACTTTGACTTAGAACTCCATCAGATGGATGTAAAGACTGCATTTCTAAATGGTGACCTAAAAGAGAATGTTTACATGACACAACCGGAAGGTTTTGTTATGGAAGGAAAAGGCCATTTAGCATGTAAGCTTAATAAATCCATCTATGGACTTAAACAAGCGTCCAGGCAATGGAACCTTAAATTCGATCAGATCATCAGACAGTTCGGATTTAAGGAGAATGAGGTGGACAACTGTATTTATGTTAAATATAAAGGTGGTAAATTCATTATCCTAGTACTCTATGTTGATGACATTTTGTTAGCAAGCAGCGATAAGAACCTGCTGCGAGAAACTAAAGAATTCTTGTTATCAAAATTTGATATAAAAGATCTTGGTGAAGCGTCTTATGTTTTGGGCATTGAGATTCACCGAGACAGGTCCAAAGGAGTGCTAGGACTATCTCAGAAAGCTTACATCTCAAGAATCTTAGAAAGATATAATATGAGTAAATGCGCCTCTTCACCTGCTCCAATGATGAAGGGCGATAAATTTGGATTATTCCAAAGTCCAAGAAATGAGTTAGAATCTAAAGAAATGGACGAGGTACCTTATGCTTCAGCTGTCGGAAGCTTGATGTATGCACAAGTCTGTACGCGACCAGACTTAGCATTCGTCATAGGGATGCTTGGCAGATTTCTGTCTAAACCAGGAATGGACCACTGGAAGGCAGTAAAGAAAGTTCTGCGTTATTTACAAGGAACTAAACATTACATGCTTACATACAGAAAGTCTGATAAGCTTGAAGTCCTAGGCTATTCAGACGCTGATTCGGGGGTGCGTAGACACAAAGAAATCCACTTCAGGATATATTTTCACCCTTGCAGGAGGAGCTATTTCGTGAAAAGCTCTAAAAACAAACGCTTACTGCATCGTCGACAATGCAAGCGGAATTTGTAGCATGTTACCATGCGAACGGGACAGGCCGTATGGCTTAAGAATTTCATCCCAAGATTAAAAGTGGTTGACAGCATTGAGAGACCACTTGTTATATACTGCGATAATGAAGCTGCAGTATTCTATACGAGTAACAACAAGTCAAGTGAAGCTGCCAAACACATTGGACATTAAATATCATGTTGTGAAAGATAGAGTCCAGGATCAAACAATTAAGATTGAGTACATAAATACTAAATTTTATGCTTGCGGATCCGCTAACCAAAGGCTTACCTCCCAACTTATTTAAAGAACATGTAGCCGGCATGGGATAAGTGATTGCCTTTGACTAAGATCCTGGAAATAAAGGGGATTAATTTTCAATCAACACCGCTAAGTTAAGATGTGAGTTATTTAAGTATTATAGTGAACTATAGGTCTTGTAGTCTTAATGACGTTTTAAAGTTGTTATGACACATTGCCTTGGGGAGCTGTTTACTTAATAGACTTAGAAATTAATTAAGCCTCTAAATCAAGGGGAGAATGTTGGTTGTTTTATCGGCTTAGAGATAAGATAACGAGATAAAATCCGTGATCGGTGGATTCAACTGAATGTTCCTAAACCGAAGGAAACTCCCCGAGCCCCACTAGTGCATATATAAAAGAGAAATTGAGAGAAGAACGGGACGCCGTTCGCTCTGGTCTCCGAACTAAAAACCCTAACTCTGTGCCCGATCCACAAAACGCACTAGAAGGGGTTCGTGAGGTCCTTCTACGTCTTCAACACCGGCGACCAGATTGATCAAGCGGCGTGGCACACATCGCACAGAGGAAGCATCAAGAAGAAGAAAAAAAAAGGAAACAGAGAAGAAAATCAAATCGAGATGGCTTCACAAGCATGTCAGTGATCAGAATTAATTTTCCGCATAGGTGATTGAACTTTCTAAGGGGATAATCTCAGTGAATCAATTTTATTCAACACTGTAATTTTAGTTTCTCCAACACACACCCATCAAGACAAAGCCTTTGCCACACCGTTGACCTTTTAGCAATATCCCGCCTTATGGTCCATCCTAGGGAAGTTGGGAGGCCTCCAAAATCCCCAAGCTCAATACGATGTTGCTGGGTCACACCTTGAACAATAATCAAGGTAGCCTTCGGGCGTATGGACAAAAACGCATAACCCGCACTATCCCATATGTCACAATAAAGACCTACTACTACCACCTAGGCCGGGCTATTGCTAGGTAGTCACAATATACTAAGCTAGGACTCCCCATAAGAGCGCACAGTGGTTTGGCACGTGTGCTTCTTGGTTCCTAGCTACACCATAGAATCGGTCCTTAGTGACCCGGGCGAGACCAACGCCCCCTAATTGGTACCACAACAAAGGCAACCGAACACTACATCCACTCCGCACCAAGTCCAAAAGCATGTTTTTAGTTTTTGTTTTCAACCAAGAGCACAGGGGGAAATTACCACTGTTCATTTCATATTTTTCGCAAAAGCTTGCTTTTCCCCAAACATCCCAAAAATCAAGTAACAGTAGCTTGATAAAATACGCAAACTAGATACCTATGACACTTCCCAACACATGAACCAAAATTTTCAAGTGGCAACATAAGTGAACCAAGGATTCATGATACTCAAGTAACAAGGATAAGGCATATGCAACAGAGTTAACCTACCCCAAGAAATCCCACACATTTCAATTGTAAAACATCGCATGCATAATAGTTTGCAATCAATATAGTTTGTAAAGTTTGAAATATAGGAGCATTGATCCACGGGGGTGCTTGCCTCGTTCCTGGACTTCTGGAACTCTTCTGATCCTTCCACAACCGGGTAAACAACGTAGTGTCTACGAGAATACCAAACGAATGCAATGAAAACAACGGCAAAATTATTTAACAGAACAAGGAATTAACAAATATTTTTGAGAATATGCAAGTGCACCGATTTCTAGATGAATTTAAGGAAAAGAATCGCTTGAATCCGAGTTCGGTATGAGGGAGATACGGCTAAACGAGTCTGCTCTGTCCTAAAATCGAAAATAATGAGAAACAGCGTTTTCGCTCGAACCGAACTGCTGGTCCTGCAGAACGGCTGAAACTTTACCGACTTAACGTGGGGGGGGTTTGGTTTGGGGGTTGGGTTGGTTTTGTTTGTGGTCTATTTGGACTTTTCGTTCTAGGGGGGCATTTTTATGGTATGAAACCTACATGTGTGCTGCGTGAACCTAAAGGACACACTCCCAAAAGTGGATTATACTCCAACTCGCTAGGATATAATCGCACACTGCTTCACACGTCACTAAAACGGAACTAACACGGAAATCCACCGGGCGTGAAGTATCAATCCAAGGGCATTTGGGGGGGCGTGGAGGTTTCTAGGGCCTAGGAGATCACTCGGATGTAGCAGGTGGAACCTACGGGAAGGCTTCGGTAGGTGTCGAACCGCCTCGGTCCAAAAAGATGTCTTCGCACGTGCAACTACAATCTATCGCAGACGTTAACGACAACCGGCAAAAACGGGAAACGACAGCAGCTACTCTACTCGGGGTTTTATCCCGCTCTGACGCTAGAGGGGCCAAACCAGCTTTGCATGGGGCGTGAGGGGTGGCTGCTACTCACTCCAAAGACAAGCGCACCTAAGGTGTTTGATGAAAAAAGCCAAGCTAATGCACGGCTTTGTCTAACCTCTGTCCTCCATGCTCTAGTGCATGGGCTAGCGTATGCAGGGCACGTTAGGAAGCTTCTAGGGTCCTGCAATGAAGATCGAAGGGCTCTACTACATGCGGCCATGCTCCGATTGAGCCGTCATCCACACATGTGGCCACGGTGGTGACGCTTGGGTGGATGGCAAAACCATGGCGACAGTCCAAGCCAAGGACGTGGGGAGACTCGTGGCCTCCCAGGAATAAAAAAGGAAGTACATCCAGAAACAGAAGCTCACCGAGAGAGTGTAGGCTGTGGGGTGGTGACATTGAGGCGTGGTCGGCTTGGCGAACAGGGTCGCGTCGTGATGGAGGCTGCAGACAAGTGCTATGGGATGAGCTCAAAGAGTGAAGGGAAGATGGTGATAACGGCAAGACAGCGCTAACTCACTGGCCAAGGGCGCAGTTTAGCGGCCGAAAGAATCACGCGGCACCCACGGTCGGCGTTGCCAAAAACACGATGGGGCTGCAGTGGTGCCTGATGCTTGCCGAGGGCGAAAACGGAGTTAGGTCCGGGCAAAGAACACGTGGGTGACACAGCTGAGACAAGGTAAAACTCACGGAGATCTCAGACGGAAAGCTGTTGGCTAGCCGGCGCCGTGGCAGCCCTCACATTCTCAGCGAACCGCAAGGGGCAATCCTTGGGCCATTGCAGGTGGAAAAAGAGGGTGAGTTAGGGAAGCAGGAGGACATGGACTTGGTTAAGAAGGAAGGGCAGGGAAAGGGAGAGGAGAGGGGAGGGCGCTGCTCTGTCCACGGTCTCCCGATGGCGTGAGCGCGGGCAGCGTGCAGCAGACAGGAAAGGGCAGGGCGCGCAGAGGAAGCCACCTCACGTGGTCTGGGTCGCGCAGAAGGAAACCAACCTGGTCCGAGCCGAGGGCGGGGAGAGATCCTTGCGGATCACGTTTGGACTGATGGAGGACCAGGGCACAAAAAGATAGCATCACGTATCAAAGATCAACCTTGAGGATTAACTCCAACCATGCCGATCCAAACACGAGAACCCCATTGGATAAATGTGCAGCGAGGGCGCAGGCTCGCGAGAGAGGGCGCGGGCACGGGCTCGGAAGAGGGCACGGGCGCGGGCGCGGGCTCGGAAGAGGGCATGGGCGCGAGCTCAGGAGCGAGAGGGCACGGCGCGGCTCGCAAAGAAGAGGGCACGGGCACGATCTCGGGAGCGAGAGGGTGCGGGCGGCGGGCGCGGAGAGGGCACGGGCGCGGGCTCGTGAGAGAGGGCGCGGGGCAAGCTCGGGAGAGGGCGCGGGGTGGGCGAGGAGCGCGGCCGGGAGAGGGCGCCAGGCGCGAGAGAGCGGGGCCCGCGGGCCGCGGACTCGAGAGAGAGCCTGGGCGCGAGCTCGGGAGAGGAAGGCGCGGGGCGTGAAGGAGGGCGCGGGCGCGGGCGGTATTTGCTCATCCTCTCATCCTTCTCCTTGGCCCGACTACGCCAAAGCCGCCGTCGCCGAGAAGCTCGCGCAGGCTCTGCTCTTTGCTTTGGCCCGGACCCATCCACTCCTAACAGTCCGGATGGTCTGTTCTATTGTCACGTCTGCGCCTGCTCAGATTTGCCTAGGCGCTGGTTATAATGATCGCCACGATTTTAACCCGTGGCTGAGATTTTCATGATGAAAGATGACATGAGAGCAATGCAGATGGATGGTTTTTGCACAAAGAATCGCAAAGTGGGCTGTTACACTGAGGCCCCAGCCCCTGAAGCGTCGCTCGTTCACGGAAGGCCGCAACCGGAGCCCCTGATCCGGTCCCCGAGGTCATGGGGGGAACGGCGGCCGCTGAGGCCAGGACCCCATGCCGTTGTGGTCATCGTCATCGTCGACGTTGACGCTCGCCACTTGGGAGATCCCGCATCTGCCTTGGATCGAAGCTCCTCCACGCGTGATGCCCCGGACATTCACAGGACGGCTGGACCCTGATGGGACGCACATGAAGAGCTTCAAGGCTTGATGAAAGTCGTCGCGAGGAGAGAGCGCAAAAGCTTGCTTCGCGCCACCATCAGCGGGTCCAAGGAGTCACGGTATGATTCTTGTAGTGGAGAGCATTGGCAATCTTCTTGTTTTGACGTCTGACTCTGTCGTCTTTGATTTGTCTCTATCCTGAGAAACAGAAGCTTGTCGACCGCAATGAGGCGATGACAGAAGATCTTGGTCGAGGTGGCTCCCCACCTCGCAAACTGAGCAGCTCCGGGCATTGAAGGCCGAGATGGAGGAGCGTCATGCGGGGAGGGAGGCCTGCTGAAGATGGTGCCGATCAGCTCAAGGGCGGAGACATGGGCCCTTCAGCCGGAAAGATCAGAGGTAAGATCCCTGAATATATCTTCCCGACCGGACCCGTTGATGCATTCATCCAGCTGCGTTGTCCCGACGACTGCTTTATGTGGTGTCATGACTGCCGGCGATTTGAGCTCTTGGCTAATCTGTGGTGCAGCCCTCGAAGCGGAGAAGACCCGAACAGAGAGGGAATCACAGCTGAAGGAAACCGAAAGAAGCCAGGCCGAGCTTGAGAAGGTCAAGGCCGACCTTGACAAGGGCCAACACCGAGCTTGACCGGGAGAAGTCCGAGTTGAAGAGACCGTCGTCAAGCTCGGTAAGGAAAAAAGCTGAACTAGAGAAGACGTGGCCGGGTGGGAGGCCGACTACAAAGTAAGTCCTCAACCCAGACTGTTGATCTTAGCCAATTATTCACCCTGCGTGTAGCCGAATCCTGACAAGCAGTTACTTGCCGGCGGACCTAGGCAGCATGGAGCCAACTGTCAGGCCCAGTATCTGCCGGTCTACACGAGGAGATAAGGTCAATCCGGGAGTCACGGGAGGCCCTCGTCGGGTCCGTGAAGGGGCTCCTTGACCTTGTGATCCCCGCTCAGTGGGGACCAGTTGCAGCAGAATCCCCCATAATAGAGGCGCATCTCGAGGATGCCCGAGTGCCTGAAAAGGTACTCGGACGAGCATGTTGTGCGCCGGCATGGCCCAGACCCTAGCGATGACCAAGTCCATCTACCCAAGGGCGGATATTGAGCCATCGGGGAGGGATTTTCCGAGGAGACGACTCCCGAGGAAGCGCTGGAGCTGATCTCCAGGCAAAGCCGACTGCTAAAATAATACCCGAGACCTGGGTCTGTAAAGGCAATATTTTGTAGTCGGGTATATAACTTTTGTAAACAATCGCATGTGTGAATATATGTGTCGTGCCGCCAAACTTATTACTCAGCCGTCATTAGCTTTACTCGACCATGTAGTATGCACCGAGTTAGTTGTCATAGAACTTAATAAAAACGTTCAAAGTAAGATGCTATACTCAGGCGAACGCATCAGTCGTGCAAGGCTTCATAACCGAGGTGAGATCAAAGCTTGTATGTTATTGACAGAACACATATATACATGCAGCCCCCGACTCACTACTCGATTGGAACAAGCGGCGTAGTGAGTCAGAAAAACTGTACACATGAAAAGTAGAACTCAGGTATAGAAAGGACGTAGCTGTTCTATGTTCCATGAGTTGGTGATGAGGAACGCTGTCTTTGGTCTTCAGTCGGTAGGCGCTGGCCGCGTGACCTCGGCTATAATGAACGGCCCTTCCCAGATGGGGATAATTTATGCCTGTCCTTGGTGGTTTGTATTTCCTTAGAACGAGATCCCCGACCAAAAGGCGCGGCCACAGACATTGCGATTGTGGTAGCGACGCAAGGCCTTGAAGATATCTTGCCGACTGGATTGTTGCGGCGTCTCTCTTGCTTCTTCCAGCTGATCTAGCTCGATCAGTCGGGTGCTGTTGGAGTCGTCTTCGGAGTAAGCCCGGACTCGCGGAGAGCCGAACTGTATCTCAGTCGGTAGCATGGCCTCAGTACCGTAGACCAGGAAGAAAGGGATTGCCCTGTTGCCCGACTAACCATGGTTCTGAGAGACCAGAGAATGGATGGTAGTTCTTGTACCCACCGGCCCGCATATGGTTGTAGTCGGTCGTAATATCCTGGCCTTGATGCCTTGTAAGATCCATACCGTTGGCTCGCTTCAACCTGCCCGTTGCTCCGTGGTGTGCCACAGACGCGTAGCAGATCTTGATGCCGAGGTCGTCGCAGAATCTTGGAATAGGCCTGCCGTGAATTGAGTACCGTTGTCGTATGATGCGGTTAGGGACCCCAAACCGGTATAGTATACTCAAGATGAAGTCCTTTGCTCGTGCTGCTGTGATTGTTGCGACAGGTTTAGCCTCAATCCACTTGGTGAATTTATCCACCGATGAATAAATGTGTGAACCCTCCTGGCGCTTTCTTGAATGGCCCGACCATGTCGAGCCCCCATACTGCAAAGGCCAAGGAGATAGGGATAGTTTGGAGTTCCTGGGCGGGAGATTTGTCTGTCTTGCGAAGAACTGGCAACCCTCGCACTTGCGAATGATATCTTTGGCGTCTGTGACTGCGGTGGGCCAGAAGAAATCCCTGCCGGTAAGCTTTTCCGACTAAACGTCCTGGATGCAGCGTGGTTGCCACATATGCCCGAGTGGATTGAATCCAGGATCTGCTTGCCTTCCTCGGTGGTGATGCACATCGCATGAGGACACCGATGCGCTCCTTCGGTACAGGTCTTCTCTGAACTAGCAGGAAGCTTTTGCTTCGACGCTTGATTTGCTCGGCTTGATTGCGATCTTCTGGGAGTTCATCGTCCAGGAGAATTTGAGAACAGGAGTCCTCCAGTCTTGACATATGTGCAGCACTTCGTCGGCGGGGTAGGTTCGCCTCCCGACTGCTCTTGTGCCGGTTTCTTCTTGACTGATGGCTCCATAAGTTGCTCGACAAAGATTCCAGTCGGACCGCTTCTCTGCTTCGATCCCATGTTTGCCAGCTCATCGCCGCGTCGTTGTATTGACGCAAGACGTGTGTGATTTCCAGCCCGTCGAACTTGTTTTTCCAACTTGCGGACCTCCTGACAGTATGCCGCCATGGTGTCGTCGAGACAGGTCCAGTCTTTCATGACTTGGTTGGACCACGAGTTGGAGAATCCCGCCACAACCAGTCGACGTATGCCGAGTGATATGGCGATGCGGAGCCCGTGAACAGAGCCTCATACTCGCACGTTGTGGGAAGCCGGGAAGTGGATTTGTAGTACGTATTTCAACTTTTTCGCCAGTGGGGGACGTCAGTATGACTCCAGGCCCCGGCACCGCCGATCCGCAGGGAACCGTCGAAGTACATTGTCCAGTACTCTAGCTTTATTGTTGGTGTTGGGAGTTGAACTTCTGTCCACTCGGCCACGAAGTCGGCTAGAGCTGAGATTTGATTGAGCTGTCCATGGCTGAAAGGTGATGTCAAACGCCATCAACTCGAGTGCCCATTTAGCATCCGGCCGGTGGCCTCGCGATTATGAAGGACATCCCCGAGTGGAAATGCGTGACCACCGTGACTTGATGTGCTTGAAAGTAGTGCACCAGCTTTCGGACTGTGATGAGTAGGCCGTATAGCAGCTTCTGGACCTGCGGGTATCTTGTTTTGGAGTCGCAAGGACCTCGCTGACGAAAGTGGACTGGCCGCTTGTATTTTGAAGATGACCCTGTTCGGATCGCTCAACCACCAGCACCATGTGCTGACCTATCTGTTTGTTGCCGCCAGATATAGCATTAGCGGTTCCTGGGGCAAAGGGGTGAAAGCTAGCAGGGGGGTGATGTGAGGAATTTTTGAAGTCTTCGAAGGCTTGCTGGGCTTCCGGTCCACTTGAAAGTGTCCGACCTTTTTGAGAGCTTGAAGAAGGGCATGCCCCGTTCGCCCAGTCGGGAGATAAACCGACTGAGTGCCGCCATGCAGCCTGTCAGCTTCTGGATGTCTTTGAGGTTGGTCGGGGGCGCCATGTTCATGATGGCGTTGACTTTCTCCGGGTTAGCCTCGATGCCGCGGTGCGAGACGATGAAGCCGAGTAACTTCCCAGACGGCACCCCGAAGCGCACTTGTCCGGTTCAACTTCATCTTGAATCTTCGAAGGTTTTGGAAGGTTTCTTCCAAGTCGGCAATGAGTCTTGTCGGGATTTAGACTTGATCACCACATCGTCGACGTAGGCTTCCACGTTGCGCCCGATCTGAGTGTGCAGACACCGCTGAATAGCCCTTTGGTAGGTTGCGCCTGCACGTTTTTCAGAACCGAACGGCATTGTGAATATAGCAATACGCTCCAAACGGCGTGATGAAAGATGTCTTTAAACAGTCTTGTTCCTTCAAGCTAATTTTGATGATATCCCGAATAACAGTCGAGAAAGCTGAGTAGGTCGCACCCCGCCGTGGAGTCAACCACCTGATCTATCCTGGGAAGACCAAATGGGTCCTTGGGCACGCCTTTGTTGAGGTCGTGTAGTCGACGCACATGCGCCATTTACCGTTTTTCTTTTGGACCAGGACTGGGTTGCCAGCCAGTCCGGGTGGTAGACTTCCTTGATGAAGCCGGCTGCGAGGAGCTTGGTATTTCCTCCCAGAATAGCATCCTTGCGGTCTTGAGCGAAGCGCCGCAGCCGTTGTTTGACCGGCTTGGCGTCTGGTCTTACGTGTAGGGCGTGCTCGATCACCTCCCTTGGTACGCCCGCATGTCGGACGGTTTCCACGCGAAGATATCTTTGTTGGCTTGGAGGAAGGTGACGAGCGCGTCTTCCTATTTGGGGTCGAGTCCGTCCTGACTAAGCAGTCTTGGAGGGGTCGGAAGGGTCCAGGGGGATCTTCTTCGTGTCAGAGTCCGCTGAAATTCCCGACTTCGCTGCTTTTTTGGCCGGAACTGATCTTGATCGACTTCAGATGTACGGCTTGCCGAATGCTGTCGCGCCCGACTGCCGCTTCTTGTGTTTGAGCCAGCTCGCAGCTCTCCTTGTCGCAGGTGAAGGCTTGCTTGCGTCGCTGCGGAGGGAGAGGACTCCTGCTGGCCCGGGCATCTTCAAGCACCATGTATGTGTAGTGCGGAATCGCCATGAATTGGCGAGGGCCGGTCGTCCGAGTATCGCGTGATACGCGGTCTCGAAGTCGGCGACCTCGAAGGACAGATGTTTTCCGTGCGGAAGTTGTCCCGCGTGCCGAAGGTCACCGGCAAGGTTATCTGCCCGAGTGGGGTTGATGAGCCGGGGAATTATCCCATGTGGAAGGCGCGGTGCTCGGCCGTAGTTCTAACGAGGAATTCTCATCTCGTCCAAAGTCTTGGCGAACAGGATGTTGAGCGCACTGCCGTCCATCGATGAGGGTTTTCTTCAGCCTAATATTTTTGACGACCGGATCCAGGACGAGTGGGTATCGTCCCGGGTGGGAAACCCGATCTGGGTGATCTGCGCGTTGAAGGTGAATAGCCATCTCTGACCAGCGCAAGTATTGGGGGGTGTTTGCATCCGTTATGGAGACCGCGTTAACTGTCCCGCGCTGATAGCTTCTGCTTGCGCTTGGATTCGTTACGCGAGTGGCCCCCGAAGATGTGGTTGAGTTCGTGCTTGGGTCTGGAAGTCGTAGTCGCCGGACCCGAGTCTGGCTTGTCCTTGTCCTTGTCGCCGACGGCAGATGATGAAGCCTGCTCGAGGCAAACTTCTTGAGCATGTGGCAGTTTGGCTGCGTGCCGGCCCTTGGGGTGAAAGGGCAAGGCCCGCTCATGACTTTCTGGTAGTCGTTGTTCCGCTGGGGCCGTGACCGACTGCGCTCCATGTTAGCCACCTCGTTGTCCGATTTCCGCTTGCGGCTGCCAGGCTTGTTCTGAGCTGCTCGTTGTCGGCTTTTGCCCTGTTGTCTTTTTGTCGGGGCTCTTTCTTCTCGTCGAAGGCCTCTGCGACGGCTTCACTGAGTCGGCGTATTTGTTGGCCATGTCGAAGAGAGTCCGACGGTGGAAGGTGGCTTTCGAGTGAACTTCGCGATGAGCGGGGCGTCTTTTACTCCCTTGCGGAAGGCGGCGATGACGACCTCGTCTTTGATGTTGGGATTTGATTGCGCTTCTCGGAAAACCTTTTGATGAATTCCCGTAGAGACTCGTTCTTTTCTGATGCAGTTGGTAGAGGTCGTGCTCGGAAGCCGGTCTCTCGTAGGTCCCCTGGAAGTTTGCGATGAACCGCTCCTGAGTTGTCCCCAGGAGCCGATCGACCCCTTGGGAGGCCTGTCAGCCATGTCCTCGCCGAGTCGGATAACGCGACTGGGAGGTAGTTAGCCATGGCTCTGCTGTCGCCCCCAGCAGCTTGAACTGCTAGGACGTAAACGGTGAGCCAGGACTCTGGGTTGGTCTTGCCGTCGTACTTTTCAATCCCGGTAGGCTTAAAGCCGACTGGCCATCGGACGTCCTGTAACTCCCGAGTAAAGGCTGGGATGCCTTCATTATCGTGAGGACTCGGGCTTCGGTTTTGGCGGTGTAGTCGCTCGTAGTGGAGACCGAAGCGCTCGTGTTCGTCCTCCAGTCGGCGGCGTTCATCCTCTTCGCGCTCTTCGCGCCGGGCATTTATAGTGTGGCGAAGATCGCGTTGTAACCGCAATCGGAGGTCTTGATCGTGTCGGCGGTCGTATTGGTGACGCCGCCGGGTTGTCGTAGTTGGTATTGCCGAGTGTTGTTTGGCGGGATTCTTCATGCTGCCGGGTGGAGCCGGCTGCCGTCGTCGTGCTGATGCAGATGACTCCGCCGCTGGAGAGCCTGTTCGACGGGTCGGTATGTGAGTGTTGCCTGACTGTTCTTGCTGCTGGCAGGCGGCAGCAGTAATCATCGCCTTGATCTTGGCGATGGTTGGTGTGGCCTGATGGTCCGGCCCAAACTGGAGCGTGTCCAGCAGAGTTGCGGCGGCCACGACGTTCTGTTGTGGGCGTGACGAAGACATCGTGGTCGCCGACTTTGGTTCGGAGGATCTGCTGCTGGCGGCTCGCCCAGCTTGTCGAAGCCCGTCATTGCGAGCTTGTCGGTTGGCCTCCTCTTGTTGCACTCGGCGCGCCTCCTCATGCTGCTCCTCTTGCAGTCGGCGCACCTCGGAAGGTGGCGTTGAAGCCATGAAATCTCGCGGGGAGGAGGAAGCTTGCCAAGGTGGAGTCCGAGTTGATGCTCGAACCACCATCCGACTTAGTGTCGGACTCCGAGTAGTTTATCGGAGTTAGGACGACTCCGACCTCCCTAGATCCAATCTGAAACGGTTCATGACCGTGTCCGAACTGAATCGCTGGAGTCGGGTCTGCTGCGCGGTTGTGGATGCACAGCGTCGCCGAATCCGTACGGAGAATTGACGATCTCTCCCCCTCTTGGCCTAACCCGCGCTGGCTCAAGGCCTAGCGCGAGTCGGACGCCGAGGGAGAGAGTTGTCCCGATGTCCGGCGACGTGAGGGACTGTCGTAGTAGATCGTCGAAAGAGATGGTGACGTCCCTGGGGCCGACTGGCGCAACGCCGGCTGGCTCTTCGGCTGGCGAGATCGGATCTGTCTCAGCCAAAGAAAGGTTGCCGAGTTGATCGGCGACGAAATCAAGGCTCCCGAAGGTGATGGTGTCTCCGTTGGAGAACTTGTTGCTCCTGACTCCGTTGATGGGATCCATCGAATCTGTTGATGAAGAACTCGCCGGTCCCCTATACCTGGCGCGCCAACTGTCGATGCTTTGCACCGGCAATAATACTATGGGGGTACTCGGCGAACTGGAATTCGGTGGATTGCAGAGGAACACGAGGGAATTATACTGGTTCAGGCCCTCAAGGTGAGGTAATACCCTACGTCCAGTTGAGGTGTTATTCCTCTGAGGGGGATTTGTGATCGATGATCTCGGGTTGCCCTCATAGGGCGCCCTGCCTCCCTTTATATACTAGGGGACAGGGGTACATGGTAAGGATCCCAGTCGGATACGACCAAGGGATTTCCTTATTAGAGATAGAATCCTACCCGACTAAGGCTATGTTTCCTTATTGTACAAGGTACAGCCTGCCGGGTGCTATCTTATCTCTAATTACATGATCTGGCCCATCCTCTATCCGAGTGGCCCATGTGCTTGTAGTGAGGTACCCGGGGCCCATGGCTCCCACAAAACATATGTACATATAAATATTTAGCTTCTAGCCAAGGAATCCTCCGATATAAAAATCTCTGAATTTTGGAGACTCAAGTACCCAATTTCCAAATTTAAAATGCCCTTTCAAATTCTCCAAAAATTCCTCAAAACAAATCCCTAGAAAATGTCAAGCAACACTATTCCATCGAGCCGATCCCTCTTCCTTTCTCAGCCCACTCGGCCTCTATTTCCCTCTCGCACGGCCCAACCAAACCATCGTCTCGCTGACGACCGGGCCCCAGTGGTCAGCCACTCTACCGTACCCGTGCACGCGCCTCAGCTTGAGCCCCACTCGTCAGTCCCTCATCAGCCAACGCCCATGCATGTGGCCGCCCGCGTGCGCACCTGTGTCTCCGCACTAGACCCCACCCGTCAACTTCTCTCTGGCCAAGCACAGTGGAAGCGGTCTTCCCTGACACATGGGCCCCATTGCCAGACGTAGTCATCGTCTTCCCCGCGTCGCCTCTCCCCGCATGAGCACCACGTGCTCAAGGAAATGCCTCGGCCGTCGCAAAATATCTCCGACCCCGTCCTGAAGTCAACAAGCTTCCTCGGTCCCGTCTCATCCCTCGCCGCGCGCATCCCTCTCTTCCTCCCCACCGGCCGACATGCCTCCCCGTTGTCTCATCCCGTCCAAGCAAGCACGCCGCACCCCAAAGTCAAAAGCCGAGACCTCCATCGTCCTGTCGCATCCTCCGCGCCCGGCAAGAAAATCACCTCGCCTTCGCCCAAAAATATCCACCGAACTCCACTGCCTCTCTCCGTTGTCTCCTTGTGCCGCACACGCCTATAAATCCACCACCCCGCCGGGAGTTCTCTCTCCACCACTGCCATAGCCTCTCAGCTTCGCCCCTTTCTCCACCGTTCTGAACCCCAATCAACCAAGCCGCCACCGCCGTCGAACTCCTCTTCGCTACACAATCCTCTTCTGCCCCTCCTTGACGCCCATCCCCGCCGGGACGAAAGACGACCAAATCCACTCGCCGCCGCGCACCATTGTCGCCGCTTCGGAACTCGCCAGCGCACAAGGTAGGGTCCTATTTTCCTCCCTCCTTTCCCTTCCCGCGGGACACCGCTTCCAAGCCAACCCATCCCGACCCCCTCCACCGCTCCTTGGCTACCAAAGACAGCCATTTCCCGAGTCGCCTCGTCGCAGCCCTCTGGCCACTGTCGCTCGCTGCCTTCGGTCACTAATTTCCTAATCGAAACCTTTCACCCCCTTCACCATCTTCCCCTCGTTCCATTCCTGCCCTCCCCTTTCTCCTGTGAGCTACCGCCCGCCGGTCTATCCTCGGCCACCATGGGCCGTCGATCCCCTCCGCCATGTCTCTTTCCCCCGGAGCAAACCCTCTGACTGGTGGACCCCGCCCCAATAATCCACCCCGGGACACTGACAAGTGGACCTGTCGGTTAAAAACCCCCTCACTTCTCACTTACCCGTGGGCCCGACCCAGTGTAAAATTTTAATTAACCCCTATTAATATATATGTCTCTATGACAAGTGGGCCCATACCAATTAAGTGCACAAGGAATCACTCCCTCCTTCTCTCACTACATGTGGCCCCCTCCCTTTTGCTCTCCTGAATGAATGACATGTGGGCCCCATCCATCTTCCTCTCTCTGACAGGTGGGCCACTGCCTCCTACTCTCTCCTCCCTATGACATGTGGGCCACTGCTTCCTCCTCTCTCCTCCCTATGACATGTGGGCCACTTCTCTCAGCATCTCTCTCCTCTACCACTAACAAAGGGCCCCACCTGTCAGCCACAAATTCCCTAAAAATAATACATTTCTCCAAGAATCCAAATAATCATTTTCTTTTTTAAAAAATCCTTAAAACTTCAAAAATCCATATCTTCCAAACCATAACTCTGATTGAGCCCGTTCAAGTCTCCAATTTTTTTAAAAAATACAATCTACCTCATGCAACTATTAGTTATTAATAATAGTATTTTATTTCTAAGGTTTTATATGTTTTTCCTCTCGTTTCGTGAAGAGTCGATGTTTCGGAAATCGTCGGACGTCGGATTTTCGCGAGGATTCGAAGACGAAGACTAAGGCAAGTCACTCCTTGACCATATTGATCCTAAATTTAAGATGATTTGTTTGCAAATTCCATTGCTAGTGTGTACAATAAATTGATCGGCCTCAGTTTGCGTGACGAACCGACGGACCTACTTAGTAGTTGCATAAAACTTGTACGATGTTCGTACCCCTTTCCTTGTTGCTCCATCCCGTGGTACCTCGGTACCATGCTCTCTGAGCACGGATTCCAATGGTCCCACCTCCAGCACAATTGTTTCTCGATTTGGGAAAATAGGGTCTACAAAAGTTTTAAAAACCCGACATGCGATGTCGGCGGGATTACGAAACAAAATTGGTTGCGAAAATTCATGATGCAAGGTGACCGCCTGTGTGGTGGCGCTTCATATTCGCATATAAGGACCGTTTCCTTGGGGAATTTCATCCGAGCATCTCACAGTGCGACCACATGGGTGGAATGGGACGCCCCTGGCCAAGTAACTAGTGTTCCCAGGATCGTTCGGTTGCTAATAAATGTGGGAGCGGCTGGGTGCCAAGAGGGCGATATGCCCCTGTCCCTGAGTACAGGAAATGAGTTCCTAGTACGTGGTTTGAGAACCCATTTATAGGGCAACGTGCTATCCTAGGTAGGCTTTGGAAAGGCCTTGTCGTGAACCTTCCCGCTGACGCGTGTGGGAAGTAAGCTCACGTCGTGTGAGTAAAGCGTACACCCTTTGCAAAGGTTTATAAACTGTTCGAACAGCCGTGTCCACGGTTATGGGCGAATGTGAGGTGATTCCTCTAGTGTAGATTTGATTGCCAGTGCTTTGCGAAAGTGAATTTGTGGTATGGGAACCGTTACCAGAATCGGCCTTAGTGACTGATGGATAACCTGAGTGGTCTAAAACGGGACTGTGTGACCCGAGATGTCGAATGACATCATAGATTAGGCTTCCCAAGTGGAAGCAGTGTGTGATTTGAGTTGAGATTATGGATGGCTTGAGGAGCCACTGAAATGGAATATGAGTTGAGATGATGTCCTAAATAGGACGAAAGTGAAAGGAAAATAATAGAGGAAGAATGAGATGACATCCTAGAAAGGACGAAAGTGAAAATAAAGTAATAAATGAGAATACGGTGAAAAGCTGCTTGAGGGTAGACCCATTGAACCACTGTCATGATCTGACAGGTGGTATAGGAATAAACTTGACTAAAGCTATAAACAATTAAAATCTGATTCGTCTGCTTGAGTTGTTGCAAAGCAATTCGCGGACAGGATTGAGGCGAGAGCCTCCTTCCAGTTACACTGTGACAACCCACACTTAGGGTTTTGAAAATGTTTTCAAATGAAAAGATTTGTGAAATAAACCCTAGCCTTTCTTTGGTAGCCTGCATGACTCACTTTTCTATGACTTGCTAAGTACGTATGTACTCAATCCATCCCTATTTCCCCTCCTTTAGGATGATTGAAGTTGAAGTGAAGATTAGTGTTTCTTTCCTAATTCCAAGCCATTGCTTGTGGATTGGGTTCCCACTGCGTTGTCATTCCGCTGCTGCTGATCTGTTTGCAGGTTGCTGCTCAGGGCTTGCCCAAAGTTGCAACTTATAAAGGTATTATATATATATAGCTGCTATGGTACATCTCGATTGACCGCGGGTACCACAAGGTTTCCTGGGAGTGGTATTAGCATCGCGGTTCCATGGAAGTTGGTTCACGCTAATCTCCTGCGGTGTTTCCTCTCTGGTATCACTGTAGGTGGTGCCAGGGCAGGGGGTGTTACATTTTTCTTCCACAAGGCACTGACCTAGGTGTCGGGTCTTTCAAACGTTGCGTAAAACTCAGATTTTACCCAAAGGTTTCTCAAATTTTGAAGTTTGAAGGCGACCGTCAGTACTCGCACAGGAGTGCGCAAATACCGAGGCACGATAGTGGTGGTTACAAGGGAACAGGATATAACAATGTCAAGAAAGGATTAAAGTGCAACAAGGCTAGGAAGGCCCATCGATCTGACTCGTAGACGGGGCCAAACTGTTTAGTGCACGACTATCGATGCAATTTCACAAACAAAATAATTTAAATTCATTTATAGGCTCAATTGATCAAAGGTTACTTGCCTTGCTCTAGGTCTTCATGAGTCTTCAAGAAATCTCGGTGAAATCCGCTCCGAAACGAATTTCCGATGGTGGTTACTATGCATAAACAATTAAAATCTACACAAAGACCAAGAAAAGAACTCTATTTAGTACTACTAATAGTGTCATTAGATAAATCTCAATTTTAAAAAATTACTAGAGTTTGAACGGAGTCAATCGGAGCTACGGATCAAAAGATATGAATTTCCGAAGTTTATTTGATTTTCTAGATAGAGGAAAAAGGGTTAATGATTTCCAGAAAGAATATTCTTGGGAATATTCTCATTGTATCATTGCCAAGGTGGGGTCACTGGTGGCTGGGGCCGCAAGCCAGGGAAAGAGAGAGGGAACAGAGGCCTGCGGTCACTGGTGGCTGGGGTCCAGCTGCCAATGGAACAGAGGGGGGTGCACGTCGTGGACCACGGTGGACTGAGGGGAGTGGGACCCACACGCCAGTCATTCGGTTCACATGAGCAGGCGTATGGACATGGAGAGAGGGGCTTCTCGGTGGGGGCGTGGGGTCCAGATATCAGCGAGAGAGGGTTGAGGTGCACGGTATGGGTTGCGGTGGACCGAACGTGAACCATAATGGACGGGCCCACATGTCAGCGATGGTGGTCACTGGACCGGGTGCACTGCGGGAGGACGGCGCGACTGACTCGACATGTGTGGGACCGGGCAGCACCGAGCTAGCACGGGGGTGGGAGGCCACGTGGTCATCTTCCTCAGCCGTCACCGAGCGAGGGAGACATGTGGAGATCGGATGGCTCATGATGGTGAGAGGCGAAAATGGGGTGGTGGCAATCAGCGGCGCCGGCGGGAGGAGGGGACCGTGGTGAATGCCGTGAATGGCTCAGATTAGCGAGATAGAGAGCACCGGCAGCTGGGGGCGATATGCTGAGGGCGACTGGGAGAAAAAAGGGGGAGAAGGGTCGACAACCATGGCGGCGGTCGTGAGGGAGAGGCCTGCGCATAGGGTCTGACGGCGGCCGATAGCGAGCGGCGGTGAGAGGGGAAGGAAGGTGTTGGAGAAACTAAATTACAGTGTTGAATAAAATTGATTCATTGAGATTAATCCCCTTAGAAATTCAATCACCTATGCGGAAAATTAATTCTAATCACTGACCTGCTTGTGAAGCCATCTTGACTTGATTTCTTCTTCTTCTCTGCTTCCTCTTCTTCTTGATGCTTCTCTGCGTGTGTGTGCCGACGGACGGATTGATGAAGACCTCACGAACCCCTTCTAGTGCGTTTGTGGATCGGACACAATTAGGGTTTGTAGTCGGAGACCGAACGGCGTCCCGTTCTTCTCCAATTTCTCTTTTATATGTGCACTAGTGGGGCTCGGGGGTTTCCTTCGGTTTAGGAGGTTCGGTTGAATCCACCGATCACGGATTCTATTCGTTATCTTATCTCTAAGCCGATAAAACAACCAACATTCTCCCCTTGATTTAGAGGCTTAATTAATTTCTAAGTCTATTAAGTAAAACAGCTCCCCAAGGCAATGTGTCATAACAACTTTAAACGTCATTAAGACTACAAGACCTATAGTTCACTATAATACTTAAATAAACTCATATCTTAACTTAGCGGGTGTTGATTGAAAAATTAATCCCCTATTTCCAGGATCTTAGTCAAAGGCAATCACTTAATCCCATGCCGGCTACATGTTCTTTAAATAAGTTGGGAGGTAAGCCTTTGGTTAGCGGATCCGCAAGCATAAATTTAGTAGTTATGTACTCAATCTTAATTGTTTGATCCTGGACTCTATCTTTCACAATATGATATTTAATGTCAATGTGTTTGGCAGCTTCACTTGACTTGTTGTTACTCGTATAGAATACTGCAGCTTCATTATCGCAGTATATAACAAGTGGTCTCTCAATGCTGTCAACCACTTTTAATCTTGGGATGAAATTCTTAAGCCATACGGCCTGCCCCGTCGCATGGTAACATGCTACAAATTCCGCTTGCATTGTCGACGATGCAGTAAGCGTTTGTTTAGAGCTTTTCCATGAAATAGCTCCTCCCGCAAGGGTGAAAATATATCCTGAAGTGGATTTCTTTGTGTCTGCGCACCCCGCGAAATCAGCGTCTGAATAGCCTAGGACTTCAAGCTTATCAGACTTTTTGTATGTAAGCATGTAATGTTTAGTTCCTCATAAATAACGCAAAACTTTCTTTACTGCCTTCCAGTGGTCCATTCCTGGTTTAGACAGAAATCTGCCAAGCATCCCTGTGACGAATGCTAAGTCTGGTCGCATACAGACTTGTGCATACATCAAGCTTCCGACAGCTGAAGCATAAGGTACCTTGTCCATTTCTTTAGATTCTAACTCATTTCTTGGACTTTGGAATAATCCGAATTTATCGCCCTTCATTATTGGAGCAGGTGAAGAGGCGCACTTACTCATATTATATCTTTCTAAGATTCTTGAGATGTAAGCTTTCTGAGATAGTCCTAGCACTCCTTCGGACCTGTCTCGGTGAATCTCAATGCCCAAAACATAAGATGCTTCACCGAGATCTTTTATATCAAACTTTGATGACAAGAATTCTTTAGTTTCTCGCAGCAGGTTCTTATCGCTACTTGCTAATAAAATGTCATCAACATAGAGTACTAGGATGATGAATTTACCACCTTTATATTTAACATAAATACAGTTGTCCACCTCATTCTCCTTAAATCCGAATTGTCTGATGATCTGATCGAATTTAAGGTTCCATTGCCTGGACGCTTGTTTAAGTCCATAGATGGATTTATTAAGCTTGCATGCTAAATGGCCTTTTTCTTCCATAACAAAACCTTCCGGTTGTGTCATGTAAATATTTTCTTTTAGGTCACCATTTAGAAATGCAGTCTTTACATCCATCTGATGGAGTTCTAAGTCAAAGTGAGCCACTAGCGCCATGACAATTCTGAATGAGTCTTTCTTAGAGACAGGAGAAAAAGTTTCATTATAATCAATTCCTTCTCTCTGTGAAAAACCCTTAGCAACTAGCCTTGCTTTGAATCGTTCAATGTTCCCTCTAGAGTCAAGCTTGGTTTTGTAGACCCACTTACAGCCTACGGTTTTGACTCCTTTAGGAACTTCTACTAAATCCCATACTTTATTATGGCTCATTGATTTTAGTTCATCTTCCATAGCCTGAAGCCACTTAGATGAATCCTTGTTGTTTATTGCTTCTTTAAATGAGGTGGGATCATCTACCTTCCCCGTGTCTTCTTCATTCATGTATACTTCATAATAATCAGGGATGGCAGATCTCCTCACCCGCTGTGACCTTCTTAATTCTTGAGTTTCATTGTTTGTCACTTGAGGTTGAGGATCTTCATGTGGAGGTTCTTCTTCATTATGTGTCACTTCAATCTGTTGAGGCTCATCATCATTATTACTCTCAATATTTTCCTCAACAAAAGGTGTAGTACCAGACGGTCCAGAATTATCCGTTGGCGGTGCTACATCACGTGGCACATTAGAAATTATGGTATGTTCTGAATAATTGGAATATCAGTCTCTCGGATTTCCGGAGTTTGAATATTAGCCCGAATTTCCTCAAGATTAATTTCCCTTGTCTGTGAGCTCCCCCATTTATTGTCTCAAAGAAGACAGCAGTCTAGTCTCCACAAATTTAGTAACCCCGATTTGGGCAATAAAATCGGTATCCTTTGGATCTCTCGTATACACCGATAAAATGACAGCTCACAGTCCTTAGATCTAATTTTTTTAATTGTGGATAATATTCTGGCCTTGCGCACGACAGCCCACACACGTAAATAATTGAGTGTCGGTTTTCTTCCCGGTCCACAATTCATAAGGGGTCTTAGGCACTGATTTACTAGGCACTCTATTGATTATGTGTGCAGCTGTTTTAAGTGCTTCAATCCACAGCTCTAGGTGACAGAGTAGAGTGATTCAGCATACTGCGCACCATATCCAATGAGTGTGCGGTTTGCGTCGTTCTGCTACCCCATGCGTTTTGCCTGAGGCCGTTTAAGAGTCTCCAGGCATGGAATATTGGGCAATAATACCATGTTGCTGGAGATACAAGGCAAACATGGACCAGGAATTTGCCCAAATGGAGCGTGTTTCCCGTAGTATTCACACCGCGGTCCGATCTCACAATTTTAATTTAACAGACGCATTATGCTGATTCTCCACTTCAACTTTAAATATCTTAAATTTCTCAAGAGATTCGGAACGGTCGCTTATGGGGTAAATGTAACCATATAGGGAATAATCATCTGTGAATGTTATAAATGAATCAAAATCCATCCACAGATGTCACCGGGAACGTTCCAACATCCACAAATATCAGTGTGAATTATTTATCTAGTGGACTTGAGCTCTAGTGGCTCCATTCTTTCTTTATTGTTTTAGTAAATTTCCCAAATAATGCCCATCTATGCAATGATCCGTCGTCAGAAAGTCAGTCTAAGGGAAGATTAACGTCCGTATCTCTCTCTATGAGACGTTCAATTCTCCCATACACCCCAAAAATTTACCGGCCTAAGCGACCCCCGAGTGCCATAATGTTCGACGTACGTCTCATTAATCATCATTCATTACTTTATCATTGCAGGCATTATTAACATTCAGGACATATGCATCCAAGAGAGCAAAAATCATAGCTTATCTCGCACGAAGTATGTCATTAAGCCCAATCACTTTATTATCTAATTTAATGTAACATATTCTCTTGAAATAATGATCCTTTTCTGTCAATTAAACACTCGAACAAGCAATGAATCCGGTTTCTCTAATTGAGGGAGCAAATAAAACTAAATTATTCAGAATTAAATTGTAGCCACTAGGGAGTCTAAGTAAGGTCTCCAACCTTCACTCGATCCTCTCGCCTCCATCAGCTACTCTTAGGCGCTCCCCGCTTTGCTACCGCCTGGAACAGTAGTCAATCCTTGCAATCCAGAGTTACAAGACGCGCCGTGCGCGGACACAGTGGCACCTGAGTCAACCCACCAGGTATTAATGGAGAATTCAGAGTAAACATAACTCATTAACATTTGATATTTCATCAATCTCATTTAACCTTTCTTAGCTAGCCACTCTCGGAAGCGTGACAATCCCTCTGCCAATGTCCATCTTTATCTGCAAAAACTTGCAATATATGACTTGCAGTGGTGGAGGCAGCTAAAGCTTGAGACTGAGGATGCGGGCTTCTTGAAGCAGTGTTACTCCTCCAGACTTATGAGGGTGATATGGCTTCTTTCTGCACTACCCGACTTGGCTTTGATTGTTTCCTCTGCCTTTAGCATGGATGAGGTTGAGCTGAATCTTTAAGTTTCTGCTTATCAGCCTTTTGTCGCTCTTCACTCTTCCACTCGAGTGGGGATCAATTCTGCTACGGTCCACTTCTCTTTTGAGTCATTATTACTAATTAATCTTGAAGGGACCATAGTCCAGGAACCAAGAGAGTTGCAATATGAAATGCACTAAGAAACTGTCAGACAATTCCATGTCCATCGGTCTTTAGTGTATGGTGCCATAATGAGTCATGCTCAAGGATGTGCTTTCTTACAACCACCTTTGCCATCATAACTGGCTGGTGATCAGCCTTACTTGATTAAGACTACTGGCATCTTATTGACTCTAGATGAAGTCTTAAAGTTCTCTTCAATGTTTGCCAGTACGTCCGCCCTTACCAGTCGTTTCCGAGTTCGTGCCCCCAAATCGCTCCAATACCATTCCTGCCGAGCGATTAGTACTCCTTGATGTACATGAGAGACATTCTCTGTTTGGACTTTCCAAGAGGCTACTTTTTCGTTCGTAACTCCACTTGGTATTATCATAAATCTTCCTGACTATTCGTCAGTGTCTATGCGTGTACCTTGGCTCCACAGGGGAGTCCTGCTCTAGATTGCTAAGTCATAGTCCACCATGCCAAGATTCAGTAGCACATCGTTCTTCCAACTCAGCGAAATTTTGTCCATCAAATCGGGGTTCACAATTTTAAGCTGCCCCAATGCTGAAAATAACCAATGGAAGAAAAAATATTAAGTATTTAAATAATTGCCATATGATTAATTAACTTGCGTTGGCTCAATTAATCCACATGCCCGATGATAGGCCTCTTTTTCTATTAATCACCGTTGGGCAGAAAAAATTTTAGAAAAGTATATGAAGTGACAAAAAAAAACTAATCCTTAATTACATCACCGTTGGCAGCAAAATAATTAAGGAAAATTAATATGATTAATTTATTTGACATGAACCCCCTTATAATTAACGTTGGTCAAAAATAATTTCACATCATAAATATTCTCTAGCAAAACTTCCCGTTGGTTCCATTCAGCTAGAAATATTTTCAGCTCTGTGCTTAGAAGAATAATTTCATAATTTTTCAGCATTTTTAATGGCCAGAAAGCCCCATATAAGGGATCTCCTCTTGTAAATAACAAATGAATAAAACCAGTGGGAAATATGGGCTTTAATTTCAAGCCACAATTCCCACTTCTTATTCATTTTTATACAGAAAATCCCTTACTTTCTTCTTGCCCATAATGCCTTTTGAAATTGAGTGTGTGAGCCTGGGGGCCGTGGGCGCGCGGCGCCGCGAGCGCGGCGCGGGCCCGGGCGCGGGCCGAGCACGGGCACGGCCAGGCAGGGGCGCGAGCGACGAGCACGGGCGCGGCGCGTCGCGCGGGGCCCGGGCGCGAGGCGCGAACGCGGGCGCTGGCGCGGGGCGCGGGCGCGAGTCATCCCGCGTCTAATTTTGTTATCGCCGTCCCGATCTCAATCGACGCTGAGATCAGATCCACCGGATTAAATAAAATCTGCGGCGGCGGCGAACCTAACCGTAGCCCCGGCCAATCCCCTTTCTCCTCTTCTTCTTCCCTGACGCCCTTGACGAGCAAGCGGCGGCGGTGACGGCGACGGCGACGGCGACGATGCACGAGCAAAGCAGCGGCAGACGACAGCCAATACCGTCTTTCCTCTTCCCCCTCCGTCCCCAGTTCTCTCCGGTGCGCAACAGCAACACCGAGGCGAGCCTCGGTCTCGCGCGGCAGCGACGGCGCGAGACCGGTCTGGGGCAGCGGAACATGGCTTACGCGAGCAGCGAGGAGTAGCCCGAGCACGGATGCGAGCACATCAGCAGCGAAGACGACGAACCGGTAAAATAATCCGATTTCATTGTATTCGCGTTGATTTGTGGTCTTATTCAAATTAGGCGTTCTTCGATTGGGATTTGATCTTTGCCGAGTTAATTGATGATGACTTCACTAAGGATAGATTTTGGGATTAAATTCTAAGGGCTTGGCTCTGATACCACAATGTTGGAGAAACTAAATTACAGTGTTTGAATAAAATGATCATTGAGATTATCCCCTTAGAATTCAATCCCTATGCGGAAAATTAATTCTAATCACTGACCTGCTTGTGAAGCCATCTGACTTGATTTCTTCTTCTTCTCTGCTTCCTCTTCTTCTTGATGCTTCTCTGCGTGTGGTGCGCGACGGACGGATTGATGAGACCTCACGAACCCCTTCTAGTGCGTTTGTGGATCGGACACAATTAGGTTTGTAGTCGGGAGACCGAACGGCGTCTCCCGTTCTTCTCCAATTTACCTTTTATATGTGCACTAGTGGGGCCTCCATGGGTTTCCTTCGGTTTAGGAGTTCGGATTGAATCCACCGATCACGGATTCTATTCGTTATCTTATCCTAAGCGATAAAACAACCACAGAAGGGACCGACATGGCGGTGATGAGCTACGACGACGTGAGCAGAAATCACAGAAGTGCAACGGCAGCTAGTGCGCGTCCCCAACGAGATGAAAGGGGGTTTCGGGAGGCGTAGCTCACCAACAAGCAGGGATGGTGCCATGGTGGTTGGGGGCAAAGGCGATGCAATGGGTTCGACGATGCGGCATACACGGGGCGGCCTGGAAGCGCCGCATGCGGTCGTCGCCGCATGGCTAGAGTTTGGCCAAGGACAATGAGCCCGTTTCCTGAGACCCGAAGCGAGAGGAGGTGAAGGGCCTCGGAGAGGACTTTTATAGGAGACGCTCGGGCTAAGTCGTTCATGATGCCGCCAATAATGGAGGAGTGAGGAAAATGGCACCGCAGTGTGGGATTTTCTCACGTGGTGTATTCGGTGAACGGCGTGGATGCATTGGGTGGCAAATAGGCGGTGGATCGTGGGGTGGAGTTTGGAAGTGAGCGCGGCTGGTTGGCACGGGAGATTTTTGGCCATGACGCCAGCAACGCGATGACTTTTGACCGAGCATCTCATGGGACTGGAGCAGATGAGAGAGGGAGAGGAGCTAAGGACGGCAACGCGGTCCAAGCCGTGGTGGCTAGCGCGGGCAGTGGAGGACCAGTATGCGGGGATGGCGGACGCCGATGGCTGACGAGATGGGGCAGCCCGGCTCGGCTTTTTGACCGAATGGTCATGGCACGGATGGGGAGAAACGGGGTCGTGACGGAAGACGATGGCCGTGTCCAGACTCGTAGTGCGGGCGGGCGGTGGCTTGATTCACTAGACACAGGCGAGCCCCGGAGGTCAGGTGCAAACAGCGGCATCCATGCGGCTGCGGTCGGGACGAGTGGGGCGAGGGGAGGGAATTGAACGGCCGCGTGGCACTCGGGGACACGTGGCGAGGATCTAGACAGTGCAGGGCGGTCTACACAGTGAGCGGGCAACAAGAGGACGATCGATGGCAGGCGCTGGCATGGCGGAATCGGGATGACCGCACGGGAGCTTGGGCGGCTTACTGGCAGCTATCCGGTGACTGATCGGCTTGTGCACGGTTGCATGAGTGTGGCCATGGCCGCGCAAGGAGGGAGAGAGAGGCCCCATTAGGAATAGTATTCCTTTTGTTTTCAGGGATTATTTGTTTGGTTTTGGGCTTTTAATGATCTTGAAAAAGGGATTTGAATTCAAACCATCTCATTTGAACTCAGATATTTCAAGGAGTCACTAAAGGGGAACCAAGGGAGAAAATTGGTATTTTGGAATAGATTTTGTAATTTGGCCTTGAAGGAATAAATGCAAGTGGACTTGAAGGGAGAGCCTCAAATTCAAATTTAGGATTGAATTCAAATATCAATAATTGAATTCCCAAGGCTTCAGATTTGGAGGAAAACAAAGAAGGGGAAGCAAAGGGAAAGAATTGAATTGTGTATTGGGAACCTCATAGATTGGCCCTGGCGAGGATTCAAAGAGAAAGAAAGCTTTTGACTCCCAAAAGGAATTTAATTCTCGGGTTCGAGAATTGATTTCACCGGAAACTTTGCCAGGAAGTCAAGGGAAATAGTTTAGGTTTTGATTCTGATCCTCGAACGACATCGAAGCGAAATTTTTGAGGGTTGTCGTTAGGGTTTTAGAACGAGCTCAAGTTACGGCGATTCGGAACTCGGGATTGCTTTGGAACCAGATTTTTTTTGAGAGCTGGTTTTGGAGAGTTTGTTTTGAGATCGAAGACAAGGGGATAAACAGAATCTTAGGCACGACCTCACAACACACAGCACAAGAGCGAAATTTTCACGGATAGGTTTTTATTAAATAGCAGCATTACATCTCGTGAAAGTGGGGCGTTGCAGGGTGACTGCGTTGCAAGGATACGGAAAAGCGGCAGGCGATATTGGCGAGCGAGTGATACACAGCGTCATCGGCGCAGGGGGACGGCCGGCGGGTGTTCCTTGTGTCGATTTGTGGCGCGAGCGTGGGCATAAAGAACGGGCAAGCTAGGGCGAGTTTGAAATCGACGACGCCGGTGCGTGCACGGAGAGAGACAGAGCTCTCTCTCGCGGCCGCGACACGTGCGGACGCTTGCGTGCCACGCATGGAGGGGTCGAGGCAAGCAACGGCACATGCTGGCTAGCGAAATGAGGCCCGTGGGAGGTTGAGAGAGAGGTTAGACTGGGCCAACAGGGGGGAAGGGGAAGATGACAGCCCACGGAGGAAAAAAAGGATTTGATTTAAAAGGGATTAATTTCAGGGGAAAATGATTTGCAAATTTTGTTTGAGTGGGAATATTGATCACAGATTTGAGTTGGTTCGAGATCTTGGCACATGCCATGACAGCAAACAAAGAGCCATATTTTCACGAGTTCCAGTCATTTTATTAAATAGTTTACACCTAATGCCAGGCGTACATATTTAGAACCTAGCAAAAAGATGGATGCCTTCAAAATGATGGAGCTAGTTTCCTCTTGCTTTCACAGACCATATCAGTAGTGTTATTTCTATTTAGATCCACTGTTCTAAACCATAGATTAATGGATGATCTTTTCCCCGTCCTTATTTCCCCGTAGATTTCATGCTAAACCATGATTCATGCTCCAATAATAACATCCCACCTTATTTTTCCCATCCCACGAAGCACTCTTTCCCCATTCATCACCCATGCCAACGCCATTCTCCTCTCAATCCCACATGTTGCCCCTTATCCCTCTACCGCCTTGTTGACACCACCTCCAGTGCAAGCGAGAACCCCCGTTAGATCAACCTCCCCCTCCCTTTACTGCTCCTCCTCCCTAAGTCGAGGTGCGTTGAGGTGCTGCCGTCTCAATAGTCTTCCCTGATGTCCCCTAACCACTTTAGATCCCATGTCTCATCATTGATCCCCGCTCACTACCCTCCTCCAACCCCACAGCTCCAGCGGCGGTGGTGCAACCTCACTATCCATCCGTGTCCACTGTCCACGCTGGTCAACTGCCACTTGTACGCCTTCCCTTAATATTTTCTCACTGACCCCTTACTCACCTTACCCTAACTCTGAGACTGTAATTGTTTTTGTTTGAGAAAATCGAGTTGTCACCATGCTAGAGAAAAGAAGCTCACCTATGCTAGAGAGAAGGTTGGCTAGCTCATAGTTATGGCCCTTATGAGCTACCTGCTGCCTCCTTTCCACCTTCCATCCTCCCTAGAGCTTCAACTTATGTATAAAGAGCGTAGATTAATACGAAATCATTTAGATAAACACATCATATCCACATTTCATCCACAGTTATTTTCATTAAAAATATGATTTTGTTTGGAGCTAGTGTTTCTCTGTTGGTCATTTTGCATTGCCACAGTTCGTGTAGTTTCTAATAATAAAAAACTATCTAACCCCAATGCAGATCTATTTCTCATGTTATTCTAGTTGGCCCCCTCTTGTCCATGATCTATCATAGAGGGGAGCATGACACTATGCTGTCATATACTCTTGGAATCGGTACACAAGGGTCTTTTCATTCTAGTTTGGTAGTTATAGTTTCTATAGACTTTGTTATAGAATCTATGTGATTTCTTTTCATCAATTCAGTTGGTCATCATTTGAAGGAATATTGACATTTCCCCATAACCTCATATCTTTTATTTCAGTATCAAAACCTATTAGTTGACATTAGCCTATCAGACGAGGTTGGAGACGTAAATCATTTACATTATCTTTTAAAAAAACTACCTTTTGCCATATAAAATAGTTCTGCAACAACATGTAGAGACTATGGGACCATAGGCGCAAATGTGATGATGGACAAGACAATGTTGCCATGGGAAAAGATGCTAGCTAGTGGTTGTGCCATAGATTTGCATAGTTAGAAATAGGAAAAAGTATACTTTGACTCCCTCAACTATTGGCTGAATCTGATTCATATCCCTCAACCACAAAACCGGATATATCCGCATCCCTCAATTATTAAACCAGTGCAAAATGACTTCCTTGGTTGTTTTGAGGGTGTTTTAGGCTGACGTGGCATCTACGTCTGCACGTTGACCTGTCTTCATCATTCCTACATGGAGCTTAACGTTAGCATTCCACGTCAGCAAACTAAAAATAAAAAATATAGTGTCCCATATGTCAATCATCTCAGGGAAAAATAAAAAATATAGCGAGACCCACAATGGCAATCCTCTCTCTCTATTTCTCTCCCTTTCTCCCCCTATATGGCAGCTTCCCATCCCCCGACGGCAATGCGCCCCTTGGCTTCCCGAAGATGCACCGGCGCCACGGGGACGGGGATGAGGACTCGAGCGCGGCTGTTCTAGTGGCTCTGGATGGACGAGGAGGAGCTGGTCATCCTGCGCGGGTTCCTCGAATTCACGACGCGGCTGGGCACCACGTTCGTGTCGCACCAGTACGACATGGTCCCCCTTCTATGAGGAGATCCAGCGGCGCGCTCTCCTTCAAGTTCACCAAAACCAACTCATTCGAGAAGCTCCGTCCTCAAGCGTTACGCGCCTCATGGCCCACCCAGGGCAGGGCTTCAAGAGCGCGCACGAGGGCGTCATCTATGAGCTCGTGCGCCACATCTGGCCGCCCAGCCTCAAGCGCGGAGGAGCTACTCATCCTGCGCCCAGGTCCATGCCCACACCGAGAGGAAGGGGAGGGCGGCGCGTCCGGCAGAGAACGGCGTAGATAGAGGAAAAAAAGAAGTTGGTCACTGTCTGTGGTCCCATGCATATTTTTATTTTTTTGTTGATTTTGTAATGCCACGTAGACACCATGTACAGAAGAAACCAGGCGGTTTTGCGGTTATATGATACGAATCAGATTCGTGCCATAGTTAAGGGAGTCAAAATATACTGTTTCCTTGGTAAATGAGCATGCAGGCTATAATGGGCCCAATGATGCACAACAATTGCGTTGGTCTCTTAGAGAAGTCCACGATGATCGGGCTTTTGTCCACTAGAATGAAAGGTTTCAAGGTTTTGACTAGGAAGAATTCTTTTGGCCCAACCTATAAGATGTACGTTTTCACGAAGAAATGGAGCATTGGGCCGACTAACTCGTAGCAGCTAAAAAACACATATTGTTTATTCCCCTTTTCCTATTGAAGAGAGCCCACGCAAACCGAATATTTTTTTGATTTTATATATTTATTTATTGTATTAAAGATTTGCAAAAGTAGATTTTTGTTTGAAAAAATTGCAAAAATAGACTCCCACCGCCACCCCTCTGGAGGGCGTGTTTTTAAAAATCGCCCTTCCAGAGGGCGATTTTATGACTGTGCTGACGGCCGTTGGCCCCCCGCCGATGCGCCGTCAGCCATTTTACGGGCGGCCCCCGGGCCTCCCAAAAACCGCTCCTCTCAGAGGGCGGCAAGGGGCCGCCTGCAAAAAAACTGGGCGGGCGCGGCCGACGGGGCGCGGGGCGCGGGCGCTGCGCTGGCAGCGGGACGCGGACGCGGACGCGGTTGCGGGCGAGGGCGCCAGAGGCACGGGCGCGAGCACGGGAGGCGGCTGGGGGCGGGCGCGGGGTCCGAGGCGCGCGACGCGGGGCGCTACGCGCCCTGGCGCACGAGCGCGGCCATGGGCGCTGACGCGCGGCGCGGTGCCGAGACAGGGCGCGGACGCGGAGCGCGGGGAGGAGGCCGCCCCAGGGCGGCATTTCGCAGGCGGCCCCTTGCCGCCCCCTGAGAGGCGGTTTTTAGAGGCCGGCGGACGCCCGTAAAATGGCGACGGCCGATCGGCGAGAGCCCGATAGCGTCAGCACGTCATAAAATCGCCCATCTGGAAGGACGATTTTTAAAAACCGCCTCCCAGAGGGCGTGGAGTCTATTTTTACAATTTTTCAAACAAAAAATCTACTTTTGCAAATTTTTAATAAATAATATAAAAATCAAAAAAATTCCACGCAAACCATTATCACTCACGAGCCAAAGCCCAATGAGAGCGAGGATGGTCAATGATGTTACGACACCCATTTAATTTCCATTCTGGTGTAGCCAATCAAAATTTGTAGCAACAAACCATTCTTATTTCTATCAGAACCCTATAAATAGAGGACTCGTTGATCCTGCATCTTATGTCTATTTTGCTTTATTGTCTCTTGTGTGCATTGTCGCATCTGCATATTCTCGACCCATGTATTAAGAAAAGATAAACGGTTTATAGGAGAAGGAACGGATCCAGTGATCCAATGATGTGTCACTCTCCAACAAATGACAAATCACAACACCATAAAATAAACCTATAAAATTTCTCGCAAAATTTTTTTTGATTTGCAATTGTCGAATTATTTAGCACATTGCCGAAACTGCATTCGAGAAGAAGAGCACTTCTAGAATCATTAGTGTGACATTGGTTTCATTGAGCTCTCAGGTTCTCTCGGAACACCAAATTATAATTTTTGGTTGCCGTCCTAGTTGGGTCAGCTCCCTGTATTCTCATTTCCTTCTTAATTGACCGGCGATCGGCAGAGCTCTTGTCTTTTTCTTTAGAAAAAAACAAACTTATAAATCGGCAACGCAGGCTATCGAAACAGGGTAATTTCGTTTCATACAACGCATGTCCGGATCAGCTAAAAGACGGCAGCTCAGCTTTCGCCGCTCCATCGAATAGATTGGGCTATAATGGTGGGCATGGCGCCGGCAGAAGACCATGCAGGAAAATGACGATTTTGCGAGGGAGTCGCCCGATCTTCCGGGCCCATGTCTCCAATTGTCCAAGCTTACAATCAACACCCGTTACGAACTGGTAGCCACTTCTTTGCTCGCGGAAAGTACAGGCGCCGTCGGCATCAGCAACTTGTTCTGTTGCACACTTCAGTACTGGTTCATCAAATGATCAAAAAGCACCACTTAGGCCAGTGGTAACCTGTTGCACATGGAGAGCACTGAGCTGATGATGATTTGATTAGCGATAACCCCAACTAACGTCCTGTCTCCCTTCAATCTCCCCTTTAAACTGAATCGGAAAATTGAACTTGCTGCACCACAGAACAGAAAAAGGATACAGCAAAGTACGCACCCTGTCTAATTTCTTATGTTGATCGATCACTTTTTGGCAAGAGAATATCTTCGATCGACTTTGTTGCTTGCTACTGCATGCATGCTCTTCTTCAGGATCAGAGCGAATGTCGCCCCAAGTTGGATCGAAACGCCGATGGTGGACGATATCAGGAGTGCATGCGTGAAAACTAATCAAGTCTCACTTAAAATAATAATTACGTCAAGTTGGCAGCTCAGCCGTGTGCCACTGTTCGTGATAACTCCAACATCCAGCGAAAAAATACTTTACTGTCCTGCAGCGAATTTCCTGTGCTACGAGTATATATGCAATCAGATAGTAGTATACAGTATGTATAACAAAGGTGAGTTTGCGTGGTGAGGTTCGTGTTTAGTGGACTTACACACCGTTCGCCAGTGCTTTTTGAAGCTTAATAAGCTAACACGTAAAACGAGAAATATTATAGTAGGTGATTAATTAAGTATTTACTATTAAAAACTTAAAAAATGGATCTATTTTTTTAAGCTACTTTTATATAAAAAAATTTTTAAAAAAACATCATTTATCGTTTTGAAAAATATGTATGCGGAAAATGAAAAATAAGCCGCCGCCAAAACGAAAACCGTGTTAGTGCAGTAGTGCATGTTAATTAAGCTACAGAGATTCCACCTGAACTACCACCGCATACATTGCGTTTTTTGCTCCTGTTTTAAATACTCAAAAGGTATGTACAGCCTACAGCACTCCAAATTCCCCCTGGAGACTTGAACAGAGTGCCCGGCAATGAGGTCATGACCCCACGCCGGCGACTAAAGAACGACGGGGAGGGCTCCATTTCCGGCGACCTCCACACGACAGGACACACCTCGCCGTGCCGCATTGGTGTTAAACAAGGCATCGTTTTTTAAATTGCGACCCACTCAAAACGATCGCGAGATCTTTCTGAAGCGGTCAAGCTAGGCAGCGGCAAGTGGGGTGATAGTATGGCGGCCAGCTTATAGGTGGGGCCGCTTCGTCAGTGGCGGTGATGGATCGGACAGCTTGGTGTTGCCGCTGGTGCATTTCACACGGCGGAGTCGTCGCCTCCGTTGACGTGGGTTTGGCGCCGCGGCGAGGAGGAGGCTCCGGCAGACAGTGGGCAGCGGGCTGGGAGCGAAGCCAGCGTCGACCGCAGTCCGGGTGAAGCATGGCCGCAGACGGCGGGAGGGCCTTCACCTTCTCGCCGGCCACCAGCGCGCTGATGCATATCGAGCACTGCGCCGCCTGCTCGTCCTCCTCGCCGCCGCCGCGGCAGCCCTTCCCTGCGGGATGCGTCGAGGAGTCGCGGGGGAGGTACAGCGTCACCGGCAGGCCCCCGATCGCCTCGGCGTCTAGTCCGGGCATCGGTGCCGCCGCGGCCCCGCCGCCCCTGCCGACGACGACGACGAGGCCTCCGGGTCGCGGCGACTGTACCGTGGCACGCCCACCGGAGGTACAGGCAGAGGGCGACGAACACCACGCGGCGAAGAGCAGCCCTACCACAGGTACACGGCGCGCCGTGCACCGCAAAGTTGCTATCATCGACATCCCCATACGCCACCGCATCACCTGGTCGTCCCCAGCGGCGCCCTCCTGCGCGGCCATTGCTTCCGCAGCCAGTAGACAGCTAGCTAGCTAGCGCACGCAGCACGCTATATGTGGCGGAGAGCTGGGCGCGCATGGGAGTTTGACTGCGGCCGGCCGGCGTGCGGTGGAGGCAAGTAGCCGTCGCGCTCGATGGAGCGAAGAAGCTTCGGCGTCTGCGCGCAAGTGGAACGCGCGCGCGCGCGGTGGTGTCGTGTGGCGTGGCGAGCGACGCGCGCGCGGGCACCGAGAGACAGGCAGCCGCGGATCGCAGAGAAGAGAGATGCGATGGGTTCGTGTGGTTTAAAAAATTCAAACGGCAGGCCGTCCCTTTAAGGTTGGTAAAGGCAGCTTCAGCCCGCGCGCGCCGCTAGTCGGAAAATAGTCCTAGCAGGTGGTCTTTGAATTGCATTATCCTTCTTTTTTTATAAGTTATACGTAAAACAAAAAACATTATTAGTGTTAATTAATAAGTATTAATTATTAGAAACTTAAAAATAGATCTATTTGATTTTTTAAGATAATTTCGTATAGAAAATTTTTGCAAAAAACACAAAATTTTTTTGCAAAAAACACACGATTTAGCAGTTCATGAAGCGTGCTTACGGAAAACGAGAAAATAAGCCACCGCTATAAGTGCTGTCAAACACCACCCAAGTCTTAGGGCTGTGTTGGCTTTCAGAGGTTCGGCTGGTCTTGTTTGTCGTTTTTTATGAGCATGGTTTTTGAGGTGCTAAACGGTCCGTTTCATACAAAAATTTTCTATATAAAAGTTTATAAAAAATCAAATAAATTTATTTTTTATTTTTTATAATTAATACTTGATTAATCATGCGCTAATAAATTGTCTTGTTTTACGTGTCACGAATAAGCTCAGATGAACCCCTAAAAGGAATGCAGCCTTAAATACATAGAGGATAAACCAATATTATAGCATGAAACTAGGATAACTGCCATTAAAATCATGAATGGATTGATAAATAAATTCATAAAAACAAAGCACATATATCATATTATGAAATGGGTTTATTCTTCATAGACATGAGACATGGTTGCACCCACGATCATATGAATTTTATAATATGACATGACAACTACAGCCACACTGCTTCTAGTAAACATATTATCCGCTATGTCAGGTGAGGTACCGTGGTCAAAAGATTCATATTTAGAAATAAGTTTTTTTTTCTAGAATATATTTTAAATTTAAAAAATTAAAAGAAAATCCAGGCGCATAGAAGCCTCGAACAAAATCACAAATGTGTTCATCTGGCTCGACCGGCTCGAAACGATCCGCCGATCCGGTCGTTTTCGGGCTTGGCCAACTGGCGCGGCCGGCTCTGCGCGCTCGTTTTCGCGGCTAGTTGGAAAAAGATTCGGTCGCTGTTGACCGTGCGATGTCGCTGCACGTTGCGGGCTTGTAGAATATTATGTCTCGCAATCGCAATAGCGCTTGGTTTCAGCCACATACTCAAGTGAAGATTCAAATTATTGTGTACATAAGTTGGTGTTACTGCATCCATATATTATTGCATCCGGTAGACGACTTTCCACGCAGGCACGTCTGATTCGAGCGTGTGCATGTCATCATGCTAATGCGCCTAACAACTGCTGGTACAAAGCGGACACATGAGTTAACATGACGATTTTCTTACAGTCGGAAGTTGAGCCGAATGCTAATAACATCAAGCAAAGACAGTAATGTATTTTTCATATCCTTTTGGCTATACCTTCTCGTTTCAAGTAAACAATTGTTAGTAGATAATACGTGTACATGTTTTACTCTATAGTATTCATGCAGCAATAACATATGTAATCGCAATAAAACCTATAACAAAAATCTGTATCACCAATCCTCACATAAAAACCTATAATATAAATTTGATGATTTACGCTCTTTAAATTATTATCGTCATTCCACGACATGACACATAGGATCTTCTAACTCAACGATATGTAAGCCAGGATGGCAAATTATCAAATCTCTGACCTAAAGAGTGACAAATCATCAAACCCGCCCTTCTTGAAAGATCACAAATAAGAAAAACCAAATGAGAAAAAGAGCAGTAGTAACTGTTCCGTATGGCACCTCTGTTCTGATTGATGTCCACTATGCCAATAGCCGTGGAGACACGGAAGCCAAACAACACACATGGACACATGGTGCGACGTTACGTGCAAATCCACCCTGATCTCGCGGCTCGATCGCTCGCGCGATCGTAGGCAGAAACGCTCGCGCGGTCACAAGTCACGACCCGCTTTGAGCTCGACTGATCGAGATAAGGCTGAGGCCTGAAAAGCTTACTGCTTCCATGGACCCCGGCCGGCTTGAGTCTCGAATCACTACATATCAATCTAGCCACATATATATCACACCACCCTTTAATTCCCAATCTAATCTATCATGCTCCTTTTGCTAATAAATTATTAATGCCTAACAATGACTGCTACACACACAAAGCAGAGCAACAGGTAGCTAGCTAGCGTAGCTAGCAGCTCAAAAAAGGGCCATGACTGAATAAAAATGCCAGGAAAGCGTGTGTCTGATCACTTGAGGTAGCTACTCCATTATCTATCATTCATTTTCTGGAAAAATATCCTGGAGGAAGAATGGAGACGAAGGCAAGCTACTTCCGAGCTTTCTATCGCCTTCTGGCTTTCTTTCCTTTGTTGCGCTTACGTCTGCGGCAGTTGCAGTGTTCGTTGCACTTGCACCCTAGTAGTGTACATTACGTGAGCTATAGCTTAGGGTTTTGGCCCGGTGCTTGGGTAAAGGCCGCATATGGGGTTCCCTGCCCATGTTTGCACATCTGGCAAAGTGGCGAACTAGCTGTGGGCGGAAAAGCAGTGATCAACGCCCCGGCAAAAAATACTGCAACAAGTGCCATATATCTTCTTCACCAGCATCGCACTATCAGTCCCCTGATCACTCTCATCCTCTGCTACGGTTCCCTTGATGGCTACATTCTACTCGCTGTTCTCGTACTTGCCAGTAGCTGTTGGCTACCTAGCTATATAGCTCACGATCATATCAGCGAACACATCATTTTCCACGCCGTGCAAGTTAGAAACGTACGTTGTCATGCGATTGGATGGAGGCGATGGATCATATAATTGCTATCCTGGCTCGATGTTCTCGCAGCTTGATGATAGTGAGTAGACCGCAGGACGTGCGGTGCGTGTGCCCACATCAGCTGTCCAGCACAGAAAAGATGAGGAGATGCATGCACGGCAAACGTAAAAACATGGCAACGTTGGCTACTTGTGGCTGGCGAGTGCGAGTCTGATGCTAAAGCGGTTTTCCAGTTTCGTGTGACCACTGCTGCACGATGGGGTTAATACATTGTGCAACGATCTGACCGGAGGCCTCTCGAGGATGAGCGTGGCTGTGGTGGTGAGTTTTTATGGCCGTGCGTACGGTTTCATCGATCCGTCGCTGTTATTGGCTCTCACGAAATATATGCGGCGGGGGCCTGAACTCGCCCGAAAGCGGCGAGGCCTGGCTGTTTGCATGACTGCTGCATGGTTTAGACATAGTTTGAATCTACATATGAGGGTTCTATTTGTAACGTATTTCCCGAATGGTATTTTTTTAAAAAAAAATTATCTAAAAGTTGCTTTAAAAAATTATGTTAATCTATTTTTAGCTTAAAATAATTAATACTCAATTAACCATACGCTAATAACTCATCTTAATTTGCGTGATCATCTTCTTCTTCTCCCCTCGCTGTCAAACTCAGCCCTAGCCATCGAATGATGTGTGCTTGGATGAATGCAACTAGCCAGCTACAGTTAAAATGGTCATGATAGAATCACTGTTTGATCCTGTGGCGAGCAGATAGTGTCACAGTGGAGTGCGGAGGGACGCAGGAGCCAATCAGTGTGCTCCAAAGTACGCCCAGAATGCAAGTATGCAACCTAATAAGACAGAGCTTAGCGAAGTGTTGCATAGTGTTAGCCAGGACGAGCCCAACTTGGTTCTTCAGTTAGCCGAATTTTTTTGATTTTTATATTTATTTATTAAAAGATTTGCAAAAATAGATTTTTGTTTTGAAAAAATTGCAAAATAGACTCCCGCCGCCCTCTGGGAGGGCGATTTTATGACGTGGCTGACGGCCGTTGGCCCCCCGCCGACGGCCGTCAGCCATTTTGCAGGCGGCCCCCGGCCTCCAAAAACCGCCTCTCAAAGGGCGGCAAGGGGGCCGCCTACAAAATGCGCCTGGGGGCCATTTTACAGGCGGCCCCCTTGCCGCCCGCTGAGTGGGCGGTTTTTTGGCTTGCCGCCCACTAGAGGGCTATTTAGCGTTAATGTCCGGACGTTAATCCGACCAGTGCGGACCCTATCCGGACAGTCCGGACCACATGCCGAAAAAAAAATTGATTTAGAAAAATTAATTTTCGAAATCAATTTTTATGTGGAGTACCGGCTGTTGTCACTATTTCCTGGCGATACCGTCGCCGCTTCTCTGGCCGCGCGTCCTCACACAAGTAGTTGCACATCGCTAGTTGGATATCAATAGGTTTGTATGTAGTTAATGTGTGTTCGGTTGTCACCGCTCGGAAATGTTACTTTCGTCGTGAAGTTGACACTCGAAACTTCATATTTTTGATCAGATTCGTCAGAAATTGTAGATCTGAGGACATACGTCGTTTGATCGATGAGCGTAAACGAAGTAAAGTGGTTTCATCAGGAAACGTAGAATTAATATAAACATTATATAAACAGACAAACTATTTACAGGACAACAGTACTACGGGCCCGGACCGTAACCTCTAGGTCTCTCTCGACTTCCTACTTGCGCTCGCACCTCTCCCTGGGAGTACGTCAACCGGTCTGGTGGTATAGCCGGCCAGCGCGGGTCGTCTGCTACGGGTGTGGCAACCGTGGGTCCTACTGGTCTGTGGTGACGGAGCTCCTTCGAGCTGCGAGGCAGCTAGTATCTCGGGGATCTCCTTGCCCTCGTCCTCGTCCTCGTCCTCTGCATAAAGTCGTCCCACTCGAAAGACCGGTGCCCAACCGCTCCGCGTGCGCCCTGCGGGAGGTCATAGCACGTCTCCGGATTCCCTGAAGAATACAGCCTAATAAGATGAGGCAAATTATCAAAGATGCTTCAAATTGCCAAACCTCATCTCTACAACCTTCTGTTTTGCCTCCCAAACCTTATCATAGCTAATTGTATATTTGAATTTCTCTTCAATATGCCTAACGATTGACTTTGATTCGTACCTCAGATTGATACTTGACAATATGAGAGTACATCTCTGTTGCAGACAAATGCAGAGAGTCAATGTTTTCTATGATATTTTTGCAACACTGTCAAGTAACAATGAATGCTCACGTCACGATTGAAACTTGCCAATATCTTTCCATTTACCCTTGAATGCGTCACCCGCCATGGACACCCATCCTTCATGCACTTCACTTCATATAACTGATTTGTTGACTTCACGACGAGAACTCCCTCTGAAGTGACACCGTCCATTGTTTAACTGCCTCCTTTAATCTTCATACATATGCGTACTTTTAGCCCCTGAATGACCTTATTCTGCTTGTACTCCCACGCACATGATGCCGCCCCGGAGATAGTAAGTGCAGAGAAGTCCTTCGTTGCTCCATTCTGTAGGCATCACGTTGTCCTCATCAGACGAGTCATCATACTCTGCATGCTCATTTTCAGAATCTTCTCTAGCCATTTCCTTGACGATCGTGTCGATATGCTCCCCTCATCTGCCACACATGTTGCCCTGTCATCTTCTCGTTCATATCCCTTCTTCATTCTTCTATTGTTCACTATCACCTCCCGCCCGTACTTGGACCCTCATCATCTTGTACGGGCATTGCACCAGCGTGTTATCTTTCTCATATATATGGACACAAGTATGCCCAATGGCCAGCCACGTTGAAATGCATTCTCCACATACCATCTCCAAGTGGCAGTGCAATCCACTGGCAATCAGTTCCCAAAAAAAACCTTCAACTGACACGACTGACTACTACATACAAGGTTATTCCGCTGAAGCTGAGGTCCAGTCGAACCCTCGCATCAGCCAGTTGCCTATACTGATTCAAAACTTCTCTCAGCTGCCTATCAACTACCCTTAGCGTTAAACTAAACTCCGACAGATCCTACACCGTCTGGACCATATCTCACATTTCCCTTGCCCGTGAAATAACTGAAATATCACCTTATTGACATATCTGTTCATGAAAAATACAGTTAAACTAGTACCACCATCCTCCTAACATCTAAAACCGTGGTATTCCCAGATTTTATAAGTACCATTTGTACAAAAAAATAAGTCATCTAACAGATTAACTAAAACTATAGATCTATATAGTACTATACACATAATAGTACATTACTACATCAATTCTTTACATACAAATTAGAAATTGCAAAGGAACAATGGATTTTACCTGCAGCAAATCAGCAACGGACAGAGCTTCGCTACTTTCGCACCCTCAGCTCTCTCCTGTTTTTTTTCTAATTTGAGTGAATTTATGACATTTTTTTGAGTCTGGGGGGGTTTTTATACCCGGGGCTAAAACCGCCCTCCCAGAGGGCGCAAGGGGGCCGCCTGCAAAAAAACCGCCCTGAAATGGGCCGACTTTACAGGCGGCCCTCGGGAGCCAAAAACCGCCCTTTCAGAGGGCGGTTTTTGGGTATATTTTTACAGGCGGCCCCCTTGCCGCCCTCTGAGAGGGCGGTTTTTTGGAGTCCGGGGGGCCGCCTTGCAAAATGGCTGACCGGCCGTCGGCGGGGAGAGGGGCCAACGGCCGTCAGCCGATGTCATAAAATCGCCCTCTGGAGTGGGCGATTTTTAAAAATCGCCCTCCCAAGGCGGCGGGAGTCTATTTTGTAATTTTTTCAACAAAAATCTATTTTTGAATCTTTTAATAAATAAATATAAAAATCAAAAAATTCTCAGTTAGCCCTCTTTGGCATGGTCTGAAATTTCAGCCTATCAGCATATAATAGGCCGAAAAAATTTAGACTAAAATCTTGGTCCAACCCATGATTAAGGCTAGGGCTTCATTTAAAGTCAAATTACGGCCCATCTATACAGATGGGTCGGTATTAGAACGAGCCACCGATCAGCATTGCACAGGCCTCTTCATGGGCTAAGCCAAACTATAATCAGATGGATCATAGATTAGGCCTAGTTCTCTGTAGAAATCCAAAACTTGATTTGCTTCGCTTCCCTCCGCCCGAAAAGCAGCGCGCAGCGAGACATCTGGACAGAGCAAGAAGAACAAAATCGTCACGATTAACGAGTGCTTAAGTTCCATAAACGATTGATGGCTCTCGAAACTTCGTCACGCGGCGACCCTCCCTTTCCCTCTCTGGAAAACGCGACACGACTCCGGCGCCGACCTCACGTACCCCCTGCACCGCCCGCGCCACGCGTCCGCGCGGGCCACGCGCTCGCATCCCCCGGTTTATATTAACCCGGGCGCGCACGCCGGCAGCATCCGGTCGACTCGTCGTCGTCGTCAATACGTATCGCAGCAACAAGAACGGCAGCAGCAACGCAACGTCTCGAACCACAAGGCGTTCGTCAAGCGGGAGCAAGGATATAGAGAGAGAGAGAGCAGAGGGGCAGCAGATGAGCGGCGATGGCGCAGGAAGCCTGAGGCTGGTGTCGCACCCGATCGCGGCTGCACGACGGGGCGGCTGCCGCGGGCACTACACGCTGGAGGCAGGGGCGAAGAAGGATTCTCGCCGCCGCTGGAGTGGTACGGGGTGCCCGACGGGACGCGGTCGCTGGCGCTGGTGTGTGCAGGACATCTAACGCGCCCACCCGGAGGGCCCCATCGTGCCGTGGACGCACTGGGTCGTCGCCAACATCCCGCCCTCCGTCAAGGGCCTCCCCGAGGGGCTTCTCCGCAAGGAGAGCGCCGCCGCCGCGAATTCGGCGCATCCAGGAGGGCGTCAACGACTGGAAGCAGCCTGGCTGGCGCGGCCCCATCCCTCCCTCCCGCGGCCACCGCATCCAGTTCAAGCTCTACGCCCTCGACGACGAGGTTCACCTCGGAACAAGGCAAGAACATCATCGCGTGGCCACCTTGTGAATTGGGTTTGGTAGTTAAGGAGTTAATTAACTGCGCTTGATTGCTTGCAGGTGACCAAGGACAAGCTGATGGAGGCCATCGAGGGGCATGTGCTTGGAGAGCCGAGCTCACGGCGTCTTCTAAGACTGCGGCGAGCGTCTGCATTTTGGCACCCCTGTGACGTAGTAGTATGCTTTGTTTGAGGAGCTAGTACAATATGGCAAACTTGTAACTCTGATCCAATAAAACCAAGTCACTTGGGTGGTTGTATTCTGCATGCGTCTTTGCAACTGTAACATCTGATACGTCGCGTATTAGTTAATTAGAGAACGGTTGCACGTAGCAAGTACGACGTTGGACCGATTCGGAAAGTAGGCACGTCGGCCTTATCTCTGTGGGAAAACGAACTGGGATCACATCATTACAGCATGCGTGGTCTCTCACGTTCTCACCTTCACCTTGCACTCAATCGTAGGTTCAATCGTAGGTTAACTACTACTAAACACCAACACGTCCAAACAGTACAGCAACGCGTTGTAACAACCTAGCGCCGAGGCGTGGCGCGGCGCGCCTAGAGCTGGATGGTAACGCCCGTGGCGCCCAAGCCGGAGAGCCGCTCGCCGGCGGGGCCGTCCCTCTCCCCTCCGCCGCCCCTCGACAGGTCGTGCCGCGTCGCGTCGAACTTCTCGCCGTCGCCCCACAGCGCGTAGGCCTCCTCGCCCGTGCGCCGCCGTCGTCCGATCATGAGCTGCTCGTTCCGCATCCCGCAGCGGGATGAAACAGCCCGATGGCCGAGCAGGAATGGCCGTGGTGCACGAGGTTCCACGCTGTCAGCGAACGGCCGCGCCGGCCAGGCTGGCTTGCCGATCTGCTTGATGCCGCCTGCCGTAGAATGCGCCGCGGAGCCCGCACGAGGACTCGAGGAGGAAGAGCTCCGGAGGTGGCCAGGAGCCTGATGCCGCCGAGGAGCCCCGCCACGGCGTGGGTCAGTGTGGTATGGAACACGCCGAGGGGTGTCCACCTTCATCAGCAGCGCCGACTTCTTGTGCAGGATCATCATGGTGAACCACGGCACGCTGCCGGGCGAAGACGCCCATTACCACGGCGCCAAGTCTGCACCAGCCCTGGTGCATGCAAAATTGCAAATTGTAACATTACACATTACTGCATGCCAGGACGGGCAAAATGAACACAGCGCAAACACAACACAAGAACTGCAAACAGAACTTAATTACACATGGAATTTTCAATTTGCAACGGCAGAAGTTTATATATATAGATTATTATTGATCGAATGTATGATTTTTTAAAGATTCTGTTAAATAACGCACCTAGCCGTAGTCAAAAATAAATTAGGAGTTATTCTGTCATAACCGTGATTACTGTTGGTTACAGACAAGCACCGATAAATTGTGAAATTGAATTTAGTTTCGAGTTCGAATGCTGTTGAATTTGGCCAGTTTAACTGAGCGGTTTGTTGTCGTACCAGCTCAATGATCACGAGACTACACGTATATTCATCAGAAATAGTATGAAGGGGATTTTCGTGCAGTCCGCGACCGGTGCGAGCGAGCCGGTCATCATTCCTGCACGCTCCGATACGGCGGCTGCAAGACGATGACCTCGACGTCCACATTGAGAGGCTGGGTGCGGGCAACGTTGGGTGTTGAGCACAAGCACCGACGCCAGCGATGTTGCGCTTACGCGCAGCCCGTTGACCCGCCACCATCCACACGCAGCCGCCGCCGGCGATCATAGCGGAATTGTTGGAGAAGAACCTTTCCGGTCGACTCTTCAGCTTGCGCCACCTGACCACAGATAAACGTTTAACTACGACTGGTAAAACAGCTATGTGCTGCCTCGACTCCTCGTCGCGTGCGACCACAGAGAACTTTTTATTTTCAGTTCTATTTATTTGTATTAACATGAGCAAAAAGTAATTTTTCAGGATTAGGAAAATTTGTCTAAACTGCGCGTACCTGAAGTAGTGCTCGTAATCACGACTGCTATTTTTAGCCTCAAAGAAAACTCCAACCCTACGCCTGAGCTACTGTTTACTCCTATTTGCACCAGTGAGAAGATAAGAATTGCAACGGGTGACTGTACGTTCATAGCAAATTTCAGCTAGCCCAAAATCACTACGAGTGTAAGCTGGTTTTAATAGAAAACGGATCTCTCTCGGT
>RYFJ01003402.1:0-142218 GCA_003991445.1 Oryza meyeriana var. granulata
CAGGAGCGAAGATGCACGACGCTTGCAGGCCAAACAGCGACGCTCGTAACGAAACAACCCTGTGCAAGAGCTGAGGTAGAGTGGCCACAACAGGAGATCCTTCAAACCTGAGTCGGCGACCATGATGTTTTCGTGACCCCACAACAAACGTCGTGGCCGCTACCACGTTACTCGAACCTTGTAGTTCCGGGCCCAATCACCAGGCTACCCCGAACCATCGCAAGATCAAAGCAATAATACTACTGCGGCCTGTTAGCAGCGACAACAATCAGGGGACACACTATTACCATCGAATAGGACGGCTTTAGACGCGGTGTCTATCTGCCTTCAAAACACAGGCACCGTTTAGCTGGCTCTAGTCGACATTGCTCAAAGTCTCATCATACATCACTCTGCAACCAGAACAATGATCGAAGGCAGCACCATGACAACTGCCGTGCAACCGGATGCCCGAGTAATGACTATGTGGGATCTCCGCCACGACATCAACTCCCGACACCAAGAGCACTGCCGACTGGAAGATGAGCGCTGCATTTCGGCCTTCACCACGAGCGATTTCATCGCCGTAGTTAGAGTCGGAGCCCTCACTCAGACGAAGGAGTACCAGCGTTCACCCATGAGCTACAGTAGGTCGCTGGCCATCTTAGCTTCCAAACCGACTGGAATCGAGAATATGATGGAAGACCGCAACCCCGAGTTCTGCTCACGCGTCTCTATACTTTGGCAATCCGCGCAAGCCGAAGGTGATCACAAAAGCCCATGGCTAACACCTCCCAGTCGCCCTTGGCCGACCGTCTAAGGAATGGTTGACAGGGCTCCTAGAGGGTTCAATGTCGGCTCCTGGGAGAACTCCATTGAGAGTTTCGTCACAAATTCTAGTGACGTGCGAGAGGCCATCTCGGTATGATCTATATCAATGCCACCAGAGAAGAATGGCGTTGTTCCTTTGTGACTTCATCAAATTTAGGTTCTCGAGAAAGGAACTCAATTCCTAAGAACAAAAATGAGGTTGTCATTCGCCACCTTTCGCAAAGGGTCAAGGGCACCCGTTATTGCCAAGTTCACTCGCAAGCCTCCTAGCTCTATCCAAAGCTCTATTCGACAAAAGGGCCAATTAAATATGCCGATTGGCCGAACGCTGCGCCGAGCCTTAGAAGAAAAGAGAAGCCCCGACAGAAGAGAGAAAGATACAAACGAACATGGCCCCGACTAAGATTCGGCAATCGCAAGAGCAAGTCGGACAAACGTCTGTGGCGGCCGTTAACGCGAGCCAATCGACCCTTGACGATGGATGAATACCAGAACGTTATGAACGGGCCATGCCCTTTTCACCCAAAGGGGAAGCACGTGGCTAAAAACTGTTTCATGCTCAAGAAGTTCGCTTCCGAAGTAAACATTGACGTCTGGCGACAACAAGACAAAATAGGCCAGACCAGGGCCCAGCCGTGTGACTACGAAGATCCCCAGGCTGAGCTCAATCACATCTTTGGAGGGCCTTCTGCATACAGTCCAAGAGAAAACAGAAGGCTAACACCCCGAAAGTCAACTCACGGTCTCGACAGATGCCCCCCAATACCTGCGCTGGTCAGAACAGCCAATCACTTGGACCGCGGCAGATCACCCTGACTGAGTCACGCATCCAAGCAGTTACCCACTCGTCCTAATACGTCATCAGGAGTATTCATGTTGAAAAGGCCCATTGAGGAAAAGTGCTCTCAACATATTGTTGCCAAAACACTTGACGAGATGAAGTTTCCTCAATTCTGATCTACGGTTGGAGATTGCTCCCTTCCACGCGGGTAATCCTAGCCTCTCTTCCACATCCACTGGACAACACCTGCAGTTTACTTTTGGCACGTGGGAGAATTTTCGCACCGAACATTCTACTTTAAGGTTGCCGACTTCGAGACCGTGTATCACGCCATACTCGGACGGCCTGCACTAAGCCAAGTTTCACGCGGGCCCCATTATACATACATGCGTGCCTCAAAATGAGTAATATAAGATGCTAGACCAGCAGAAGTACTTTTTCCGTTTTCAGCTATTGTCAAGCAATGCCTTACACTGCGACACCGAGAGCTGCGACTTGGCCCAATCTAAGGAGTGGTAGCGGATGGAACAACATCCGACTAGCTGCAACATCTGCAACCGAGGACGACCAAGATAGCGGCGAAGAAAGCAGCCAAGTCGGGAATTTCGGATTTAGAGACAAAAGAAGATCCCCTGACCCTTCGACCCCACCAGACTGCCGTTTATTGGGACTAGACTCGACCCAAAAGAAACGGCGCTGTCACTTTCCTTCTAGGAAAAACAGGGATATATTTGCTTGGAAACCCTTCTGACATGCCTGGTGTACCAAGGAGGTGGTCAAGGATTCCCTTAACTCAAGCCGCGACACCCAAACTAGGTCAAACAAATGACTGACGGTGTTTTGCACAAACGACCGCAAAGAAGCTATTCGGGGGAGATAAAAAACCAACTCCTTGCAGCCGGGGTCATCAAAGAGGTCTATCACCCAAGATTGCTAGCAAACCTGTTTGGTTGGAAGGAAAAAGTAAATGGCACATGTGCATCGATTACACCAATTTAACAAGGCTTTACCCCAAGGGATCCATTTGGTTCTTTACCAGGATAGATCAAGGTGAGTCATTCCACTGCGGGGTGTGAGTTGCCTCAGTTTTTTCGACTGTTATTTGGGATATCATCAAATCCAGCCTAAAGAGGAGGATTGCCTGAAGACTTCTTATTCACACCATTTGGGGCGCAAGTATGCTGTTCGTGTTAAAATGTGTTCGCAACGTATTCAACATGCCATCTAGTGTGTCTTCACACTCAACTCGGGTGCAATGTGGACGGGTGGCATTATAGTCAATAATAAGAGAAGATGACGTGGTAATCAGAACTAAAGTCAAGGAAGACCTTATCGCCGAACTTAGAAAAACTTTCAAAGCCTCGGAATTCGGATGAAGTTGAAACCAGGAAAAGTGTGTGTTCTATTGCAGAACCTTCGGGAAAGTTACTCGGTTCATCATATCACAGAGAGGCATCAGAGGCTAATCCAGAGAAAGTAAATGCTATCATGAGATGCACCCCGATCTAGTCAGGAAAGGACGTATAGAAACTGACTGGCATGGTCATCGGCAGGCCACTCAAGCCGATTCATTTCTCGACTCGGCGAATGGTGCATGCCTATTTTCAAATTGCTGAAGGAAAGTCAACGATTTTCAATTGGACGAGAAGCCCGCAATCCTTCGAATTCCAAGAAATTCTTACGTCACCACCCATGTTGGCATCACCTATGCCGCAGGAACCACTCTTGCTATATCTTGGAGACAACCTCTCAGGTAGTTCAGGCAGAGGTGTTTGGTCGTAGATGGCAGAGCCTAGGCATATACAAAAAGTATAGAGGCCAGTCTACTTCGTCAGTGAAGTCCTAGGCAACTCCAAGATAAGATATCCCCAAGTCCAGAAGCTGCTCTATGGTTTGCTTATTACTGTTCGGAAGTTGGTGTACTATTTCCAATCGCATCAAGTTACAATCGTCATATCGTATCCACTCGGGGACGTCCTACACAATCACGAGGCCACTGGCAGAATCGCTAAATGGGCGCTCAAGCTGATGGCGTTTGACATTGTTTTTAACCTTAGACAGCAATCAAGTCACAAGCACTTGCCGATTTCGTGGCCGAGTGGATAGATGTTTAGACGGCTACACCAACGAACAAGTTAGAATATTGGACGATGTACTTTGACGGTTCTGTTTAGATGTTTAGAATATTGGACAAGTGGAATTTTTGTTGAGCAATTATTGGAGCCGTCAATCAAGAAGAAACCAGTACTCGAGCAGTCGGGGGCTGAACCTATCTCGGTAACAAATGAAGTACTCATTATTTCTCAAGATTGGCGGACTCCAATCACCAGGTTTCTCCTGGAAAACGAGCTCCCAAAAGATCACAATGAAGTCAAGCGGATCAAACATCGAAGCAAGTGTTTCCTTGTAGTCAGAGAAGATCTCTATAGTTGAAGTGCATCCGGGGTCCTCATGCACTGTGTCACACTTAAGGAGGGCAAGCAGATTCTGCAATCCATCCACTCGGGCATCTATGGCAATCATGCTGCATCAAGAACGTTAGTCAGAAAGGCTTACAGATAAGGGTTTTTTTTGGCCGACTGCAGTTACAGACACAAAAGATATAGTTCGGACGTGCGAAGGATGTCAGTTCTTTGCGCCGCAAGCACATCTTCCAGCTCAAGAACTACAAACAATTCCAATCTCTTGGCCCTTTGCAGTTTGGGGGCTTGACATGGTCGGCTGTTCAAAAAAGCGCCAAGAGGGTTCACACACTTGTTCGTCGCAGTGGACAAATTCTATTGATGTTTTACATCGGCAATAAGAATATAGGGCTACTCGTCAGATCAAAACTCGATGGATTGCAAAGGAACACAAAGAGTTTATACTGGTTTAGGCCCTCGAGATGAGGTAATACCCTACGTCCAGTTGTGGTGTATTTCCTTTGAGGATGTATGATTGTGGTCTTGGTGATTTTGGTGAACCTCCTTGATCCTGCCCTCAGGGGGCGCCCTGCCTCCCCTTATATACTGGGGGATAGGGTTACAAAGTAGAAGTCCTAGTCGGACTACGACCAAGGGATCTCCTTCTAGGAGTACAACGTGCCCGACTAGGACTGTTATTTTCCCTAATCGCAAAAGGTTAAGTCTGCCGAGTCCTACTGTATCTTCTAATTACAGCTAGGCCCCCATCCTCTGTCTGAAGTGGCCCATATGCTTGTCATGAGGTGCCCGGGGCCCATGGCCTCCACAGCAGTCCCTGAGACCTTCATAGTTGAGTCACAGCTGATGCCGAGTGCTCATCCTCCATGGTGAAGAATTCCCAGTGCATTGCTCCTGAGTACTCTTTGTTTGAGTGCTTCTTCTCCCGAGTCCTGCTTCATGTTAGCTGGCGGCGAGGCTATGAAGGGCTCCATGTTGAAATATGAATAGTGTGCGCTGAATAGGCACACATATTAGGTCTAGCCCCCGACTTTGTGCTTAATTGTGAAAAAATTAAACATAAAGTCAAAGATCTTTAATCTTGTAGTCTTTCCCAAGTACTGTACTACTGGTATATGAGATTCTTCAGCATCATGTCAGCTGAAATGATTTTTGCTCATGGCAAATAATGGCTAAGCATGTAAGCCGAGTACCACTTTATGGATTTTAACCCAATACGTGGTTAGGTGTACTTGAGAGATACTTGCATCCCCAATTTTAATGGAGACCAGCCGTCGATCCTTAGAAGGATATATCCTCAATATCTGGTAAATAATGTAGATACCCGTATGTATACACCCGACTGTAGGCTTAGCATGAAGCATATCTGATTATTTAATCAGTCTCTATGAGTAGCACCAGTACTGTGATTTTAACACAGCCAGCGAGCGGTCCAAATAGAGCGTGCTACCGTAGAAACTCATATCTTGTGGCCCAGTACGAAATTTGTAGGCCCAAGCCCACTTATCAGCACAGGCTCTATAAAGGCGGGGAGAGAGAGAAAAAATTCCCTCATCTTCTCCAATCCACCAATCACTTCGTCTTCTAACTTCCTCGCCAAAATTTCGCACCTTGCCTCGTGTGGAGGCCATGGGCCCCGGGTACCTCATGACAAGCATATAGGCCACTCGGACAGAGGATGGGCCTAGCCTTGTAAATAGAGATATGATAGAGCTCGGTAGACTTAGCCTTGTACGATAAGGAATATACAGTCCTAGTTGGGCAGGTTATATCTCTACGAGGAGATCCCTTGGCTGTAGTCCGGCTGGGACTCCTACTTTGTAACCCTGTCCCCCAGTATATAAGGGGAGGCAGGGCACCCCCTAAGGGCAAGTTCATCAGAACCACCACTATACATCCTTAAAGGAATACACCACAACTGGACGTAGGGTATTACCTCACATCGAGGGCCTGAACTAGTATAAACCTCTTGTGTTCCTTTGCAGTCCACCGAGTTTCGATCCGATGAGTAGCCCTGTATATTTATTGCCGGTGTAAAACATCGACAGTTAGCACGCCAGGTAGGGGCTTCGGCGAGATCAACCTTAACAAGCTCGATGGATTCGACAACCGAAGTCGACGGCAGCAAATTCTCCCCCGAAGACACGATCACGTTTGGAAGCCTCGACTTCATCGCCGACAAGCTCGGCAAACTCACCTTGGCCGAATCGAATTTGATCCGATCTACTGGAGAATCAGCTAGTTGGCCTACACAACGCTACAGCAACCCTCGTCGACTTGCTGCAGCAGTCTTCTACTTTCCCAGGTCTCGGGACAACTCTCTCCTTCGGTGTTCGGCTCGGACTTGGCCTTGAGCTGGCCCGGGTCGGGTTAGGAAGCGGAGAGATCGTCAATCTCCCATGTAGACTTAGTGATGCTGCGGACATCTACAATCTACATCCCACGCGGCAGACCCGATTGTCGATGCTTTGCACCGGCAATAAAACTATGGGGCTACTCGGCGAGGGTGAATTCGGTGGACTGCAGAGGAACAGAAAAGAATTATACTGGTTCAGGCCCTCAAGATGAGGTAATACCCTACGTCCAGTTGAGGTGTTATTCCTCTGAGGTGTATGTAGATCGATGATCTGGTTGCCCTTCTGAGGGGCGCCCTGCCTCCCTTTATATACTAGGGGACAGGGGTACATGATAAGGATCCCAGTCGGATACGACCAAGAGATTTCTTTCTTAGAGATAGAATCCTATCCGACTAAGACTATGTTTCCTTATTATACAAGGCACAGCCTGCCGGATGCTGTCTTATCTCTAATTACATGGTCTGGCCCATCCTCTATCCGAGTGGCCCATGTGCTGGTAATGAGGTACCCGGGGCCCATGGCCTCCACAGTAGCCCCTGAGACCTTCATAGTTAAGTCACAGCTGATACCGAGTGCTCGTCCTCCATGGTGAAGGTTGCCCGAGTGTGATGTGCCCGAGTACTATTTGTCCGAGTAAGTCTTCTCCCGAGTCCTGCTCTATGTCAGCTGGCAGCGAGGCTATGAAGGGCTTCATGTAGATATATGAATAGTGTGCGCCGAATAGGCGCACCTATTAGGTGTAGCCCCCGACTTTGTGCTTAATTGTGAAGTCAATTAAACATAAAGTCAAAGATCTTTAACCTATAAGTCTTTCCCGAGTAGATTACTTCGGGTATTTGTGACTCTTCGGTATCATGTCAACCGGAATAAACTTTATAGTCTTGCCGAGTAGAAGACTACTCGTATGTAGGACTCTTCGACTTCATGTCAGTCGAAATATGAGTTTATAGTCTTTTCCGAGTGGCGTCCCACTCAAAGTTAGACTCTTCCGCATCATGTCAGCGGAACGGAGATTTATAGTCTCTCCCGAGTTAGTGCACTACTCGAAAGTGAGACTCTTCAGTGTCATGTCGGCTGGAATAATGTTGCTCATGGCAACTGGTGGCCACGCATGTAGGCCGAGTACCACTGGTTATCTCATCGGCTCCCGTTAGCAGCACTAGCACTATAATTTCAACTCAGCCTGCGGAAGGCCCACATGGAGCATGCTACTGTAGGAACTCATATCTTGTTGGCCCAGTGCGGACGGTGTAGGCCCAAGCCCAGCTAGTCGGCATTGGTTCTATAAAAAGATGGGGAGAGAGAAAAAGATTCCGTCGTCTTCCCCAAATCAGCCGATCTCTTCATCTTCCACCTTCGCGCCCAACTTTTCGCCTCCCGCCCGGCTAGGGTTAACTGCTGCTATTCCCCACCCGAACTCGAGCGATTTCAATCCTCCCCGTTGGCTCCAAGCCCCCGATTTGCTTTTCCCCGAATCCCATCGCCTCCAGTCATGCCGAAGGTTTCGGATCTTGCGGGGGCGCCGGGAGGTTCTTGGCCGGTGTCGGATTGCGGCTCGGTGAAGCTGAAGCGGCTGGAGAGTGAACTGAAGTTGCCCAGCCAAGAGGTCATTCGCTGGCGACCGGCCAGGGATGAGTCGAGCCCGAATCCCCGACCCGGAGAAACGGTAGTCTTTGCCTCTTTTTTTGATCGAGGCTTGTGTCTCCCGTCTTCTGATTTCTTCCGCCGTATTGTCGACTTTTACGGGCTAGAGTTGGTGCATCTGAACCCCAACTCTATTCTTCAGATTTCTATATTTGTTACCCTTTGTGAGTGCTTCTTGGGCGTTGAACCCCATTTCATCCTCTTCCGACACCCGTTCCATATCAAGCCCCAACCTTCCAAGAGCAATATCAATGTGATTGGAGGGGCTGGTCTTCAACTGAGGAGCGATGGGAAGAAAACGTATATCGATTTGCCCTTGAAATCTTCTCTGAAGGGCTGGCACAAGGAGTGGTTTTATTGCGCCGATCTGGCTCCTTCCTTGCGCCCGTTTACTGGTATGCCGCCGACGGTGTTGCCAAGCTGGTCCGCGGAGCCGACCTTTGAAGAACTGGGCCAGGCACATATATTGTTGACGAAGATAGATGACCTCAAAGGGGGCCGGCTTGATAGGTCCTTGGGTGGCTCGTCGCTTCCTGACAAGGCGCGTTCAGCCGCTGAAACTTAGGAGCTCATTCGGCTGGGCCTTCAAAGGCAAAAATGATCCTGACCGAGTGAGCAACGAGTCGGCGGACAAGAAGGAGGTGACCGCAACCCTGTTCGGCTATTTCTCTGAAGGGGTGATCGCGACTGAGGACGACAAGCGCCGGATTATGGCCTATAGCTTCATTCGGCCTCGGACCAAGGTAACCTTTAACCTTCCTCCGTGAGGAATGCTCGCGGGACCATAGTTGTCCGACATATCATGATGCGTTTGATTGACTCACTTGTAGTGGCATGAAGAATTTGATGAAGACTCCCGTCCATTGTCGGCCATCGCGTCGAAGAAGAGGCCGAGGAGTCCCTCTGCTGCCCAACCCGGCTCTAAGAGAGCGGGGAAGAAACCGATTTTATATCGGGGCGAAGGGGCCATGACGGCGCGCGCCGTGAGCGGCAGCTTGAAAATAAAGGACGCCGCTGCCACGACGCCCACGCGGTCAAGTCCCAGGCTCAGACCTGTGGGTTCGAGCCCAACGTTGCCGAGCCCGGCGGCGGCGCCACCAAGGGGCCGGCCAGAGCAGAGGCCGCCTAGGGCGAGGGCGCCCGAGCCGACCATACCAGAGTTGGGGCCGACCCGGGTTGATATGCCTCCGCCGACGATGACGCCGACCGGGCCGACTGCCGGAGCTAGCGCTCCGCCGGGGGGCGGGCCGCCTGGCAAGAAGCTGAGGTTCTCCAAGAGGTGCGCTGCTCCGGGTCTTCTGTAGTCTTTGTGTGTTGAAGTAATGTCTTGATGTCTTGGTTCGTCGTGCAGGAAACGGGCCGATATTGATCTCAAGGAGGTCGACCCGTCTGCTCCACTTGATGAGCCTACCCCAGCCGAGCCAGCGGCCGCGAACACACCTGTTGAGCCAGCGGCCGACCCGGTTGCTGAGACCGAGGCGGCTCCGACTCCAGGGCCGCTGCCGCCACCCGATCGAGCGATGGCTGCTAAAACTGAGGCCCCAGCCCCCGAGGCGCCGCGCGTCGCGGAAGCCACGGGCGGAGCCCCCGAGCCGGTCCCCGAAGTCGTGGGGGAGGGCGGTGCCGAGGCCAGGACCCCGTCGCCGTTGTGGTTATCATCGTCACTGTCGCCACCGCCGCCGCCGCCGAAGATCCCACACCTGCCTCGGATCGAAGCTCCTCCACGTGCGATGCCCCGGACCTTTACGTGGACAACTCGTGACGGTACTGCGAAAAGCTTCAGGCTCGACGAGGTCGCTGCAAGGAGGGAGCGCGAAAGCCTGCTTCGTGCCGCCATCAGCGGGTCCGAAGGGGTCGCGGTATGATTCTTGTAGTAGAGCTCCAGCAATCTTCTTGTTTTGAAGTTGACTCCGTCTTCGATCCATCTTTATTCCAAACAGAAGCTTGTCGACCGCACGAGGCGATGGTGAAATCTTGGTTGAAGTAGCTCCCCACCTCGCCGAGTTGGAATAGCTCCGGGCCTTAAAGGCCGAGATGGAGGGGCGTCATGCGAAGAGGGAGGCTTGCTGAGGAGTGGCGATCAGCTCAGGGCGGAGACATGGGCCCTGGCCGGAAAGATTAGAGGTAAAATCCTCGAGTATATCTTCCCGACTGAACCGTTGATGTATTCATCCAACCGCGTTGTTCCCGACTGCCCAGTTGCATCATGACTACACAGTTGAGCTCTCGGCTAATCTGTGGTGCAGACCTCGAAGCGGAGTTAAAGACCCGAACAGAGAGGGAATCGCAGCTGAAGGAGGCCGAAGAAGCCAAGGCCGAGCTTGAGAAGGTCAAGGCCGACATGACAAAGGCCAACACCGAGCTTGACCGGGGAGAAGTCCGAGTTGGAAAGGCCGTCGTCAAGCTTGGGTAAGGAGAAGGCTGAACTGGAGAAGACCGTGGCCGGGTGGGAGGCCGACTACGAAAGTAAGTCCTCAACCCGACTGTGATCTCAGCCAATCCATTAGTTATCCTGCGTGTAGCCGAATCTGACAAGCTTACTTGCCGGCTGATCTGGGCAGACATGAGAACCAATGTCCGGGCCCAGTATCAGTTCTACACGGAGGAGATAAGGTTGATCAGGGAGTCACGGGAGGCCCTCGCCGGGTCTGTGAAAGGGCTCCTTGACCTTATAGACCCCCGCCCGGTGGGAACCAGCTGCAGCAGATCCCTCAGATAGTGGGGCGTCTCGAGGATGCCCGAGTGCCTTGAAAAGTACTCGGATGAGCACGTTCTCGCCGGTTGGCCCATACCCTAGCGATGACCAAATCCTTATATCCTAGGGCGGATATTGAGGCCATCGGGAGGGGTTTGCCGAAGAGACGACGCCAGAGGAGGCGCTGGAGCTGATCGCCCGGGCGAAGCCGACTGCGGAGATAATTACCCGAACCTGGGTCTGTAAGGGCAAACATGTTTGCGCAGCCGGAATATATAAACTTGTGTAAACAAGTAGTGTAAATATGTGTGCAATGCGCCAAGCTTATTTTTCGGTTGTCATTAGCTTTACGTGAACGTGTAGTATGCACCGAGTTAGCCTGTTAGAACTTAATAAAAACGTTCAAAGTAAGAAGCTGTACTCGGGCAAACGTGACAGTCATAGTAAGGCTTCGTAACCAAAGTGAAGTAAGCTCGTATGTTATTGACAATGCACATATAAACATGCAGCCCCCGACTCACTACTCGGTTCATACAAGCGGCGTGGTGAGTCAGAGGAACTGTACACATGAAAATTATAGGACTCAGGTATAGAAAGGACGTAGCTGTTCTATGTTCCATGATTGCTGATGAGAGCGCCGTCTTTGTCTTCAGTCGGTAGGGCGCCTGCCGCGCAAGCTCGGCTATAATGAACGGCCCTTCCCAGATTGGGGATAGTTTATGCCTGTCTTTGGTGGTTTGTATTTTCCGTAGAACGAGATCCCCGACCAAAAAGGCGCGGCCACGGACATTGCGGTTGTGGTAGCGGCGTAGGCCTTGAAGATACCTTGCCGACTGGATAGTTGCGGTGTCTCTTGCTTCTTCCAGCTGATCTAGTTCGACCAGTTGGGTGTTGTTGGAGTCGTCTTCTGAGTAGGCCCGGACTCGTGGAGAGCCGAACTGTAACTCGGTAGGTAGCATAGCCTCGGCACCGTAGACTAGAAAGAAAGGGGATTGCCCTGTTGCGCCGACTAACCATGGTTCTGAGGAGACCAAAGAACAGATGGGAGTTCTTGTACCCACCGGCCCGCATATAGTTGTAGTCGGTCGAATATCCTGGCCTTGATGCCTTGTAAGACCATACCGTTGGCTCGCTCAACCTGCCCGTTGCTCCGCGGGTGTGCCACAGATGCGTAGCAGATCTTGATGCCGAAATCGTCGCAAAAATTTTGGAATAGGCCCGCCGCGAACTGAGTACCGTTGTCGGTGATGATGTGGTTAGGGACTCCGAACCGGTATAATATACTCATGATGAAGTCCTTTGCTCGTGCCGCTGTGATTGTTGCGACGGGTTTAGCCTCAATCCACTTGGTGAACTTATCCACCGTGACGAATAGATGTGTGAACCCCCCTGGCGCTTTCTTGAAAGGCCCGACCATGTCGAGCCCCCATATTGCAAATGGCCAGGAGATGGGGATAGTTTGGAGTTCCTGGGCTGGGAGATTGTTGTCTTGCGAAAACTGGCAGCTTTCGCACTTGCGAACGATGTCTTTGGCGTCTGTTACTGCTGTGGGCCAGAAAAATCCCTGTCGGTAAGCCTTTTCGACTAACGTCCTAGATGCGGCATGGTTGCCACATATGCCCGAGTGGATCGAGTGCAGAATTTGCTTGCCCTCCTCAGTGTGACGTAGCGCATGAGGGACACCGAATGCGCTCCTTCGGTACAGGTCTTCTCCGACTAGCAGGAAGCTTTTGCTTCGACGCTTTATCTGCTCGGCTTGACTGCGATCTTCTGGGAGTTCGTTGTCCGTGAGAAATTTGACAATAGGAGTCCTCCAGTCTTGACATATGTGCAACACCTCATCTGTGGTCGGGGTAGGCTCGCCTCCCGACTGATCTGGTGCCGGTTTCTTCTTGACTGATGGCTCCGTGAGTTGCTCGATGAAGATTCCGGCTGGAACTGCTTCTCGCTTGGATCCCATGTTGGCCAGCTCGTCTGCCGCGTCGTTGTATTGGCGCAGGACATGTGTGACTTCCAGCCCGTCGAACTTGTTTTCCAGCTTGCGGACCTCCTGACAGTATGCCGCCATGGTATCGTCGAGACAGGTCCAGTCTTTCGTGACTTGGTTTACCACGAGTTGAGAATCGCCGTGCACGACCAGTCGACGTATGCCGAGTGATATAGCGATGCGGAGCCCGTGGGCGAGTGCCTCGTACTCGGCGACGTTGTGGGAAGCCGGGAAGTGGATTTGTAGAACGTACTTCAATTTTTCGCCAGTGGGGGACGTCAGGATGACTCCGGCCCCGGCGCCCCCGATCCATAGAGAACCATCGAAGTACATTGTCCAGTATTCTAGCTTTGCTGTTGGTGTAGGCAGTTGGACTTCTGTCCACTCGGCCACGAAGTCGGCTAGAGCTTGAGATTTGATTGCTGTCCGTGGCTGAAAGGTGATGTCGAATGCCATCAGCTCGAGTGCCCATTTAGCGATTCGGCCAGTGGCCTCACGATTATGAAGGACATCCCCGAGTGGGAAAATGCTGTGACCACCGTGACTTGGTGTGCTTGGAAATAATGCACCAGCTTCCGGACTGTGATAAGTAGGCCATATAGTAGCTTCTGGACTTGCGGATATCTCGTTTTGGAGTCAGCAAGGACCTCGCTGACGAAGTAGACTGGCCGTTGTATTTTTTGAATATGACCCTGTTCGAATCGTTCAACCACCAGCACCGTGCTGGCTACCTGTGTCGTTGCCGCCAGATATAGCATTAGCGGTTCCTGGGGCAGAGGGTGACGCCAAACACGGGGGGTGAATAGGAACTGTTTGAAGTCTTCGAAGGCTTGCTGGGCTTCCGGAGTCCATTGGAAGTTGTCGGTCTTTTTGAGTAGCTTGAAGAAGGGCATGCCCTGTTCGCCAGTCGGGAGATAAACCGGCTGAGTGCCGCCATGGCAGCCTGTCAGCTTCTGGACGTCTTTGAGGTTAGTCGGGAGGTGCTATGTGCCCTGATGGCTTGACTTTTTCCGGGTTGGGCTCAATGCCGCGGTGCGAGACGATGAAATCGAGTAACTTTCCGGAATGGAACGCCGAAGGCGCATTTTTCCTGGGTTCAACTTCATCTTGAATCTTCGAAGGTTTTGGAAGGTTTCTTCCAGGTTAGCAATTGAGGTCTTCTTTAGACTGGTCTTGATCACCACATCATCGACGTAGGCTTCCACATTGCGTCCGATCTGAAGTATGCAGGCACCGCTGAATAGCCTTTGATTAGGTTTGCGCCCGCGTTCTTCAGACCGAACGGCATTGTGATATAGCACTACGCCTCCAAACGGTGTGATGAAAGATGTCTTCAAGCAGTCTTCTTCCCTCAGGCTGATTTGATGGTATCCCGAGTAGCAGTCGAGAAAACTGAGCAGGTCGCACCCTGCCGTGGAGTCAACCACCTGATCTATCCGAGGAAGACCAAATGGGTCCTTGGGGCACGCTTTGTTGAGGTTGGTGTAGTCGATGCACATGTGCCATTTACGTTTTTCTTCCAGACTAGAACTGGGTTTGCCAACCAGTCCGGGTGGTAGACCTCTTTGATGAACCCGGCTGCGAGGAGTTTGGTGATTTCCTCCCGGATAGCATCTTTGCGGTCTTGAGCGAAGCGCCGTAGCCGTTGTTTGACTAGCTTTGGTGTCTGTCTTCACGTTTAGGGCGTGCTCGATCACCTCCCTTGGTACGCCCGGCATGTCGGACGGTTTCCACGCGAAGATATCCTTGTTGGCTTGGAGGAAGGGTGACGAGCGCGTCTTCCTATTTGGGGGTCGAGTCCCGGTCCCGACTAGAGCAGTCTTGGAGGGGTTGGAAGGGTCCAGGGGGATCTTCTTCGTGTCGGAGTCTGCTGATATTCCCGACTTTGCTGCTTTTTTAGCCGGAACTTGATCTTGCTCGACTTCAGTTGTGACGGCTTGCCGAATGTTATCGCGTCCGACTGCCGCCTCTTGTAATTGGGCCAGTTCGCAGCTCTCCTTGTCACAGGTGAAGGCTTGCTTGACGTCGCTGCGGAGGGAGAGGACTCCTGCTGGTCTGGGCATCTTCAGTAGCATGTATGTATAGTGCGGTATCGCCATAAATTTGGCGAGTGCCGGTCGTCCGAGTATCACGTGGTACGCGGTCTCAAAGTCGGCGACCTCGAAGCAGACAGTTTCTGTGCGGAAATTATCCCGTGTGCCGAAGGTTACCGGCAGAGTTATCTGCCCGAGTGGAGTTGATGACAGGCCGGGAATTATCCCGTGGAAGGGTGCAGTGCTCGGCCGTAGTTCTGAACGAGGGATTTTCATCTTGTCCAAAGTTTTGGTGAACAAGATATTGAGCGCGCTGCCTCCGTCTATGAGGGTTTTCTTCAGCCTGATATTTTTGACGACCGGGTCCAGGACGAGTGGATAGCGTCTCGGGTGGGAAACCCGATCTGGGTGATCTGCGCGATTGAAGGTGATGGCCATCTCTGACCAGCGCAGGTATCTGGGGGTGTCGGCCGTAGAGACCGTGTTGATGTCGCGCGCTGCTGAAAGCTTCTGTTTACGCTTGGACTCGTACGCGAGTGGTCCCCCGAAGATATGGTTGAGCTCGGCTTGAGGATCTTGGAAGTCGTCACCCGGGCCCGAGTCTGGCTATCTCTTTGTCCTTGTCGGCGCCAGATGATGAAGTTTGCTCAGAGGCAAACTTTTTGAGCATATAGCAGTCTTTGGCCGTGCTTTCCCTTGGGGTGAAAGGGGCATGGCCCATCATGACTTTCTGAGTCATTGTTTCCGCTGGGCCGCGATCGGCTGCGCTCCATGTTGGCCACCTCGTTTGTCTGACTTCCGTTTACGGCTGCCGGACTTGTTTTGAGATGGCTCGTTGTCGGCTTTTCGCCTTCTGTTTCTTTTGTCGGGGCTCCTTCTTCTCGTCAAGGGCCTCGGCGACCGCTTCGGCTGAGTCAGCGTATTTGTTGGCCATGTCCGAAACAGAGTGCCCGGACTGTGGATGGTTGGCTTCTGAGTGAATACGCGATGAATGCGGAGCGTCTTTTACTCCCTTGCGGAAGCGGCGATGAAGCTCGTCGCGATCGTTGGGATCTTGTTGCGCTTCTTGGAAAACCTCTTGATGAAGTCTCGCAGAGACTCGTTCTTCTTTTGGTGCAACTGATAAAGATCGTGCTCCGAAGACGGTCTCTCGTAGATCCCCTGAAAATTTGCGATGAACCGCTCCCTGAGTTCTCCCCAGGAACCGATCGACCGCTTTGGGAGGCCTGTCAGCCATGTCCTCGCTGAGTCGGCTAGTGCGACCGAGAGGTAGTTAGCCATGGCTTTGTTGTCGCCCCCAGCAGCTCGGACTGCCAGGGTATAGACAGTGATCCAGGACTTGGGATTTGTTGTGCCGTCATACTTTTCGATCCCCGTGGGCTTGAAGCCAGTCGGCCAGTGGACGTCCTGTAGCTCCCGAGTGAAAGCTGGAATCCCTTCGTCTTCGTGGGGGCTCGGGCTTCGACCACGGTGGCATTAACCACTCGTGATGAAGGCAAAGCGCTCGTTTTCGTCTTCCAGTCGGCGGCGCTCATCCTCTTGTCGCTTGCGGCGCCGGGCGCTGATAGTATGGCGAAGGTCATGCTGTATGCGCTCTCGGAGGTCTTGATTAGGCCGGCGATCATACTAGTGACAGCGCTGGTTGTTGTTATTAGTATTGCCGAGTATCGTTTGCCTGGACTCCTCGCGTTGCCAACTTGAGCCGGCCGCCCGACGCCGAGCTGATGTGGACGAGCCCGCTGCTAGAGATCCCGACCGGTTAGTCGGTACTAGGGTGTCGCCCGACGTGCTTTGTTGTTGTTGGCAGGCAGCAGCCGTGATCATCATCTTGATTTTGGCGATAGTTGGGGAGGCCTAGTGGTCAGGCCCGAGCTAGAGCGTGTCCAACAAAGTTGCGACGGCCACAACGTTCTGTTGCGGCGTGACGAAGACGTCATGATTGCCGACTTTAGTTTGGAGAATCTGCTGCTGGGCTGCTTGCCCAGCTCTGCGCAGCCCATCGTTGCGAGGCTTCACGATCAGCTTCCTCCTGTTGTTGCAGTCGGGCGCGCCTCCTCTACTGCTCCTCTTGTAGTCGGCGCACCTTCGGAGAGTGGTGTTGAAGCCATGAAGATCTCGCGGGGGTGGAGAAAACTTGCCAGACTGGAGTCCGAACTTGCGCTCAAACCGTTATCCGACTTGGAGTCGGACTCCGAGTAGTTTATCGGAGTGAGAACGACCCCGACCTCTCTAGATCCAATCTGAAACGACGCTTGGCCGTGTCCAAACTGAATCATAGGAAATCGGGTTTGTTGTGCGGGATGTAAATCCGCAGCGTTGCCGAGTCCGTGTGGGAGATTGACGATCTCTCCCCTTCTCGACCCAACCCGGGCTGGCTCAAGGCCTAACGCAAGTCGGACGCCGAAGGAGAGAGTTGTCCCTACGCTTAGCGATGTGAAGGACTGCCGCAGTAAGTCGTGTGAAGGAAGATCGCGACGTCCTGTGGATCCGACTGGCGCTACGTCGGCTGGCTGGATTGGATCTGCTCCGGCAAGGTAAGGTTGCCGATCTGGTTGCAACGAAATCGAGGCTCCGAAAGAAATCTTGTCTCTAGGAAGAACTTGCTACCGTTGACTCCGTTTGTTGGATCCATCAGATTTGCTGATGAAGAGTTCGCCGGAGCCCCTACCTGGCGCGCCAACTGTCGATGCTTTGCACCGACAATAAAACTATAGGGCTACTCGGCGAAGGGGAATTCGATGGATTGCAGAGGAACACAGAAGATTTATACCGGTTCAGGCTCTCGGTGTGAGGTAATACCCTATGTCCAGTTGAGGTGTTATTCCTCTGAGATGTTTGATGATCGATGATGTTGTCGTTGCCCTGAGGGGCGCCCTGTCTCCTTTTATATACTAGGGGACAGGGGTATATGATAAGGATCCTAGCCGGATACGGCCAAGGGATATTCTTCTTAGAGATAGAGACCTATCCGACTAAGACTATATCTCCTTATTATACAAGGTAAAGCCTGCCGGGTGCTATCTTATCTCTAATTGCATGGTTTGGCCCATACTCTATCCGAGTGACCCATATGCTGGTGATGAGGTATCCGGGGGCCCATGTCCTCACACAAAAGCAACTCACGCGAACACAGTGACACAACTTTAAACTTTCACGTGGAAAACAAAATTTGAGAAGAACACATAACAGAGAAATTTTGGTGGCACTGCACACTACTTAGTGCCTTTTCTCTTTCTTTTCTTCTCAACTAAATAAGATGGTTACAATGCTTTAAATAGAACACAAAACACACACATGATATGCAGCAGCCCAACTATCCTCGCCATGATCTGCCACACGACTCGCCGTGCACATCACAAGCAGGAGCACGTTGCTGCTGCATGCAGCCACACACTATTATCCAAAGCAAACTAACTAAGCATGCATGCATAGCCTGGACCGCTTCTTACTCCAAACGTGCACACGCTCAAGACTCGGCTAATCATCATGCATGGCCGCTAATCACCTTCATGTATGACTAACTAATCCAATTACACATGCATGTGTATGCACTCAACTCCTGGCTGCTGATCTGCTCGCTCTGTCCTCTCTATGCTTCTGCTGATCAGCTCGCTACGCCATAACGCCACACATACAGCTAATTAGAACTACACCTCTGTCTTGACCCGAAATGACGTGCAAATAGAAAACATGATCTAACATTTAAACAACAAGATTAATTTCCAACACTACACCGGTAGCGGCGGCAAGGGGATCTAGGGTTTGGTAGAGAGAGAGACTAGCCCTTTTGCGTGCCTGTTCCATGAACGAGAATGTTGACAACATATCGCTCCAATCGATGGGACTTCAATAGCAATCGATAAAATGCCATTTATTTTGACCAATTGATTATTTATCACTTTGGAAGGTAGTAGCCATTTTTATTCCTTTTTGCAAAAATTAACCACATGGAAAGACCATTTTGCCCCAGCTCAACAATTAGAGTGGTATATTATCAATTTTCTCTCCACGAATGGTTCTATTTATTGGACTCCTCTTTCAAACGGACTTTTGCAGGGAGATGCTGCTGGGATTTCGAAGATAGAGTCAAGTTCAAGTTGCGTTGAGCCGACACGATGTTAATTTGCACGAAAGTCTCCTGTCTTAGAGTAACTCCAAAAGCCTCTTTATTTGGCTTGCCAAGCCAGAATTTGGTAAGTTTGCACAAAAAAGCCCCTCCAAAAGCCTTGCCATCTCACTTGCCTACCCATTTGGCTGGCCAAAAGACTTTCCTGGCTGGCCAAATGTGGCCAGCCAAATCCACTAGCCATCTGTGGGACCCACAACAAAAAAAAAGACACCCGTTCCAAGCCTCCAAGCGACTCTATTCACATGACGACGCCATCCACAGCGCTTAAATGCCGCTGGACCCTACTCCCCCGCACCGCGCTGCTGCTGGGTCCCGCGCGCCCGGACGACGCCGCCGTCGCTGGGCCGAGCCCCCCCCACGGGCCCCGCGCCCCCATCGGCGCTCCGCTGTTCGCTGGGCCTTGCTACTTGGGACGCTCCATGCCCGCCACATTTCTTCTCACTCCTCGTTGGCAGAGGATAGGAAGAGGGAGAGAAGAAAATGAGACTGACTCGTGGGACCCAGTAAATTTGGAGAGGCTGTTGGAGTACATAGGGAATTGGAGAGGTTTTTTTAGCTAGCTAGCCATATAACTATTTGGAGAGCCGAATTTGGCCAGCCTTTTGGAGTTGCTCTTAGGCATAGTTTGAAGGTAAAGAAAATGAAAAAAAGAAGATCACGTAAAACGAGATAAGATATTAACGCATGATTAATTGAGTATTAGCTATTGCAAACTTGAACAATGGATTTATATGATTTTTTAAAGCAACTTCTCTATAGAAATTTTTTTAAAAAATACACTGTTTAGCAGTTTAGGAAACATGCTCATGGGAAACAAGAAGTTTTTTCTTCCTCTCCCTTCATTTGCCTGAATGGTGCATTAGCCCCTTCATTGCCGTATGCCCGAATAGGCGAACAATCGTAATGAAAAAAAATTATACAGTACCAATACACAAAACTTCAGTAAGTGAAAAGAGACTTATAATCTCGCATGAACGAAATTTTGCATCAATTTTTATACGTTTTAAACTTCTACTAATAGCAATTGGGTTTTATCATTACAATATGCAGCCACACTCCAATAACCTTTACTCTACGGATATCATGCACTAACACCATGTGGAACGAAGGTTGGCCTGTCTCCATCCACTAGTCTCGAATAAAGGTTGATGAACTGCGAGGTAGAGCGCAGCTGTTCATTAGCCATCGTTCGTTGCCGTGGCGAGGGCTCGAAGAGGAGGTCATCAGATTGGCCGTGAACAGTGACGATGAGCTAATGAAGAGCAAAACCAACCGAGTCTTGCTAAGTTGCTAGACTCGGGTACTATTTGTAGGAGGCAAATCGGATTCAGAATGCCGCTCGATCAGACTGGTACATCGCTATTGTTTCCACGATCTGATTTGGATTCCGCCTCGGATTCGTTTCTGGACTTCCGGTGCAGCGTCCCCGCTGCTATCTACAGCTGGCAACATCTACAACCTTTTCCCATCAACTCAACACAATTCTAAGAATGATTTTAACTTACACTCATAGAATTTTTTAACTCCAAATCGAACAGTGGCAGAGTGGCTTAGTTTGCGCAGAATTGAACCTCAACGAAGTTGGTCTCACGATTGTTCATTATAATTTTGTTTAAACCCATCTGTTAATCAAATTGTTTATTACTACCTTATTGGAAATACAATTTTCAAATAAAAATTATACACTGGATATCCCCAAAACTTCCTAGATGTTAAACCTTAAGTCACAAATACACCAACCAAGAAAGCGGCATCCTTCAGGTACCCTAAACGGAAAACCACGTTTCAACAAAGCAACTCCTTCCTGGATGGGATTGCCACAGTCAACATTTCGGCTGCTCTCCGGGTATGAAAACCCAAAAGGAACATGAAGACTCATTCTGTGGTTTGAACACTTTGCCCTTCAGGTACTTGACTGCTGACCTTGATAGCACCAACAAAACTGGACATCTTATTCAGCGCACTCAGGTAAGCTCGGACACTGGACACGACAATGTCCATTGCGGCACCACTCCCACTGAAGTCAACAGACATAGAAATTTGTTAACGAGAAAAACTAAATTGAAAACAATAACAGATGTTGGAAGCAACAGAGAAGTAAGTTGTCTCACAAAAAAAAAGAAGAATTTGAAGGATTATAACCTGAAAGCGCGGTTGAAGGAGTGACCAGTCAAAGCATGTTTAGAGTCGCTGACATCTCCAGTGACAACCACTCTAGTAGTTGCAATTGCATCAATGCCTTCTGTGACCGACGTCATGCTATATTCCCGAAGAACAGTTGGAATCTAAGAATTGCAAAATCATTCTTAGATGTATCAAAATCTTGGTTTTGTTAAAATGCTTGTTTATAAATTATGCTAGTAGATATAGGCCAGCCTGCAAAAGGGGGCGGGTCGGCCCGTTAGGATCGCTGGCCCGTCCCTAAATTTTGGCACCAAAAGGTTCACAGGCCGGCCCATATATTTTTAGGGAAGATTGAGTCCAGCAATCAGTTGACCCTAGGATCGACCCCAAGCCGAGCATGTGTGTTACTCGACGTATCGAGCGCCTGCTTGCATGGCGGCGGCGGCGTCATCTTCCTCCCGGCTTCGTGGCGACGTGCGTTCCACCGGCGGCGGCGGCGACGCGCTCCACCACGGATAAGGGAGGCGGTGGTGGCGACCAGAGAGGGCTCCAGAGGACAAACCAGCGACAGCGTCCGGCGAGGGCACCGGAGGACACACCGGCGACTCTATACTCAGCGCCACCGCCACAATTGTCACGCTGGGCTTCTCTCACTCATGAGGTCGCCCCAATTAGGTTGGTACGGTTCCAACTTCGCTGAACTCTAAGTTAATTGTTTCTTGTCCTAGCTATGTTGGATTAATTGTACACTTACCTGTGTTTGCATCATCTGGATCCTGAATTGATGGTCCAATTAATGTTAGTTAATGGGTATATTTCAACGCGCAAATGTGTCAGTTTAAAGATGTACAGCTTTCTCTGAATTTCTTGCTATCTGAACTTTTCCTTGGCCTGCTTGTTTTTACAACTAGCGAGAACCCCGTGCATTGCTGCGGAACTTCTCTATGATAAAATAGGAATATTAGGTCCAAAATATATTCGATTGGTTGTATATATATATCATCGCTATTCTAAATTTGTGCATCACTTCAACCTTAGGTGTAATTGACATTTGCGATGGTTTAAATACATCTTGTAACTCTCTTTAAAAACTTACAAAAATTCAATAATTTATTGATTGATGGAGTGATACATTTTTAGGTGCTTGCTTCGGTTGAGTCAGGTCGTTAGAAAGAAAGAAAGACGTTTGACATTCATCACTCCCATGCTAATAAACTTAGATCTGCTACGGAAAAAAATCTATACTCCTTTAAAAGGAGGTAGTGGTGGTGGCAGTGAATCTGTAACCCCACCTACTCCCATTGTAAATTTTGCAAATTACCCCTTGAACTTCTTAATATTAAGAAACAATCAAATCAAATGAATAGCCACATGTAAAATCAAATTAAGGTGAATATTTCCCATGTAAAAAGATGGGTAACACATTTATGGAAAATATATTTTTATTTATTTTAGGTAATATTATAATATATTTTCTTTATCCGTAGTAAAGCATGGGCATTCAACTAGTATAAACTAAATTATAGTTAGCACTCAAGAATTAACCAAAATATCATAGCCGTATGAAGAATGGTTATGCTAGAAAAAGTAACGCTTATTTAGGCACATGAATATGCGCTATGCTGCTAGGAGTGGGAAGGTGAAAGGATGACTAATCAATGATTGAATTAGATGGGTAATAAGTAACTTCTCGATCCATGTACCTATTCAAGAGAATTTGGTGCTGCTGAGCCTAGCATATATCATGTGTAAACTGCTCATTTTATGAAGATCATTTGTTCAGAACGACATTAACCTCGGTTTTTTTTCCTCCTAAGCAAAGCAAACCGAAGCTTTATTTGAATGACCTGATGTGTCCTGTTACTTGTGGCAAATTAGTGAGAAAAATTGCTGACAAAAATTACAGCTTATCAACTGATCAACACGCGAACTGCCTCCTGCTACAGTCCGTGGCCCAGGACCCTAGGTTCTTAACGGTCTGGCCACATTTCTTCCAAAGAGGGGTGGGCCACAGTCCCACTAGCTAAATGGGCCAGAGGGTACAGGTACGGGTCGGCCCATCCTGCCCCTATTTGCAGGCTGAGATGTAGGTAATTTCTCTGTTAACATCAAAATTGTGCATTCATGTTATTGAAAGCAGCCTGCTTGTGATACATCACATGCTAATCCTAATTAAGTACAGAATCTTCTGTTCTTGTGGCTCATATTTATCGTGGAGGCAACATGCTGCAAGTTATGTTACCAGATACATGATCTTTCATTGTTAACATATGAAAAAAAAACACATCCATATTTCATCCTATTAAAAATGGTATACTAGTGCAGGAAGAACCAAGAATATTGCAACACTCACTCACCTGTATTATTTCATCAACAGCCTTGTAGGCTGCATCAACTGGACCTGTTCCAACTGCACATGCTATCTTCTCTGCTCCATCCGGGGCTATCAGTTTGACAGTTGCTGTAGACAGACCAAGTGTTCCACAAGTTGCCTACAAAAGGGATTCATAACGTATCAATTTTAATGGGTCAACTTTTCCACTAGCCAAAAAGTATTAAATTGCGGCAAAATTATACCTGTACATCAGCAAGGGACCAAAAAACCTTAGGCTGAAATATCTCATCAGACAACAAAGCCTCAATGTCTTCATCAGTTACACGCTACAATAAATTAAAGCAAGGACGCTAAAAATTATCAACTAATGCATGTTGTTTTAGAAAGTGAAGAATAAAATGGTTGAAAATATCACTCGAGCAACAGAGCACTCAGGAGGTGTCACCTTTTTCTTCTCTGCAACCTCTTTGTAGCGTTTAAAGAAATCCTCAAATTCCTTGTCAGTAATCTCATACCCAAGCTACATATTTGATGACAGGGTATTGTTCAGTAGCAATAACTGAAAAGGTGTTTAGTTCTAACTAGAAAAATAACAAAATTACAATACCTCCACTAGTTTAGATCTCACAGCATGCCTTCCACTGAAAAACAAGACAAGGAAGTACAATTATGGATTGGGGGTTGATAATCTCAAATCAGATTTTAAGTCATTATTGCAAGCCTATCTTAAGTATTTGAGTAGGATGGCTGCATGAACCTGACCTAATCTAAAAGAGTAAAGATGACCAAAAAGATATCAACCTCATCTATTCTAGAGAAGTACAGAACAACCTATGATAAATAAATGAATTGACCAGGCCAGGTAGAGCTTTCCTCAATGTCAAATGACCAAGGTTTAACCTCAAGAATAAGGTAATGCATACCATATATATTAAAAGAGAATAGCAAATTCACTAACTTTTAGCAAATTTGGCATCACACAATTTCTCAATTACAAATTGTATTGTGACACGATCTGCATACATATCTCTAGGAATTTAGACCTACCCTGTAGTGTCCATATGATATGGTCATTGGACATTTAAGCATTTGGGACTCGTTAGTTGGAAAATGTATTTTGCACCAGATTAACAGAAAGTGCATGAAGCAGAAAAAAATTCCTCCTGGATAAACATCTCAGGAGGATGTTGCAACTTGCAAGAATTCAAATTTATGGGGGAACGTGTGTCTGCATGCTACCTGAGTTTCCCAAGAACAATACCAAACTCATTTGCACGTGTTAAACCAATATCATCAGGCGAAATTATTTCATAAGTTCCTTTGTATTTAAGCATCCCATCCTGAAAAACAAAATAACAAAAGTGAATTACAATATGAAAATCTGCAAGGCAAAGGTTCATGTAAAACCATGATTGCTCTATCATATATGAGAAAATGATTCCCTCAGATTAGAAAAAAACATCCATAAAATAAATTTGATTTCTCTCAGAAACTGATAGTCTAAAAATGCGAGTAAGCTTTTTCCTAGTCCACACAAGAAAACTGACAACTGGAAATATTTCTGAAACTTCCAAAATGTAGATAGGAAATAAACAATACTGATAATCAATTTTTTGTCCCTTTTTTAGATAATGTATTCCTTAGTCCTAAAATGTAAATCAATGGCAAGAAACATTTTTAGAGTTTATAAAATAAAGATGAATGGCAAACAGAAACGAGAACCATGGATGTGAAATGGCGGTGCCACCAATACACCACTACAGTGAGCCCAGTCAAGAAATTTGATGGCAATATTAATATAAGAATGCAAATTTAGTTACCTGATGAATTCCACTTTCATGTGCAAAGGCATTAGCACCGACAATAGCTTTATGTGGTTGTATATGAAGTCCACTGTGCTCTTGTACCTAGAATAAGCAGATTATTTACAATTGTGCACGAAATTTTCAGTCACCTGAAAAATTCAAAAGATAAAAAGAAACCAAAGAAAGCAAGAAAACAAACATAATTGTACCATTTTGCTTGACATAGTGATATGTTGGGTATTGATTCCAGTATACAGACCTCCTAAGAGTTCTCGACGACATTTAATTGCCATTACAACCTGAAACAAAAGGAAATATTGCATATGTAGGAATGCAATTATATTTCTTCTGCAAACATTCAGATGAACATGTGTAAAATACCAACAAACAACATAAATATAGTACATGAGCTCACCTCCTCTAAAGAAGCATTTCCAGCTCTCTCACCAATGCCATTAATAGTCACTTCTAACTGCCGTGCTCCTGCATGAGCGCCCTAAAGGTTAAGTCACATTAGTGACATGATTAAACCGATAATAATGGATCGCAGAAATAAGGAAAAGGTAGTACCGCTAATGTATTGGCAGTTGCTAGACCAAGGTCATTCTGGCAATGAGTAGAAATAATGGCATTTTCAATTCCTGGAGTGTTTGCTTTTATATCAGCAATTAACTTCCCAAATTCATAAGGAAGAGTGTATCCAACAGTGTCTGGGATATTGAGTGTTGTTGCTCCAGCTTTTATGACTTCTTCTAGTATATGATACAGAAACTCTCTATTTGACCTGCATGACAGAATCAATCATATCATGCCGACTTGTGCGCATCAGAAAGAAGGTTCTTTTGTTCTGACTAATAAAGCATAGATAATACCTTGTCATGAGCTAATATTTAGGTATTCCTTTTGCACCAACAAGTTGGCAAAGAAAAGAATGCCAACAAAATGCACCAACAATCTTACATGTGTAGATCTAAAGTTCAATACAACCACAAAATTTCAGTAGCTGCTAACTAGCCTCTCTTTTATTTACTAATAAAACTCTTTATAGAATGTAGACAATGGCAGCCATCTTTTCTCTCAGCAGTACAATGAGTCAACGATGAATGTGTTCAAGATAGGATATACATAGTACTTCATTTCCAATCAAAGTAAATTTAGTACCTGATATACTAAGCATACACCGCTTCGCCTCAAAATCAACCTAGCTTCACAAAAGTTGGAGGGACCTCTTTCATTCACAATACTTTTAGACATCTAGATTATTAGTTAATAAGTCAGATGCCAGTTCCAACCCACATTATAACTATTAGGTATGAATTTTTTTGGTCAATTTAAGGCTTACAATTTTAAAAATTGGGCCTCAATATCGAACGAATTTACAATCAGAAGTGATACCTGCCAGCATCCTCAGGGCTGAACTCAACATCAGGGCAGCCTAGGCTGCGGGCGTAGGCCACCATTTCCCTCGCAATGGCCACCACCTGCTCGGGTGTCTTCCTTAGCTTGTGCTGCATATGGATCTCGCTGGTGGCGATAAAGGTGTGGATGCGCGGCCGTCGCGCGTGCCGCACGGCCTCCCAGGCGGCGTCAATGTCTCGCTTGTTGCATCGCGAGAGGCCACAAATGACCGGCACGTGGCCGTCGTCCCCAACGGGCGTGTTCCCCACCTCGATGGCGATGGAGCGCACGGCGTCGAGGTCGTCGGGGGAGGAGGCGGGGAAGCCCGCCTCGATGATGTCGACGCCGAGGCGGGCGAGCTGGCGCGCGACGACGAGCTTCTCGGCGCTGGTCATGGTGGCCCCCGGGGATTGCTCCCCGTCGCGGAGGGTGGTGTCGAAGATGCGGACGTAGTTGGGGTCGTCGATGCGGTTGGGGACATACTCCGGCCGGCGCGGCGCCATGGAGGCCCGTACGGGGCGGGCGAAGGCGCGGTGCCGGCGGCAGGAAACGCTAGGTTTGGCGGCGGCGACGGCGGCGGCGAGGCCATGGGAGAAGCGGGGGGCGGCGACGCGGAAGGGGGAGAGAGCTGGGGCGCAGGCGCGCGGGCGGAGCGGAGAGGAGGTGTGGTTTGCGGAGGAGCAGCAGGGTTTCGGGGAGGAGAGGAGGGAGGACGCCATGGTCGCCGAGGTTTGCGGCCTCGGGGGTTTAGGGGAATCGAATCAAATGGTGGTGCACTTGCTCTGCTTCTCGCTGATGTGTGTGTGAGTCAGAGGCAGAGCTCTATCTGGACTAGACAACGGGCTTTTGTGGGATACACGAATGCGGTGACGGCGGATGCGGTTTTTGCTGTGAAGAATACGAGTTGGACTCAGGGTTTCGTTACCGTTGGGGAAGGTTATCATCCCCACCCAGGAAAAGCGTCTTTAAAAAAAATCTAAAAATTAGTTTTCAAAAATTTTAGATTTAGACTATTCTAAAAAATTATAGGTTTAAAAAGTTTTATCATCTCTAAGAGAGACCTAAAAATTAAATCCAAAAAATTAGTTTGTTAGTCACGTAGTATAGATGGCCCAGCATTCGCTTGTGATCGTTTTCTTTTAACGATACCATGCCCCCATGCTAACATCAATGGAGAGGATTTTCGTTGACACCGTCATTTCTTAGCTCCAAAGATCACGTCGCCAGCCATAGTACTCTCTGTGGAAGACTTTATCACCAGCCTGCGGAGAAATGAAAGGCCCTATTGATTCTCTAGCCGAATGTGTTATCAATCGCGGCCGATGGGAAGGTAGACCGATGACAGCTTACGGTGGTGTACGAATCAAGAGACTACGGTAGGCAGTGTAAAAAAATCGGTGCGGCAGAAGGCATTGAGAGGAAGAAAAGTCACGGACAGAGAATTCCTGACACATGAGTGGTGAAATTTTTTTGTAGGAGAAGTGATTAGAGACACCAATAGGTTACCTAAATCTGACTTACTTTTGGGCTAGGATTAGGCATGTGGAATTTTTGAGATAAGTTTGAGTATCTGTTGGAAATTTGTTTTTTTAACTTAAATCCTAAAATTTAATTTTTTATCTCTCTTAAGATGCTCTAAGGTGGTTATCGTGGTTAATGTACGAATTTATCTCTAAAATTTTGAATTTAAAATTTTTAAATCTCATAGTAAGATCATGATTATCGTGGTAATGCAGCACGATAAGCTGCATTAACCGCGATATGTTAAAGCTGAAAAGAAATTTACGGAAAAAATTGTGCAACGTAGTTAAAATTTTATAAATTTATGAAAAAATTAAGAAAATTATGGATATATCTAGAAAAATAATGTAATATTGCATTTTTGTATTACCCTTGCTATATTTTTTATACTTAAATAAAATAGAAATTGTATTTCAATCTATCTCTTATTTTTTTAATTTTGATAGAACTTCAAAATATAAAGTAAACTTTATTATTTTTACAGACTTGGTTCATCAGATAGCAATAAAAATTAGATACTACTTATAGGATTTTTTATTTTTTAAATTTAAATTCAAATAAAATTTATCAAACCCTACCGACGGTTACTCTTGTTAAACCCCGTGCTAAACGCGGTTATAATGGTAAGTTGAACCCTGCTTGGACTTGCGCACAAGGCTGGGGAAAGAGCATGCGAGACTGGTGATGCTGGTGACCACTTGAGCAATTGGCCAAATAGATCACCAACCAACTCCTTATGAAGTTCTACAGATGGATTAGCCTAGCTTGGCCAGGTGGTTTGCTAGATGATCATACTGCGTGACAAAGGTTACGCATGACAATCCAGAATTTGGGGGAAAAGATTTAACACATCACAATAATGTGAGATCTTTTGCAGCTTTGCTCTGTTCCTTTGTAAATCACTGTATTTTGTTGTCGTACACACGAAAGTGCATCATTACTGTTGGTCACTTGTAATCACCGCCAACCCTTCAAATATCTTTCATTGTTTCCCACATAGTCTTTATGTAGACTAAATACTAGTATATTTTAAGATTTTTTTGACCTAAAACTTGACCTATACTGTCTAAGACACAGTTTAAATATACCAGTGGAGTGAAAATCCCCTTATTTTCCATGAACATATTTTCCGAACTACTAAATGGTGTGTTTTTTATAAAAGTTTTCTATATAAAAGTTGCTTTAAAAAATCATATTAATTAATTTTTTAAGTTTTAAATAATTAATACTGAATTAATCATGCACTAATAGCTCATTTCATTTTGCAGAATTTTCTTTCTCTTCTCTCTTTCCTCATCTTCAAAGGGGATATCTAAAGAAAATTTTTCGTTTGTGATATCATGACTCATAGCTAACATTGCAGGTAGTGATGACCTAATTATACTTCAGATCTAATATCTTCTTGCGCGGTATTTTTTCTCCCCTTACCACAAGACGGTATACACGCGAGTATTTCCATATAGCTTTATTCTCTATATATTGTGTGGCCATTGGATGCCATTTATTTGATAACGTCGTGAGTATCTAATTCATATCTAATATGTCTAGGTGATTTTTTTTTCATTTCACTGCTACTAGTATTATCTTGATATTATTTGCTGGTAGTGATGGTAACCATTAATTATTTTAATAAAACTTGACAACCATTAGTTCCATTGAACTATAATATAAAATTTTGCTATGAACTCTATATGATAACACCATGCTGATACAATAATATCTTCACCACTACTTTATATCCTACTCGTATTGACCTATAGACGGTAAATACCAAGAAAAGGTGACAAAACAGACCCTATCCACAAGCTCCCATCCCGTTCTTCAACTTCACTAATGGACTTGAACACCTTCCGAGCAGCACCATGAACACTCATTGCTTCTATGGTCTTCCCATCCTCACTCAACCTTAGAGCTATCACCTGACGGCCGAATCCTGTCAAGAACGATGAGATGCGTTGAATGCCTTGTGCTGGTAGCTTTAGGATCAGTCTCCTTAGCCAAGGGTAAGAAATTGACCACTCGGCGATTTTCCCTCTCTTGGCATGGAGGCCAACCCAGAACCCTCCTCTAGGGCTCATCTTGATGTTGTCTGGAAACCCGGGCAGCTGCACGACTTCTTCAATAGTTGATTCTTTGGGCGTTCTAAGCCAATATCTTAAGATCTTGCCGGTTGTGGTTTCTGCAAGTAGCAGATAAGAACCATCGTTGCTCATAGCCAGACCATTAGGAAAACATAGGCCGTCGACTAAGACTTCAACCTTGTTTTCCTTTGGGTCATATTTCAGCAATCTTCCGGTGTTGTCACCTGTTATGACTATGTTCAAGAACTCCCTGCGAAAATTTTTAGCTAAACATTATTTCCAAAAAAAAAGAGATTGTTCATACAAACAAGTCATCAAACCGATGAGTGACGGTGAGAAACAAAACTTAAAATTTTTTGATTTGTCCATACCTTCTCTGAAACCTTGTGCTGGTCTCGGTGAAGTATATTACACCAGTTTCATGGTCGATCTCAACGCCGTTGGAGAAGCTGAATGGGCTCCCTGCTTGCCACTCAGGCACCAGCGGCCTAGACACGTTCTCACCCGGGCTGACCACTCTCAGACCAAGGTATGCGTCTGCAACGTACAACTCGCCAGTCTTGCTGTTGAACTTGAGGCCCAGTGGACGCCCACACTCCTGCTCCCGTTTTGTGTTCTTAGATCCCCTGCAGCTGTCCAACCTGCAATTCACGTCAACGACCAGTCAATATCCATTCCTGCAATTCAGGACAGAATCATATTTGTTGCTATCTGCCAGCCTATAAATGTTAGTAGGACCAACAGCATAAATGTTAAGCAAAAGGAGTAGTAAAAATGAGATGAGCTGAACTATAACATGTGGTGAATTGGTGAAGTGAAAAAGGAGAACATTTGATGATCTGAACCCGAGTTACACCAAGCACGTACTTTTCAGTCATTTTCCATAGGTGTGGATGTCGTTGGCCATGTTAAGCTCACAGTTAATCACAATTAATTGGAGATTTTGACAGTGCAACTGTATTACGCCCTGGATCGCAAACTAACCAACCAACTAATTTAAGCATGGAAACTACAGAGAGCCAGGCGGCTAGCAACACGGGTGAGAAGTGAAAAAACACTTACAGCTCCGGCACGGAGCAGGAGTGCTCCACCCACCGGCGCTCCGGCGGCGGCAGCCACTTCAGGATCCTCCCGTCCGACACGCTCGTGTACGGCCCCTCGCCGCCGTCGTCGAACGCTATGCTCTCCGGGCCAGCGGCGCCGTTGAGCAGAGGGATCAGCTCGACGTCGCCGTCCTTTATCTCCAGCAGCCTCACGTCGCTGCGCGAGTCCAGCGACAGGATCGCCGCTGAGGCGAAGACGGCGAGCGCCACGAGCTTGGTGGTGGTGTTCATCGCGGAGCTAGCTTAGTTGTCTTGGAAGTAGAAGGGGTAGCTAGATTGCCGCTCTGCAGCAGTGCAGATGCAGCCTTTGGTGAACTACCAGTCTACCACCAAGGCAGTAAGGCACCAATGGCAATGGACGTACGTGTTGCCCAACAAGGCAGGGTGTGGTTTGGTTTTATGCTACCTCCACACCTATCTTAAGTTCGATACTAGATTGATTAGTGCTAGGATAGTAAATGCATCGCCATCTGCTACCCACAACCATTACTGGGAGCTTGGAAGAAAGCCCAGTGTTGCTTTCCAATAGTTGCTACTACTATGCTGACATGTTCCTGTCTCGCGGTTGCAACTCGCAACTACCTGAAATATGTCTCACCTTCGTTATTTACGATTTTACTAGTACATGCAGAGCAGCAGGCTAATCTTAGGTGCATCAACTACCCCTGAATGATGTTTAACTGTTCAGCGTTAAATGAGTGATTAATACTACTTCTTCGTAATGAACGTCGATTGAACAAGACCGTTCTTTGAAGAGAGCAGAGAAGATGTGAAATGGGGAAATTTGTATCTCTTGAACGAAGGAAGTGATATATATTAATTTTGAAAAAGGAAAATTAATCCTTTAATTTCTATTTTAAGTTCGATGCCTCATAACCTTCCTATCGTGTACAAACGACAACCATTTGATGTCAAACTAAAAAAAAAAATCTTCTTTTCAGAGGAAGCTAAATGCACAAAAGGAATATTCAGTTCTCCATTGCAACAGAACTCATCTGTACTTACCCTACGTTGGTTAATGCTCCGTTCGGAAGTATAGGTGGAGGGAAAATTTTCTCTTATTTTTCGTAAGCACGTTTTTTGAACTGCTAAACGGTATTTTTTAAAAAAAATTTCTATATAAAAGCTACTTTAAAATTTTATATTAATCCATTTTTTAAGTTTAAAATAATTAATACTTAATTAATTATATGCTAATAGCTCACCTCATTTTACATAATATTCTTCCTCTTCCTTCACCTTCAAACTATCCCTAAAAACGTTAGAAATGCCACCCTAAAATGTTGGCTCGGTCCCCAAGGATTCATTAACTAGAGTAAATAGCATAAGGTAGATGAGCTCATAAGTAAGTTTAAAGTCGATTGGCAAAACAAAAGCTAAGGCTATTCTCAGTAGGGGTTTCATGAGGAGTTTCATGGCAATAAATAACGTGCCACATCAGCAATTCTAGTGACATGGCAGGGTATTTATGATGAAAGAGATTAACAAAGTTTCATGGGGATGAAACTAGTCCAACCCATTTTCAAGATTTTGGAAACCGTGTGAAACCCCCACTGAGGCAACTTTTGTTTCATCATCGTTAGGATGAAACTCAAGGAGTATTCTCAATGGATGTTTCATGAGAGTTTCATGCAGTAATTAAACGCTATGGGTATCTTTGGAAACGGTGAAATGAAACTCGCTATTGAGAGAGATTGTTTCATTCATAGTTTCATCCTATGTGGTGATATTAGAAATAATGAAGTGAAACACACCACTGAGAATAGCCTAAGACTACCATGTTCCTATGAAGACGTGATCACCTGTCATTAGAGTTACAGTACATGTATGAATATAATGCATCAAGATACTTTGCGCTTGGTGGGTGAGCAAATCAAGCTGCCATATGTGTTGGGAAAGGAAAGAAAGCTACAAACGACGGTGACCGTGCATGAAGAGTAGTATTTGGGTGGATGGGAGTTGAGCCATCGCAAATGTTGTTTTCCATGATATGAAAATATGAGATCTTTTGCTACCAGAATTGTGCAATCTTATCGAAGAATCATGTGATTGATCGTGTGCAAAACCCATCGCCAATCAATGGAATCAATGGTGAGGTAGCTCTGCTACATAAATTTGTTTTACTTTCTGTAGGACAGGGGAATAATAGATTTAAGTACACATGCCAAGAATTTTCATTGCTAGGAGAAGTTGGAACTGTACTTAGATCTGAATGGCATCACGCAAGTAAATGCAGTAACAGGGAGAGGGAACAATGGAACAGTACTAGTGGATCAAATCGCAGGATCAATCAGCATTCAGCAGAGACAGACAGATAGACAGAGGTAGAGATTAAAGCTTACAGTTGCGGCTCGATGGCGGCGGATGAGTGTTCGAGCCATCGGCGCTCCAGGGGCAGCCACTTGAGGACCCTCCCGTCCGACAAGCCCGTGTACGGCCCCTCGCCGTCGGCGTCGAACGCCACGCTCTCCGGCCCAACCGCGCCGCCGTCCACGGTGATCAGCTCGACGTCGCGCTCCCCTATCTCCAGCACCCGCACGTCTCCCCGCGAGTCCAGCGACAGGCAGAACGCCGCCGCCGCCACGGCGGCCGCCAGCACCACGAGCCTCGCGTTCATCGGAAGCAGGACGACCTATGCGATGTTGCGATTGATGAAATCCACAAAAACACCTCATTTTCTCAGCGAGAGAAAAGTCGTCGTATTGTACACACTTCAAAGTTCAAAGGTCCGTGTTTGGTACGTGTATGACTCGGGGACGCATAGCAGTTGGGATTTGAAACGGCCGGTGACCAGCCCGCACCGCCGAGCCGAGACAATCTGGTTGCGGCGCGCACGTCATTTTGTCCCCGAAACGCAGGCCAAAACCACACGAAGCCCTGGTGTTCCCGCGAGATCCAGGTGAGGTGGGTGGCGAGGCGACGCGACAAATCCACATGCGGCTGCGGATCTGTACGCATGGGCTAGGCTGCACATCGCGGTTGCAGCAACCGTAGGCTTTTCCCTCTGCTGGGCTCTGCAAAGGCTGTAACGAGATGGACTTTGCGAGGCAGAGGTGTGGGCTTAACCAGGCCGTCCGTTCGATCTATCTACTGCAAGCCCAATACTCTGGGCTCGATCGATCGGCGCTTCTTTCGAGTGAGAAGAAAGAAAAGCAACACGTTTCGTGGGCACCGAGACACCGGAGTTTCAGGCTATATCCAGTCGCTGAAAACCAGCACCAAAGGCTGGCTATATGTGTCATGCATGCCCGTCCCAAAATAAATGGTGAATGGTGTTTTGATCTTTTGTTCCATTCCTTAAGGCCACGTACAGTGTCTCTAGTTATGGTTTCATAACCAAAATCATATCCAAGTAGGATCAGGACACTTAAGCTTCAGCCGAAGATACAGATCTTATAATGCAAAGTATTCTCAGATGGGTTCCACCAAATCTAAAGCCTCAGCTGGAGATGCAAAGCCCACATTGCCATATAGCTTTGTACTGCGTGAAAACCCTTAACTGCCCTCGCTCTCTCCTGTATTTGAAGTATATGATTTTTCTATACAGAGACAGTAAGCCAATGGAGGATACATAGAGATCAAATATCTCTGTGTTTTGCATAATCACAACAGATCACCAGCCAATAAATGAAGAATATATAGAGAACAATCACAGATCACAAATAACCAGTAAATGGCTCATGGAGAACAATCACATATTACAATCACAGATCCCATGAGAATAATCACATATCAGTAAAGTTTCTGCTGGTCCAATATAAAGAGATGGTTCACAATATAAACCAGCATGCAATAGGGCTCCAACATACATCTGGAATATACATCTGGAGCATACACCTAATACACTATGCACTACTCTTCCCACTAGCAACATTAGAACTACATGCATTAACTGAACAATGGGCAACATCACAACCACTCTTCCCACTGCATCACAACTAATTCCAGCAGCATCAAAAGGGGCAGTAGACATATGACTCCAAAGCAGCAACCCGCAACAGCAGTAGCATCACAAGGGCTGCACTTGTCCTGCATCACACTGCATAATGTTTGGCATTGAAATTTCACACAGAAATTTTAAAAGCAGTCATCACAGAAATTGTGAATCCTCAACACATAAATTATGTCTTACCAACAAGCAATAGGGCTCCAACAGCCATCACTCCCCCTGCATCAAACAACAGTAGCCCCTGCAATTCTTGTAATTCAAACATTATTGCAAGATCAGAAGTAATAGGACAGAAAATCCATAGCCAGCATTGCAAAAAGTTTGTAAATGCAGTATAAAAATTTTCCAGGAGCAAAGAAGTGGATGTGCACCTTGCAATTTCACCACCAAAGATCACACCAAAGATTCCAAAAGGTGCCAATGCTTCTCTCACAAAATGTCCAACACTTGGGCTAGACAAAACTGGTCAACTTAAGGCAATAAGTTGATCACAAAATGTGTAGTTGTTGCTAGCTGCAATTCAAAGATGCACACAAATAGTCAACCTAGACACCCACCAATAGTCAACCTACAACAGTACTAAAAAGAGATACAGAAATGCATGAGTTCAGTCAATGTAGTTACCAGGGATAACTCAGTTTGGTTGAGACCTATCAACTCTCCCCCAAATCTGATCTGAGAGGAGTGTGATAGCCCTAATATGAGCTTCCTTGGCCCATGGCTCCATATTGGAGGTATCCACCTGCAGCAACTCGGTGAATTTTTCTAGCAGCTTGTTCTTATGGTCAAGTAACTTAGCATCCTTCTTCTCTAGAGCAGCCTTGAGCTGCAAGGTGGCAGCCTCAACCCTTTGATCAGATAGTTTCTGCTAGAGATCCTTAATTCCCTCTAGCTCTTCCTTTTGAGTAGCTTGAGTCTGCACCAAAGTCTTTAGGTGCTCCCTGACCTCTAATGTCACCTCATCTGCTGTGCCCTTCCCCTTCTTTGTCCTTTTGATACCAATAGGGCGCACCATTGGCTCTGGGTTCCTATTCAGATCTGGTGTATGCCTCTTAGGACCTCGAGCAGCACTTGATACATGGATATTCCACTTTGAAGAATCAGCCACAACCTTACACCAGTGTGTGAATGTGAACCGGTGGCCTTGGCGAGTCCTGTACAGCTCCAATGCTTGATCCATGAGCTGCAAGTCACTCCTGAAAGCCTGTTGATGTCGCCTAGAGGGAGGTGATAGGCGTTCCTGAAAAATTCTCCAAATGCAGCGGATTTAAAATGTAGGAACCTCCGACCAAAATGGTAGGAGGCTCTACCGGCTCTCTCGGCTACGAAGAGGGCTGGTTGATTCCGGCCAAGAACGCTGGAGGTTCCGACCCTAATGTTCTGACTCTACCAAGACACTAATTATACCGATAGATGACAAGATCAAGTGTAGGCAAAGAATAGGGTAGGATATAAATGGGCCAAGTGCAGAGACAAAGGGTAATGTAATAACGAGCAAGTACTAATTGAGACAAAGATTTTCTCATCGAAGTTCGGGTCATAAAAGATCCTACGTTTTCCCTCGTTAGGGTTAAAGAAAGGCTCCAAAGAGCCAGGTCTCGAATTGACCCTTTCCTCACCAAGCGACCACGAAGATCAACTTGGTATCCACTAGATTTACCTCTTTTCCTTGCGGAGGCGAGATTAACCTTCACAAACTTTCCCGGGACAATCCACAACTCAAGAAAGCTCGCGGGAGACGCCTAACCGTCTAGGAGGTTTTCCTCCAAGAGAAATAAGCTCCAAGCAGCCAATCCGCCGTCCTCTTACAAGTGCACAAGAATCCTCCTAGCCTTCTTTCAACAACACTCACTCAATTTCCCACTAGATCCTCACAAGAATCACAAAGTATGCACTAGAACTAATTGGGAGAGCTCAAAGAACCTTAGGAGAGGATAGGAGTCAGTGGAAATGAAGTGGAATGGCCAACCAACGGCTAGAAACCAAATTTGGGCTTTATAGGCATTAGCATACGTCACTTAGCTGTTACTCACAAATTTTGGCCAGGAGGTTCCGACCCCAAGTCTAGAAACCTCCCCAAACTTAGGCTCTGGCGAGAGAGTAGTCGGAGCCTCCGACCTCAGGGGTAGAACCTACGCCGACCACTAACACTGAAACATAGCCCATCCCAGTGTATGTGTTATACCAAATGATGGACTCTCAGATATTTGGATCTTAAGTCACTTGGGTGGTCTTGGAACACTGCTTGTAATTCCTCTTGATAGTACGGTTTTTCCTCGACTCAAAAGAAAATTCAATAGAATTTAAAATAAACTCCGAGTCGCTTCGCCGTTTTGCATCATGTCTTGTGGGGTCTTCATTTGCACCACACTAAGCAACCTGGGACTGATATCTCTGCACAATTCTCGATAAAACTCATTAGTCCCTTACCGCGTTGTCATTAATCCACCAAAAACCCACTTAGGTTATGGTTAGATGCACTTTCAATCTCTCCCTTTTTGTGATTGATTGATACAACACGGTTTAAAACTTACAACAGAATGAATTATATCAACTTTTGATTTTAAATAAAGAAGATGAATTTGGCTCCCCTAGAATATGCATATATTAGTGAGAGTGACAGTATATATGCATATTGAGTATTTTGAGAAACATGGAAAGCCTCATTCATCATATTTTCATCCATGGGGTGGCAAGTGTACATGATAATGCATATGACATGGCAAAAACAACAACACATGAGAAATAAACATCACATCATATTGCATGGCATCACAAAATAGATTTAAATGTTGAAATTGAACTAAAGCCATAATTAAGCATTCATTACATCACAAAATATGGTTAATACATGTCCAAAGGCCAATAGGAAGTTTAGAAATCCTAAAGACAGGAGGGGGTCGGAACCTCCGACCTAATGGTCGGAGGTTCCGACCACACTGCAGAGCAGCCAACAAAAGTGTGAGAGGAGGTCCCTTCATTCTGAATTTTCTCTCTCTTTGGCATCAAGGCACCAAAAAGAGAGGAAAATCAGGGGAAGAAAGGACTCAGTCAACGTCGGAGGGGAATGCATCTCAGTGTCGCCGGACGCATGTACTAGCTATCGTGCGTCTCTATCATCAGGGGCAATATCTCGGTATTACCACTGGCGGGTATCGCATCATCCCTCTCAATAATGGGAGTGAAGTTAGGGCTGAGAGGATGAAATGAGGAAGAGAAGAGCTCCTAGCCGCCACAGGAGGTAAAAACAGATGGTGGGCCGGAACCTCCGGAAGATCAGGAGCCGGAACTTGCCGGCCATATTTTCTTGGTCAGCTAGGAAGTGTCGGAGCCTCCGGCCATAGGGCCGGAACCTCCGACAGATTTTTCTGAAAGGAAAAAAAAAAACAACGCGTATTTTGGCCCAAGGAAGTGGACATTGATTTTCCGTGACCCATATGTGACCAGCAGCAATCAATAAGCACATAGAACAATGCCGTCACAAATGAGAATCAACAATAAAAAGAACCAAATTTTCGCAATGTAAAACTATCACACGGAGGATTTTCGCAATATTTTTGAGAAAAGAGTTTGAGAATGTTGGAACTCCGTTCTTAGTGTTAAGACCATTTTTCTACACAAAAAAGAGCCTTAAAACACAGAAGCTCACTTTGATTTGACATCCTTTTGACCCATTCTTGACTTTGATTAGTCAAGCACTGTAGTCATGCAAGTACTTTCGAGAATCTAAATATTGAGCTCACTCCTAAGCTCGCAAAATCTCTTTCTCATCTAAGGGTTTGGTTTGAAGAATATAAACAGCAAGTGATGTTCAGTTTTCACATGTGTAATGGCGATATCACCTCGGCTTTATGGTCTCTCAAAGTGGTGGCGTATGTCAATATGTTGGTTCTTGAGTGTGGACGGGATTATTGACTATTTTAATGGCGCTCTTCATTATCACAAAGGAGTGGGGATTTTGGTCATTTTTGTAGCCATAGTCTTGAAAGGTTAGTTTCATCCAAAACGAAGGTTGAGCACAACACGAGCCGACGAGCTATGTTACTCCGCCTCGGCGGTGGATAGGGCAATGGAGTTTTGCTTCTTGGAGGCCAAAAAAAACTAAGGACGATCCAAGGAATTGACAAGTCCCCTTTGTGCTCTTGCGGTCAACCTTATTCCCGGTATAATTGGAATCGGAATACGATCCAATTAGCTCAAAATCACAACCCTTAGGGTACCAAGACCAAAATTAGAGTGTGCACCAAATATCTTAGAATTCTCTTTACGGCAATAAAATTGACATTCTTTAGGCGCGCTTGAAGCTGAGCGCACATGCACACACTAAGTCACAATTATCCAGTCTAGATGCACAAAGGTAAAGAGAGATTCCAATCCATGAAGCGATATACCTTTTGATTCCACCGGTTTGCCTGTTGTCATCGAGGTGAATGTCCCATTTGTTGGCATTGGAGTCTTGATGGGCTTGGCTCCCATCTATCTCGAATTCTTAAAATATCCTTGATATACTTTGATTGCGAGAGATGAAGGTTCTATCCTTTGCTTGACTTGACTTGAAGCCCGAGAAAGAAGTGAGGCTCCCCATCATCGACATCTCGACCTCCTATCATGATCTTGCTAAACTCTTCTCTAAACAGAGGATTAGTAGAGGCAAAATTATTCATCGGACATAAATTTGCACACAAATAATCATTTCTTGAAAGTTCTTAGGTGAAGAGAGTAGTCTCGGCTTTGACTATTTTAAAGTATTTCTTTAGTAGAAAGTCGCGAAGACATTCATACCAAGCTCTAGGGGCAATGCTTGAGCCCGTAGAGCGCTTTGTTGAAGCTTGTAGACATAATTTGGATGTTTTGGGATCTTCAAACCAAGGCCGGTTGATTTCTCCACATATACCAACTCGGAGATTGGTCCATTGGAGAAAACGCATCTTGACGTTCATTTGATTAAAGCTTGAAATCATGGGGATAGTGCATAAGTTAATAGAATTCGAATGGACTCAAGGCGAGCAACCGGCGCAAGTTCACCGAAGTCGAGGCCCTCGACTTGAGCTGAACCCTTGAGCCACTAACCGTGCTTTGTTGCGAGTAACCACTCCATTTTATCTTGCTTGTACGGAAGACCCACTTGGGTGCCGATGACGTTTTGCTCTGGTCTCTCCACTAATACCACACTTTTCACGGGAAGTTTGTTTTCAACTCTTCTTACATGGCCCATCACCCCCAATCCGGATCACCAAGTGCGTATTCTCCACCCTAATTGGCTCCAAAGACGAGACAAAGGAGTTAATTCTCACAAAAGTTAGCGACCCGAAGGCGAGTGAGTTACCCTTCTTTGGATGATCACCAAGAATGTGTCAACGGGATGATCTCTTTACACGGTGTGGTGAATTCTTGGATGGTGTTCGAGGGGACTTGAGCTCACACGGTGTCTCTTGGATCATAGTGCCCTCGGCATCAGATCCCATCCACTCGTGCTAGATCGTCCTCTTGATCAACTCTTGTCGCTTGAAGGCGCCGCTTGAGTGGAAGGAGCTTGTTCGGGTCCCTCTAATTGCTTCTCCGACTCTCTCTAGCGGCCTCACCTCTCCAATTACCTTTTTCTCTATGTCGATGTCCCGTGACTCCTTCACCTAGCATCTCAAGCTCAACTTTCCACTTGGGAGCCGTTAGTTTCATCAAATGTCACATCTCTCGTGGTTCAACAATTTCGCGAACTTTGTTGAAAACACGATAGGTGTGAGCATTTGACTCATATTCCGAGTAGAAATCCTTCATCCACTTTAAGAGCAAACTTGGGTCCTGTCGAGAATGAGCGAGGTCTCTTACTCAAATAAAACATTTGCAACAAAAACACGAAAAGTAGGAGACATTAGGTTTGTTACGAGTGAGGAGTTCATATGCCTCTTTTTGAGAAGTTTGTGGAGATAGAGGCTAATTTAGCGCGTGACACGCGATGTCAAATCGTCTCCGCCCAAAGATGTCGGGTCTTTATTAATCTAGCATAGTCCTTGCATCCTCGACAAGAGACTGGTTCTTCCTCTCCACCACTCTATTTTGAGGTGGATCATATGAGCGGAAGAACTCGTGTTTAATCCCCTAATCAATCAAGGAATCCTCCACTTGAGTATTCTTGAACTCCCCCCATTGGTCGCTCCTAACTTTCTTGATCTTGAGCTCGAACTCGTTTTGGGCTCGCTTTTGCCGAATTTCTCGAAAATTCCTTGGGTTTCCACTCTTATCTTGCAAAAAGAACACCCAAGTGAAGCAAGAAAAATCAATCAACAATTACGAGCCCATATTGTTACCTCCGATGCTTAGGTAGGGCACGGACCGAAGAGATCCCATGTGAAGTAGTTCCATATGCCTTGATAGTCATTATGTTTTTCACGGGGTGTGATCCCAACTTGTTTTTCCGACTTGAGCAAGCGACTACACACACAGTCTTTCTCAAATAGACGTTAGATACGCCCAGAGGATGTGTTTCCCTTTTTAGAAGATTTGATAAGTTCCTCAACTCCCCGCATGGGCTAGCTTCGATGCCAAAGCCACCCCAATTGAGGATTTTGCAATCAAGCCAAACCTCCGGGTTCACTTTATCTAGGTCAAAATCCACTAGATAAAGATCTCCTTTCAACCTTCCCTTGAATACGACAAAATTATCATCTCTTCTAAAAACGGTAACATCCTCGTCGGTAAACAAACAATTATAGCCCAATTTGCACAATTGAGACAGATTGTAGCTTAAGGATTTGACAAGAAAGAACATTAGAGAGAGACAGATGTTGGAGATGGCAATTTTATCTAGTCCCATTACCTTGCCCTTAGCATCATCTCCAAAGACAATACTGTCGTGATCTCCTCCATTCTCGTCAAGAGTTGCAAACATACTTCTCTCTCCCGTCATATGGTTGGTGCATCCGCTGTCAATAACCCAACTCGATCCACCGGAGGAGTATGCCTACAAAAGAAATCAAGCTTGGAATTTAGGTACCCTAACCTGTCTAAGTTTGGGTCCTTTAACATTAGTCACGAGCGCCTTGGGTACCCACACACAAGCCCTGTACTCCTCATAGTAATCACCAATAAAATGAGCAATCACTTTACCGCGGTGATCCTTAGTAATCTCATACGATTCATAGTACAGTTTTTCTGATCGGAGCCTCCTACCATTTGGGTCGGAGCCTCCTACCAATCCTCTCGGTCTATCTAGGTTGGCTGGTCAGAACCTCCTACCATTTTGGTCGGAGCTTCCTATCAGACCTCTCGGTCTGCTTGAGAGAGCAGGCCGGAACCTCCGACCCATACGGCCAGAACCTCCGACCAGCCTTCTCGGCCTGGCTGAGAGGCTTGGTCGGAACCTCCGCCACTACGTCGGAGCTTCCGTTCCTCAGACTAACTGAGGAACTTTTTACCTCCTCGGCTTGCGATGAACCTCCTTCTTTCACAAACTTCAGGCATTGCTTCCCATTGACCATGATCCTTCTGGATAGTTTACTTTCATGAGGAGAGAAGCTAAGACCATAGTCATTCTTGTTGGAGTGGGTATGAGTTTTGTAGAGGGTATATCTTGGATTGGAATGTTTTCAAACATCCAAAACTTCACCAAAGTACCCAACCGCTCATTCTCCTTTTTAAGTACCTCCAAAGCTTCAAGGTTAGTAGCATATGCATCCAAATCGTAATTATAGCATTTTGCACATCCGTTGCTTGTGGAGGCATTGGAGCTATTGGTGGCCTCATTGGAGGTGAAAGCGCTACTCCAAAGAGTATCAAATTGCACTTCAAGAGCTTTGTGATTTTGGTCCAATTTCACAAGATTCTCTTGAAGTGTTTCATTCACCCTCTTTAGATTAGCCATTGAGTTATTGACCAAAGAGAGCTCTTTGGTCAATTCCTCACTCCTTTCCTTCTCCTTAGCCAAGTTCTCCTCTAGGGCAAGGCTTCTCTCCTTCTCGAGGATGAGCAAGTCCTCTTACCTTTCGAGGGATTTCTCCTTACTCTCTAATGCCTTCATGAGCTTAGCCAATTGTAACATGGCCGGCTTGCTAAAACCCTTGAGCATCTCATCCATATCATCCTCACTTTCATCATCACTAAGATCATCATTATCAATTTGAGGAGATTTGGATGAGGAGGTTACCTTTCGCCCTTGTGCCATGAGACAAGTGGGCTCATAGTGATCGTTGTCGCTTCAAGTTTGTCGAAGGATCTCCTCGAACCCCCGACGATGACTTTAATAGCAATTGTGGCAACCCCTCCTTCATCACTTTCTTCCTTGTCGTCGTCCTCATCATTAGAGAACCACTTCTCTCTAATGTGAGCATACCCGGTCTTCTTCTTGACCACTTTCGACTTGCCACCCTTGTTCTTGAGCTTGGGGCAATCGGCAATGAAATGACCGTACTCCTTGCATTCGTAGCACGCCCGCTTGGATTGCCTCCTTATTTTGTCATCCTCCTTCTTGTCCTTGCCGAAGCCGCCTCGACGAAGGAAATGCTTGAACTTCCTCACCACAAGAGCGAAGTCTTCATCTTCACTCTCGGAGTCGCTTGAGGCTTGCTCTTTCTTGGCCTTCAAGAGGACTTCCTGTTCTTGGCGATTCCGGCGTTCTTGGCAAGTTGCTTCACTTCCTTGGCTTTCTCTTCTAGTAACTCATGTGAGATGATCCTAGAGAGAACGTCGCTTGGAGTGAGTCTCTTAAAGTTCTTCATCTCCCGGATGAGGGTCACTAAGGTGGGATGCCTTGGGGCGATAACGCGGAGAAGCCTCTTGACAACCACATGATCGGTTATGTCATCACCACCAAGACCACAGATTTTGTTGACAATGACCATCATGCGATCGTACATCTCTTGCGGCGTCTCGTTGTTTTCCATCACGAACCGCCCAAGTTGCCCCTCAAGCAACTCAATCTTCGACTCTCGCACGCCGGGGGATCCTTCATGTGCCAATTGAAGCGTATCCCAAATCTCCTTGGCCTCCTCAAGTTGGTCCACCTTGTTGAATTCCTCGGGACTCAAGGAGTTGAGGATGACGCTTGCCTCTTGAGCATTGTGGTGGATGAGAGCCTCTTGAGCCGGTGTATGTTCCTCTCCTTCCTCCGGAGCATCCGTCACACCTGTGCACACAATCTTCCAAATACTTGGATGCAACGAGTTTAGATACAATTTCATCTTGTGCTTCCATGCGCTATAGAAGGTCCCGTCAAAATGGGGAGCGCGTCCAGAAGGCACGGAGATGAATTGCTGAGGAGGAGGGATAAATTTGTTATAATCAAGATCGAAAGCAGCTCCCCTTCTTCCATCCGACTTGCTTTTCGAGCCATCTTCGTCTTCTTTAACCCCGATAGAATCAACTACCTTCTCGATCAACATCTTCGGATCAACTCCAAGCGGTTAAGCTTCTTAGGAGTTTAGGCTCTGATACCAATTGAAAGCCCGTTGATATCGCCTAGAGGGAGGGTGAATAGGCGTTCCTGAAAAATTCTCCAAATGCAGCGGTAAAATACTGGTAGAAACCTCCGACCAAAATGGTAGGAGGCTCCGACCGGCTCTCTCGGGCTAACCGAGAGGGCTGGTCGGAGGTTCCGGCCAAGAACGCCGGAGGTTCCGACCTTAATGTTCTGACTCTACCAAGACACTTTAATAACCGATAGATTGACAGAGATCAAGTGTAGGCAAAGAATAGGGTAGGATATAAATGGAGCCAAGTGCAGAGACAAATTACTGCAATAACGAGCAAGCACAATTGAGACAAAGATTTTTCTCGAAGTTTGGATCACAAAGATCTTACGTCTCCGTTGAGGAGCTCCAAAGAGCCGGGTCTCGATTGACCCCTTTTCTCACCAAGCGACCACGAAGATCAACTTGGTATCCATTAGAATTTACCTCTTTTCCTTGCAGAGGCGAGGTTAATTTTCACAAACTTTCCCGGGACAATCCACAACTCAAGGAAGCTCGCGGGAGACGCCTAACCGTCTAGGAGGTTTTCCTCCAAGAGAAATAAGCTCCAAGCAGCCAATCCGCGTCCTCTTCAAGTGCACAAGATCCTCCTAGCCTTCTTTCAACAACACTCACTCAATTTCCCACTAGATCCTCACAAGAATCATAAAGGATACACTAGAACTAGTTGGGAGAGCTCAAAGAATCTTAGGAGAGGCTAGGAGTCAGTGGAAATGAAGTGGAATGGCCAACCAACGGCTAGAAACCAAGTTTGGGCTTTATAGGCATTGGCATACGTTACTTAGCCGTTACTCACAGATTTTGGCCAGGAGGTTCCGACCCCAAGTCTAGGAAACTCCGGCCAACACTTAGTCTCTGGCCAAGAGAGCTGGTCGGAGCCTCCGACCCCAGAGGTCAGAACCTCTGGCTAACACTTAGTCTCTGGCCGAGAGAGCTGGTCGGAGCCTCCGACCCCAAGGGTAGGAACCTCTGACCTTGACACTAAAACTAGCCCATCCCAAGTGTATGTGTTATGCTAAAATGATGGACTCTCAGCTATTTGGATCTTAAGCACTTGAGTGGTCTTGGAACACTGCTTGCAACCCCTCTTAATAATACGGTTTTTCCTCGACTCAAAAGAAAATTCAATAGAATTTAAAATAAACTTTGAGTCGCTTCGCCGTTTTGTATCATGTCTTTGTGGGGGTTTCCATGCACCACACTAAGCAACCTGGGACTAATTCTCTGCACAATTCTTGATAAACTCATTAGTCCCTTAACCGCTTTGTCATTAATCCACCAAAACCCACTTAGGGGTTAGATGCACTTTCAACTGCTACCACTAGCATATGCATCTCTTAGCTAGATGTAGCATCCATTGAAGAAAGAGATGTTCTTCGTAGTCTTGTGCCAATGGCCCTTCAGATGGCTCACTTCCCTCTTCCTCTCATCTGGCGTAGTGGCATTGAAAGCTTCAGCAACCTTGGTCCAGTAGGTTTCCCCCTTCCTTGCATTGCCCTCGATGGGATCAGTTGAGTTATTGAGCCATGTACTAACCTGACAAAGCCCATTGATTTGTTAATTGGATGGAAGCACATTGAATTTTTCGGTGTTCTGGAAATTAATTTGTTAATTTTTATCCCTATGGTTAGGTTGGAGTGGGTCAACAGTGTGGTTAGGATGTATAAGCACTAGTATATATACAAGTCTGAAAAACACTATAAGCAAGCAGGAATTAAGCTATCTTTTTTCTTGAGAAAGGAATCAAATTATCATAAGCATATATGTTTGGCATTGCAATTTCACACAGAACTTTTAAATCCTCATCACAAAAATTATAAGTTCTAATCATAGAAATTTTGACTAGTCCAACAATAATATATATTCCAATGCTTCTAATATTGTACCAAATATCAATTACCTCAAGACATCTTTTGGTTCCAAACAGCAAGCAATATACTGAAAAATTGAAACAATGCTTACCAGCTTGAGATCCTCTTCGTGGGTGTAGTACATCCTCTTGTTTGCATCATTCCCTGCTTCAGGAGTAGTAGCCACCCTGTTCCGCCGTCCAAATCCAGAGGAGGAAGAAGGGGGGACTTGGACAGTAGGAGCCGCTGGGGGTGGTTGGGTGGAGAAGAGAGGGAACGGAGCATGGGCGTAGAGGAACGGCTGCTGAATTAATTGTCAAAAGTTTTCTCCTTTCTGAAGTAGATGTTTCTTTTACATGCAACTAGGTCAGTTTTATTTGTAAATCCTTAGTAAGTACCTTCAGAACTTAGCAGTCACTATGCAGCTTATCAGAAGGATTTCTTTATTTTTGCATTGTACATTATGGAAACCATTGAACATATAAAGGTGTACTACATTGAAATAAAGTGTCAAAAGCTTTTGCCTTTCCGAAATGAGAGATTATTCCTTCTAGTTGTGATTAGCTAGGTTTCATTAAAAATCATTGGTCACTCGAGAAATAAGAGCCTATTCAAACACCCTATTAGCACAAAACTAAACATTTGCTTTGTAGCTAGTCACATCAATGTGACTGAATCAGAGAAATTAGTCAGATTTGGAGCTCAGATACAACATGGTGGCCTACATTGCTGATTCTAGTTCAACTGTACTATAGTAACACACCCTTTAATGCAATTCCAAATTAGCACTGAATTCAAAACACAAGCATGAGTGCAAATGGAAACAAACAAGCCATACACAGCACCAACATTTCCTCAATGTCACAATTGCAACTATGAAAAGTCTCATCAAAATTAAGTTCTTAATTTTTTTTACCTCCATTGCCGTGCTGTTGCTCATGACATTTGCAGAAGAGAACCAGTGGCCATGGCCACCACCGTGCCAGCTTCCCTTCACATCTGCCTTCAAGATCTTGCTCCTACTTCTTCTAGATCCGTTGGACACCTGCATCAACAAGATCGATGTCACAATCGAATAGCAAAACCATAAATCGATTGGGGGCAATGCAACGACATCGTGACGGCTGGCTATCACTCACCTCCGTCGGCGCACGGCTCCGAGGAAGCAGACTGCTCCAGCGCGCTATCGCCGCTGGGGCCTCCTCCCCGAACAGCCTCTCCTTGTCCATATGCTAGAACTCGCCCATGAGCCTCCTCCCTGACGGCGGCGGTGGCAGTTAGGGTTAGATTTTGGTGGCTTACCTCTCCTCCGAAGAGAAATCCACCGTCAACAATGCAGGAACAGAGCTAAATAGGGCAGCCGGAGCGCGGGAGAACGAGCGTGGTCACACGGGAGAAGGAGTGTGGTCGCGCACGAGACGAGGGTAGATTGGAGATTCTTTTCGCGGCATGGGATAGGAGGAGGCGTGTTGCCGAGGCAGGTATCCCCCAACGCGCCTCCCCGATGGATTTCCTCGGCCTCCAGTGCAAGAGCGAGCATGGCACCGGTGGCTTGCAGGAGCGCCACGCGTTGTGCTGAAGGCACTCGCCCCGCTGAGGTGTCGCCGTGACTCCTACATGGTGAGCTGAGGCCACTTGCCACGTAGGAGCGTTGTACATGCCCTAATAGTTTGAATCTACATGTTGAGGGTAAAAACTTTCCTCGTTTTCTGTGAGCACGCTTCCCGAAATACTAAACGGTATATTTTTTCAAAAAAAAATTATCTAAAAGTTACTTAAAAAAATCATATTAATCTATTTTTTAAGTTTAAAATAATTAATGCTCAATTAAATCATACGCTAATAGCTCACATCGTTTTGCGTGATTATCATCATCATCCTCTTCTTCTCTCACTATCAAACTTAGCCTTAGAATGCTATGAGTTAGTTTTTTATGGGATAGAGGGTGTACTCAGCTAGCTCAACATCTCAAGGCCTTGTTTGCAGCTTGCCTGCTGATGGCTAAAGAAAGGCTAGAAGAAAAGGTAGGACCACATGAGTGCAGTGTCCCCGGGTGCTTGCTGCACAAGTGCAGAGACGAGACTCTGACCACGCACCGGTGCAATGGGAGGTGACACAAAAAGGAAAGGAGGCACCCAAGCAATCAAGGGCAGAAAAAGTCATGGGCCTCCTGTCCTGACGTGACACTTCCTCCTCCTGGCCTGCAGGCTGCAGCTATCTGCAGCCGCTGCAGCATATTATTGGTTCGTTAATCTTGCAGTATTGCTAGTTTAGCAGCTTTTCAGCAGCCCGGGCATCAACGCGTGCGTTTTCTCAGCAGAACAAAGAGTGGGTTTCCATGCGACACCCCTACTCTAGCACTGAATCCTAAAACAGTACTTTATTTCTTTAATTAACCTAGTACACTACTACCTCTCTTATATTTCTATTATTTAAATTTTGTCTTAAAATAGTTGTTAGTTTAGAGTATTACTTATCACATCAATTATTTTTCATTTAAATCTCTTCCTATTCTATTCTCAACCACTCTCCCACTTTCAATCATACATCATTTAACGGACACTAATCTTTTTTTTCAAATCTTAATTTATACTAAACAATCTAAAGCGATAACTATTTTGGAACAGAGAAAGTACATAAATGCCGGAGTACTAGTACTCCTCTATTGCTTGAATACTTGGGGGTAGTTGTTTTCAGGTGAAATGGCATAAATAGGGCAAGTGAAAATATGAAATATTACTGATGAGATATGAAAGTTCTATTTTATGAAGTTTGCATGCTAAAATAAGATGGTCTAACTCTCCAATTTGTAGTCCAAACATGAGGAGTAATATAGCTCGCCTAAACAGTAACTCAAGTACCACTACCCCCCAAACTCCAGCTCAAAAAATTTTTGTGCTAGATCCAGCTAGCAGGCATGTATAGTACTAGTATATATTCTAGCAGAGAATGCGCATGATGCCAAACGAAGAATTCGATAGATCGCAGTGGTAGGAATGACGAACTGCAGCGTGCGTGGTGGTCCTTGTGTGTGTTCTCCTCCCATTACATGAAAATACTCTCTCCGTCTCAAAATATTGTTATATCTAGGATTTAAATTTATCCTACAATATTTTCCATCTATCTCTCCATCTCAACCAATTACAACCTTCTTTCATTTAATTTTTCACATGTTTTCTCACCTCAACCAATTACAATCATTTCTTAACTCTAACCTTAATTTCTTAAAAAAGACATAAGTTAAAGTATTTTAAGACGGATGGGATATATACACTACTGAAAATATTCATGCACGCATGCATGTTTATTGTTCTTTTCCCTTTCCTGTTCTTTTTCTCATTCGCTAGCTAGGCGCCACCATCAGGCACCGGTCAGCCAGTCAGGTCAGGTCAAAAGCTTTAAAACACTACTACCAAATGATCACTTGGAGATAGAGCTAGCACTATTCCAGTATGGCACGCAGAGATATGGTGTTGTGCTATTCCTTTTCCTGCTTGAACAAAAAAAGGCATCTATTCATGCCATGCCTCCCTGTTTTCCAACGTCTGCACATGAATAATAATAAAACAGATGGAGCATTCTAGGCACTGTGCATCTTCATCTCAATTTCTTTCATCCTCCAAGATAAAATATGGATCAGATCGTCAGACAGGCCGGATGGAGCTAAGATAACACCATAACCATTGAATTGATGGGACGTTGGATCACTGTAAAGATTCTCAGCATGGAAACAGCGTGTCCTACTATATGCAAAGAGACAACGAAAAGAGAGGAGAAGAAGAACAGTGCCACATGTTTGGGTGCACGTAGGTACGCTTGCAAACTACTCATTCCGTCTTAAAATATAAGTATTTCTAAGTTTAGGTATTAAAAAGGTGGATGAAAATGATTGGAGGAAGATTATGATTGGCTAAAAAGAAAAAGTAGGTAAAAAAATTAAATTAAGAATAGATGTGATTGGTTAAGATGAGAGGTAGGTAAAAAAATAGCTTTATTTTAGGATAAGATTTGAGTGGTAGAAATAACTTTGTTTTGCAACAGAGAGGCTACCTGAAAACAAAAGGAATTATCGCAGCTTGATCTGACGCTAATTAAACCTCAGCTCGTGCTAATCGATGAACAGAACCAGAACTAGCCGTATTGCAGCAGTCGATAGATCGACGATATATAGATCCAGCTAGTGGTACCAACTATCAGCTGAAAACAGGTGAAGGGAGAGAGTACGACAAAGAAAGGATCGATAGAGATAATTGGATTTGTCACGACATAATTAAGATGCATATGGATCATGGCTGCTAATCAATTTGACAAATCACGAACTGTATATACAGCATGAAATGAAGATGCTGTAGGGCCATGAGAGCGAACACAGCTAAGCTCAGTTGCATGGTGTTACTGGCGTTTGTGTGTATATATGTGAAGGAGAGAGATCATATCGATCGGGGATTCAGAGATAGACTTATTCAGAGAGATATATAGAGGTATATAGCGCAATATGATGGGGGGGGAGCACTCATAAGAGGACAATGCAGGACAAACAGTAGAAATCCAAGCCGGGAACAGTTGGGGAGTAACCCACCATGGGAGACCAGGCCTTTATTGCGAGATGTTTTTAACAGTTGCGGTGACTGATGAGAGCATGGTACCGTGGGCCTCGCCTCTACAGTATTCTGTACAGCAACGACGAGGGAGAGGTACAGGTACGTACGTCTACGTAGCCACAGCAATAGTTGTTACCTCCAGCTATAGCTGTAGCTTTGCATATGCCTGCATGCCATGTCTGTACTGGTCATATATAATTAACCTAGCAGTTTTTTTACTGGTGCTGACTCACTCACAGCTACAAATTAATAAAGCCAAGATCATGATGCATTCATGCCGAGCTCTCCAAGGAATCTACTGCAGTGCATGTCTGCGTGCATCCACACAATATCTGCAGTTACAATAGGGATATAATTGGAGAGAAAAATGCCATGGTCTAGCTAGATATATTTATCCCATATATATATATATATATATATATATGCTCGATCGACACGTATATATAGCACTGACATGCGCAATGTAAGCACAGAATTGTGTGGCAGTACTGTACGTAATATGTAGTTTAGCATGTAATTCAGTCGCTGGCTGAAAATTCAGTATAGGGTTTGCAGTAAAATAAATCTCACAAAATTCATCATAAGGTTTTTGCTACAATCCTAATTATAAAGATTTTGAGCACCCAAGTTTAGACAAGTTTGGCAACTTCTATTGGCAACAAATGGTGACAACATATGGCTGACAACCAAACAGGCAATAAAGATCTACCTTTTTTAGGAGGAATTGATACGTCTCCTATATAATCGTGGAACCATTATATATCTAAAAATATGATCATGGAAATTAGTATACCAAAAGAAACATGATCCTCAGGTGCCCTCCCAAGTACTGTATATAAGTCCCAATGCACAAATGTAGAGGAGGAGTTTTTTTAAGCGGAGAAAGAAGCTAGGTTCTGTGTGCATGTGATTGGTACGGTCCTGTTTGGAGACATAATTGTATGAGTAGTACTTGTACAGCATACATGTCATCTGCAGAATTAGGCAGTGCATTCATATAGGAGTACACTATTGAGATAGAGAAGTCGCAACCACAAAATGAAAGGGGAATGTGCCTTCACACAATTCGTGAAAAATTCAAATACAAATGTGACTACTACTTTTGTATATCGTTTTATTATGAGTAAATTATACTTTACAATAGGTAGAGTATATCTTATTTTATTTTGCACCGAGTTTAGTACATATTTTTACTTTGCATCTAGGTATATTAAATTAAGTTTCACTTTACATTAGGATACATCATCAAATCTATAAAAATTTCATCAAATTTTATAAATCTAAATGAAAGTTCATGAATTGTGGTGTAAATTCAAAAGGTTTCATAAGTTTTACTCGTATTTCATAAGATTTCTCTTTAATTATACGACGTAATCTAGTGCAAAGTGAAACTTATTTTAATATACCCCGGTGCAAAGTGAAAATATGTACTAAACCTGGTGCAAAGTGAAATAAGATACGTTCTACCCGATGCAAAGTACAATTTACTATTTTTGTTATTTTTTGCCCTTGTTTTAATTGAGTTCTTATTTAATATGGACGTATACAGCTAACGAAACATTGGTGTCGGTTAGTGACAGAACCAATCCTTCTCGCATCTTCATTTCTATGTTAGGCCGGCTTCTTTAAAACAAGGAATTTTTATAGGAAATTTGTAGGATTGAAACCCCTATAGGAAATTTTCCAATGGAGCCTTTTGATTTAAAGGATTTGGCTAGAAAATTTCCATTAGAAGCCTTCACTTCCTCTACTTTCAAACATGAGATCAAAGCTCAGTGTTTTGATTTCTTTTGAGAAGTCCAATGCACCATTTCTCTTTATCTCTCCTCTCAACTCTTTTCTAATAATTTTTCCTTTAAAATTCCTAGAAATTCCAGTGAGCATCGATCCAATGCAAATGGACCATTCAACAAATTCATGTGTTTTCAGTTCTTGTAGGATTGCATATGCCATGACATCCAATTTCTGTGTTTTTTATTTCTATATATTCAATTTCTGCATCCCAAAGAAGCGAACCCTTAAATGAACATCATTAATTGTACGGTAATATTATTCTTTGAGCATACACATGTGGCACTGCATAAAATTCAGACATATACACTATATATATATATATATATATATATATATATATATATATATATATATATATATATATATATATATCAAACAGTAGGAACCTACTCCCTTTAATCGATGGCTAGCTCAGCTCAATATAACAAAAGTTAATTCCCTAATAGACTCGATGTCTTGGTATAATAGTGAAAAATGTGGCACGATCTAATGCCATGCTACATTTCAAATATATATGAAACATATACACTTGGTGGTGAGTGCAGCCAACTGATGAAATACAAATAAGGGCATGGCAAAGTGTAAGTATAATGATGACTTATGGGCCCGCTAACCAGTGACCCCAACATTGATATATAGGCCATGGTTGTCATTAGAAAATTTTCTTAAAAAAAGACTAGTGTAAAGGCTTAATTAAGCAATTAAAATTAAAAATGAGATATATAGAAGGAATCAGCACAAGCTAGAGTAATCATCTCTACACATTTTAATAAAAATGAAATCACATACATACATACATACATATATATATATATATATATATATATATATATATATATATATATATATATATATATATATATATAGAGTTGGGCTATGGTGCTTTGTAAAGTACGGATTGTCCCGTGTTTTGCATCCGTTGCTATAAATTCAAAGTTCAAATGAGCGATCCAAACCGTTCATCATGATCTTCATATTGAAATATGCTTGGAGACCAAATTTTATATTTTTTGAAATTTTTTTACTATTTTTAAGAGGGGTACAAATCTATAGTTTTTGGACGGTTTTGAAATCTTTAGATTAACAAGATTTTATACCTATCTAAAAAATAGTAAAAAAATTTTAAAAAATGTAAAATTTGGTTTCTAAGCATGTTTCAATATGGAGATCATGATGAACGATTTGGATCGCTCATTTGAACTTTGAATTTATAGCAACGGACGCAAAGTACGGGGCAATCCGTGCTTTACAAAGCACCATAGTCCAACTATATATATGTGTGTGTGTGTGTGCGTGCGCATTTTTGACTACCACAGTGGATGGATCATATACGACATTGCTCATTTAGATAGCGTACGACTCAAATGTCATGCAAAAGTTCATATTCTTCTAACAGGAGGTTGGTAATTTGTCGCCTCATGTTGGACAAAAACTACGTCCTGCAGGTACTAATTGTACAAGAGCACAGGATCGAGCATGCATGCCATCAAAACGCCATTCTTAAAGAGCATTTCAGAAACAGAGAGAAAACGACCTTACCACAGTAGATACTAGTATTATACTTCATCCAAAAGGATCTGGGCCGTCCAATCCTCCAGGATATATATATAACTGTGGTGAATTTTTATATTCCAGAGAAAATGTAGCCACGGTGACAGTAGAAATGCATGTGCAAACCCTGTGCCATTCAATTGCATGCACACTTAGATTCGCCTTGTCGAATGCCACTAGATCCCCATTCCTTCACATGATCTTGCACCCCGCTTTCCTATCGTTCAAAGCCTACTACAGTCACCAAAAGCTGCACTGCATAAAGACATTGTAGAAACACCAACAGCTAAAATCCTCTTCAGGCCAACAACACTACTAGCTGCTTGAGGATTATATTGGAGACAGCTCCATTACAAGATGAACATTGCTGGGTTTGAAACTTTTTGAACAAATTTGCATGCAACAGTTGCTGCCCTGCCCAAGTGATCAATCGTGCGAAGATCGAACAATCCACATCAAATACCACTAAATTGCTGGCCATATATCCTAGCTATATAGTAGCTAGCTACACCATTGCTCTGATGATCTTGTCAACCATAAGCCCACAAATCTCAACACAGGTAGAAGAGAGAGAGATAGGGAATAATATTACTTATGCGAAGCCGCCATTGGGGAAGTACATGGCGGACGGGCTCGCTCGGCCGTTGTTGCCTTTCCTCGCCTCGCCGGCCACCGCCGCTGCCGCCGCCATTTCCTGGCCCTGGTACATGAGCGTCGAGTTCATTGTCAGGCTCACCAAGCTGTCGTCAGCTTCGCTCCTCGGGAAATTGCCGCCGTCGCTCCCGCCGGCCTCGCCGCCGGCGACAGGAGCGCCGTCGTCGCGCGTGGTCACCATCACCGCCGACTGCACGAGCTCGAGGCAGAGCCTGAGCTTGTTGGGCTCGATGTGCGTCAGCCCCGGCACGGCGCCCTTGAAGAGGAACTCGGAGGTGAGGCTGCGGAGCACGTCGAGCGGGGTGACGCCGTCGAGCGTCCTGGCGTTCGGATCGGCGTGGTGGTCGAGGAGCACGGATACCATGTCGGGGGAGACCATCTCCGCCGCCAGGTGCAGGGCGGTTTTCCCTGTCGGGCCGGCCCGCGAGTTGACGTCGGCGGCGCCGAGCTCGAGCAGCGCCTTGACGACGTCACGGTTGCAATGCTGGACGGCGTAGTGGACGGCGAGCGCGTCGTCGAGGTCGAGGCCCTCGCCCATGACCATCAGCTTGACGAGCTCGATGTCAGCCGCGTCGAGCGCCCGCCGCATGCGCCGGATCTTGTTGTCACGGTCGGCCGCCGAGGACGCCGCGTTGATTGGGAGGTAGTGGTGCGTCAGGAACGGCGAGCGCGGCGTGGTCGCCGCGGCGAGCGGCGACTTGGCGCGGATCTCCTCAATCTTGGCGACCACATCGATGGGGAGGTGCTTGGCGAGGAGATCGGCCGAGAGGCCGGAGCGCGCAACGAGGTGGGAGCAAGTCGCCCAGAGCTCCTGCATCTCGAACTTGCGCGACGCCATCAGCACCTTCATCACGTCGTCCACCGACGCCTCCTTCACCATGCTCTCCAGTTGCTTCTGCATCAACACATTGCATTGTGCCAATCAATATAGTCCCGAACTTGCGGTTAGTTCAATTAAGATGCTTAATTAATCACGCCAGAATGCACTGCAGCTAATTAGCAACATGAAATGTTGTTCTTAGTGTGTACTTTCTTCAGTGCTAGGCAGAGATATGCAGCATACATTATGATGCTTAGCTGTACTTTCTTAGAACAACATGCATGTTGTACACTAGAATAATTTTTGGAAATGATGCTAGGATCGAAGTGGCTAGCCATGGTTGGATCTCCAAGAAACCCTAGCAATGCAAAATTGCAAATGCGAAATGATGTGAAGAGATCAGGAAAGCTAGTAGCATGGATGGACGTGATGTAAGGAAGGGACAGACACAACCAAGGGCTTGAAAAGACCCTTCCTAGTAAAGATGAGTCAGAAGCTCCATGACAAGTGATGACAGAAGCAGCAAGGGCGAAGCAGCAGAAAAGCAAGCGACACTGAGAGAGACTAGAGACGACTCAGTCCTATCAGTACACTACCCCATCTCACCCACAAACGCCAGAGGAAAAATCTTTAAAACATTGTGATGAATGAGGAGAGGGCATGCACTAGATTCTGCTGCAGCTACTGCGCATGGATCAGAGGCCACAGTTGACAGCAGTAGTGAATGAATAATGCATCTCGCTGGGTAATCGGAAAAAAGGGCAAAGGGGCAACCTAGGGATCTAGGCAAGAGCTTGCAGCAGGATCAGCTCAGAGTTGAACATTGCTTCCGCAGACTCCATCTTAATTTCACCAAAAGATGCTCCAATCATGGCAGCCTAACTACCATCATGTACTCTTAATCACACCAAGGTGTAGTGAGCAGATGCCAAGAATTGCAAAGATGAGGAGGAATTTTCAGTTTTGTTTGCAGCTGCCTGATGCATCGTATTCCTGAATTTCCACTACCTGAACCAGCAGGGCGAGCTGCTCGACGCCGAAGGAGCGCGCTGCGGCGAGCGTGTCGAGGGCGAGGTCGACGGCGGCGCCGCACCGCGTGTGCCAGCATCCCCGGGCGCCGCAGCCCGGCAGCGGCCCGCTCTTGGGCGCCGCCACCGACGCCTGCCCGCTGTACAGGAACTGCAGCACAAGCACCAGCACCTCGTACCGGATCGAGCTGACGGGGATTACTAGCTCCGGCGTGGAAGGAGCTCCACCGCCAGCGACGCCGCGCGCGCCACCAGAGGCACCGCCCCCCGTCGTCGGCCAGTTTAAAGGCGGCGGTGGCGGCGGCGGCTGGTGGTTTGGATCAAGGCCACAGAACAGCTTCCTGAAGAACAAGCTCCTTGCTGCCAGCACGCAGCGGTGGGCGTGCACGAGGCGGCCCTCGACGCTGAAGGCGACGTCGCTGAACGCCTGGCCATTGATGAGCAGGTTGAGGTAGTCAAGTGACAAGGATTTGAGCGAGTCCTCGGAGCTCATGATCTCATGTGCATGCAGCTTAGCAGCAGATAAAGGGGGGAATTGGCCCCAACTTTTTGGGCGCAGGAAGGTGGAAGACAAGGTGAGGATTTGGAGAGATTTGGAGGAGGAAGAGAGGAGGGGAAAGGAGAGCAGCAGCAACTGTGCAAGAGGAAGAGGAAAAGGTTAGGGTGAAGGAGAGAATGGAGGAGGAGAGCATGCGGCTACTATCAATCCCCTTTGTGCTACAGCAATGGCACCGTACCCGTCGTCTCTTTTGTGGCAAGCTGCTTGTGGGTGGGGACGCCCACAGCTGATGGTGTCACTGTTCTGTCTACAGTATCAATGGTCCATGAATTGTGTTAACCGTGCATTTTCACGGGAAACTTTTTCAATCCCTCGAGTGCTCCAGGTCGTTTGCGTATATCCATGCAAATAGTTATGAAAATTCAAAAAGAAGTTTGATAACATTTATGCAACATAAATATAATACTCCATAAATTATTATTCAGTCTAAACTTAACTCAATAAAAAAAAGATAAATTCATGGCGGCATGAGTAGTTTGCACTGTTCATACTATGGATTTGTCTTTTTTTTTCTCAATGTGTACATCGATTTTAAACTTGATTTTTAGTGGAGTGATTGATGTCACTATATAAACCCTACATTATTTTTTTTCATAACCATTTTTATTTTATTTGAGAGAAAAATTATACACGAGGGAACATGGAAGATTAGAATCCATTATCTATTTTCACTCATAGAAAGGGCATACAGAGGTAGACCCCATCTGCTGATGGCACTATATATAGGTATTAGAGGACCATTATAATACTCTCTACTGGTAGTATTATACTACCAGTATTATCATATTAGAAATAATCTCAATCGTTGATTTATAAGTTGTATTATTAGTAGAAAAAATTATTCTACTACCAGTAGTTGATGTGATAGTATAAATAGATATGATCCATTGAAATAAAAAAAATAAACAGTATATATTGGTTCTATAAGTAGAGAGCATAATAAAATATCTTATAGGCACTGATAGGTGCTGTGCAGTTTGTATGTGTGCAACTTTAATCAACATTAGATTTTTCTTGTGGTAATAAAGTGAGGAAGGGAGAAAGGTATAGTTTGTGATTGGTTAGTTTTGATTCCGTCTAGATACAGACGTTTAATGATTCCGACGTGCGCATGTGTAAACTTTTTTAGGGATATTTTAGTCTCGGTGACATCCTGCGGGTGCATGCATGTGTGGCCGATGCACAGTGGCTCATCCCGAGCCACTGTATTTGCGTGTGGATATTAGCCTTTCCCGTTGGCTAGTTGATTATGCCGCGCTAGGTGTTGTTCCACTTCGGTCAATTCATGAACCGCAGAAGACTTAATCAACCAATTTTCCTTCACTTCCATATAAATTCTTGGACATTGACCTCATCGATGCATCCGTGGACACAGCACCAATGTCACCATTGCCGACCTGTTTAGAAAGTGTTTTTACGGCTGCAGCTTATTATAAGCTGAAGACACGGACCGAAGCAAGAAAAAGGTAATTTTAAGATAAGACTTTTATAATTCTACTTTTGGATGTCCAAAAACTAAGACTGAAAAAATAGAACGCCAAAAAAGAATCCTAAATCAAATCTAAAATTCAAAATTGGTTGTGACGAACTCAGGGCACCTGACTCCAAATGGCTCTTTTGTGCATCATGCATATGTTTCCATGTGCCAACACTAGTTCCACAGGTCATCAACCCATGCGTTGCACGGCTATTGTTATTGATATTTTAACATACTAAAAGAAACATTTTTATTATTTAACAATTCTAAAAATTCGTAATTAATAAATATTGAATTGTACTAGTTTGGAGTCATAGTTATAGTTTTTCTATGTTTTGATAAGTCTTAAATTCGAAATCAATAAAAACTGAGATGTATTTAATTTGCAGTCTCAATTACAGCTTTGGTATAATTTAATAAATATCAAAATTCGTAATTAATAATATCAAGTTGTACTCGGTTCAAGTCTCAATTATAACATTTCATGTTTTAATAATTTTATAAAACTCGGAATTAACAATTATCAACACCTACAACAGATTTAGCCTTCCGTGAGGAATTTGTAGTGATGACCAGGTAAAGCGTCATTGATCTATGACTATTTTTCTAGAAAACATCATAAAGATCAGCCCGGGCGATTATGGTGATGAGTTGAACTTAGCGTCATAAAGAATGGTCACGGCGGCAAACAAAATTGTTATAAAGGAGAAATAATTCGTCAGAAGATTGGGCTAGCAAGTATTTTTGTCATAACTAGCTGGCCATAGTTGTCATGAGGTCCCATATGTAAGTATGAAAACACGTAAAGGAGGAGATAATTTGTCCAGTATTCACATGCGTGGATTGTGTGCATCTGTCCGGCGTTTGTTTTTCCAAATCAGCATGCATACGTATACACTAATTTCAGATTATGTATATCTGGCACTTTGTCTGGTGACTACACCCTATAGTTCGGTGTTGGTCGTCTGGTCTGAAAATTGAGGCGCCCGCTGTAACGCCCCGTTTTTCGCGAGACTTTAAACATTATTTGGCTAAAAAGTACTCGTAAAAATTTCGATCTTTGTGTGCCGTGCTGTATGTTGTGTCATGGATCTCAATTTATATCCCTGCCCTTGATCCCGAGAAATCCCTCCTCTTAAAAACCTCGGTTCCTAAAATGAATCTCCGAGTTTAAATCGCCATTATCGAACTTCGTTCCAAAACCCTAGCGGCTTTCTCTCTTGCACAATCGATATATATATATATATATATATATATATATATATATATATATATATATATATATATATATATATATATATATCTGTGTGTGTGTGTGTGTGGAGGCCATGGGCCCCGGTGTAACGACCCGTTTTTCTTTTCCCGCTAGTCTTCGTTTTCCCGAGCTCCCTTCCTATCTTGTCAGCTGTGCCTCCGTTTTCCCTCTCCCCGGCCAGCCGACTACCTTATCCCTTGAGCCGAGTAGATTACTACTCAGTCCTTGTATCCTGCCCTTTCCTTTGTCTTACTCGGACCTCCTTGCTGCCGAGTAAGCACTGTGAAGTGGCCGACTACCTTGTTGAGACCTGTTGTTTCCTTGTCCCCCGAGTTGCACCCGCCCGTTGGACGCCGACTACCGAAGTGGAAAAGAACCAGTCTTCACCTACCCGCAACACCGCTTGGACCGATGGACAATAACCTGCTGCATCGCTTGGACCAGTGGTCAGTCCGAAGCCCTGTCAGTGAGATTTCTCCAATCTGTCCTAGCCTTGACCCTAATGTCTCCTTGCAGCTACAGTGCCTGCCAACTCCTCTGACCAGTTGGACTCTAAGGTCACTCCCTGTCAAGTCCTTTGTCAATTCACTTTGACTTTTTCTCCCTACCCGTTGCCCAGCTCCACCGTGCCTCACTCTTGCACGCCGGCTATATATTGAGCCATCCATGCTCCTTCTTCCTTTGTTCTGCAAACCGGCCAGCTCCAGCTCTGCTGAGTTCTTGTTCTTCTCTAAAGCTTTGGAGCTCTGTCGCCTGGTTCGCAAGCCTGGTTCAGCCGACTGCCATTCTTTTTTTCTGCAGCCGACTACTTCTTGATCTTTTTCTTGGTGTTTTACTTCTCCTGCTTATCAGTGTTTCTTTCTGCTTGTTCAGAGCCTGAACCGGTGGACGATCCAGAAGCCGCCTTCGCCGAAGAAGACCCCTCCTTGGAACAAGGCAAGCCTCTTTGATCATATTTTTCCCCATATATGCAAAACTATGTTGTTTGGAAAATATATGCATGCTTAGTTTACACCTTTTTAAACTGTTGGCCTCGGTTACAAGCGAAACCGATGGACCTACCCAGTAGCTGCACATATTTGGTAGGATGTTGGTATATTTCTCCCTTGAGAGCCCCAGAAATGGCACGTTAGCATCCTATCTGAGGATACGATGCCGAGTAGAATGGCTTAGCTCTGCAACGTTGTTTGTCGTTGGGAAAAACATTGGGTTTTACTAAACTGATTGAAAAACCCGGTACTCCGTGTATCGGCGTGTTTGTGAAACAAATAAAGTTGTGAAAATCTTGATATACAGAAACAGTGCCTGTGTGGCTTGGCTATGTATTATCATTAAGGACCGTTTCCTTTGGGGATTCCATCCGAGCATCTTACAGTGCGACCAGACGGGTATTATGGGATGCCCCTGGCCGAGTAAATAGTAGGTTTAGGGAAGTTCAGTGCCGACCACTGAATCCTGTGTGGATCTTTCGGCTGGCATTGGATGACTCTAGACTGGCTTTGGAAATAGCCTTGTCACGAATTTCTGGGTACAGGCCAGTACTCGGTGTAAATTTCGTGTCGGATGGGTAAAGCGCACACCCTCTGCAGAGTTTAGCAGAACTGTTCGAACAGCCGTGCCCACGGTTAAGGGCGATGCAAGGTGATTCCCATAGCGTAGATTTGTTTGCCAGTGATTTGTGAAAGTGTTTGATGGAAAGGGAACCGTGACCAGAGTTTGCCGAGTGAGCAAACGGAAGGCCTGTGTGGCCAGAAATGGATCTGTGTGATCCGGGGTGTTAAGCACCATAATCAAGTGAATGAAAAGAAAACAGGATGAAGATCATGCTCCCGGGTTGTAGCCAGGGCAGCAAACTTAAGCCCCCGGGTTGTAGCCAGGGCGGCAGTTGTACCGATGTCTTCGGGTTGTAGCCAGAAGACGGATTGAACATGCTCCCGGGTTGTAGCCAGGCAGCAATGTTCAAGCCCCCTCGGGTTGTAGCCAGGGCGGCGGTTTAGCTAGCTGGTTGTAGCCAGCGTAGCGGGCATTAAGTACCACAGCTGAGATTTGGTTGTAGCCGAGTCTCAGGGTCAACGAGTGGTTGTAGCTACTCGGGAGATACAGGACCAGCAAATGCGAAGTAAAAGATGATAAGAACATGTATGATTATGCTTGATTCATTAAGTGGCGAGTTGTTGAAAAGCAACTTGCGGAATGGATCGAGGCGTGAGCCTCTTTCCGACAACTAAAATTTGGATCTCACTAGTGTTTGCAAGGAAAAGAGTTTCTAAAGGCAATTTTCGCAAATAAACCCTTAGCCTTTCTGTCTGACCGTCATGGCATCTTTTCCCGGCTTGCTGAGTACGAAAGTACTCACCTTGTTCATATATATGTATAGTAGGTTTTGGAGAAGAAGACGAAGATCCGACTGCTGCCGAGTTCCTCCAAGACCAGGCCGACTACGAAGACTTCTGAAGGTCTCGAGCCTAGTTCCCAACCGAGCCTGTGGTGTAGTTTTTGTCCAGCTTCCGTCCTGTTTTGCTGTTTTCGCTAGTTTACCTGTTGATTATTTTGCCCATCCCGGGTCTGTCCTGGATGGATCTCCTTGTATATATATATATGTGTACTCTGTTATGTATTTATTGTAACTCTGAGTTGTATCATTGTTGTGCTACCCGACTACTGATCCTGGGATCGGGTGCCGTATGCACATGGTGGCCTTCCACCTAGTCGGGGAGGCGTCACACCCGGGTACCTCATGAGAAGCATTGGGGCCACTCGGATAAGGGATGGACCAAACCTTATAATTAGGGATATAATAGGACTCGGCGTACATTACCTTGTACGACAAGGAAAGGGTATAGTCTTAGTCGGGCACGGTGTATTCCTAGAAGGAAATTCCTTGGTCGGAGTCTGACTGGAATTGCTATCCTGTAACCTTGACCCCCCGGTATATAAGGGGAGGCAGGGTGCCCCATGAGGGCAACGTATAGAATCTCACCAGAGAAACCTCAAAGACAATACACAACAACTGAAAGTAGGGTATTACCTCATCTCGAGGGCCTGAACCAGGATAAATCATTTCGTGTTCCTTTGCAATCCATCAAGTTTAGGTCTCATGAGTAGCCCCATATTCTTATTGCCGGTATAAAACATCGACAGTTGGCGCGCCAGGTAGGGGCATCGGCAAGATCATCTTCAACAAACTTGATGCCACGCCCCAAACTGACCTTTCGTGAAGGACAAATCCGGGCCATAAATTGACCTGCAAACCTGTACTAGTCCCAGGAATATAGTACATGCACAACAGGCGATGGAACCGTCATGGCGCATGTCTTTATTCATAGATATAGTTTTACATCCAGGTTGGAACTACGGACATACCCCGAGTTCACAACGATACATTAGCAAAAGAGCGGAAATGGAAACTAGCCCAAAGCCACAAGCACGACTCGGGAACTAAGCCGAAACCCTAAAACTCCTCGAAGCTAGCTTGCTCCTGGAAGAACTCCTCGTCGATTTGATCCATCTCATCTTCTAGCACTGGGGGGGGGGGGGTAGATATATATAGAGCAAGGGTGAGTACTAGCGTACTCAACAAGTCATGGGAACCTAAGTGGTCAATGCAAGCTTCAAGGGATGGCTAGTTGTTTTATAATCCATTTTATTTAAATTCCTTTCGGAATAGTCTAAGTGTGTGCTTCTCAACAATCAGGGCGAGGTGGGGTCTCGTCCGGATCGGAGTGATTTGTATCAATCTTTGATTCGGCGCAACTCACAAGAGTTGGCCTCTAGGATTCATCTCCAGCAGCTGATCCAACATCATCGGGCCCATGGCCCGGCTGCCCTCGACAACTTCACAACTCTTTCCGAATTCGGATTCCCAATCCGCAAACATCCTTGGCAAAATGTAATCAAACAAAACTACGCTAAGGAATCACCTCATATCCGCCCATGACTGTGGGCACAGCTGTTGAAACAGTTTAGACCTCTGCAGAGGGGGTACACTTTACCCACACGACGCGACTTACCCTATCACCCAACTCGCAAATGAACAGACACGGCTGGTGACTAGGGGTTTTCACGACAAGGCATTTCCGGAGTCCACCCAGGTTACCCCATGCCAACTGGAGGGGTCTACGATTAATCACAGGATATGTCCTCGACCATGATGTACCAGTAACCCAGGAGGCAACCCCGACGCCCTCCCGTACGGTCCACAGTCCATTGGCACGCAAGGCGTCCCTGGGCGACTCTTTACTCAGCCAGGAGTTATCCCATATCACCCATGTGGTTGTACTGTCGTATGTTCAGATGAAATTCCAAAGGAATCGGTCCTTAGCTGCAGTGCGGGGGACTTGTCCCGCTAGCACGATCCCCGCACCGCGGTTTTCACAAACCATTTTATTTTCAAGCACCGACCAGGTGTTGGGTTTTCCAATGTTTTGCAAACCCAAGTTTTACTCATCGTAGTAATTTTTAAATTTGATAGGTGATCACCGGTATCATGCCCATCGGCACAAGTACCGGGATCTGTCAAGGGAGGTGACAAGGATGTTTAAGGGGATCACAGTCAATCAAGGAAGTCATGCAGCAAATGGGTTGGCGGCCCGTCGGTCGTCTCATGACTGCGGCCTAGAAGTTATTACAGTGCAACCTAGTATATGCAATTTGTCAAATAAACTACTTAGTTCCATAAATATGGGCTCAAGATGATCAAAGGTGACTTGCCTTGCTAAAGGTCGGTAGCTTCGTCTTCGAAATCCGCGTCCTGAGGCTCCTCGGACTCCGACGCTACACGCGTTACGTAGCAAATCAATAAAAATACTAGTATAATAGTCCTATTAGGGATTTCTAAGTGTGCCAACAGGAAGATCTCATTTTTAGAAAATTTCTGAAACTGGAACGGAGTCAATCGGACGAGCGGGGAACAAGATATGAATTTTGAAAGGTTTCTGGAATTTCTGGAATATTGAAAAAAGATTTAGAAAGGAGATTCTCTATTTTACTCCCCTCCTAGGCCACTGACAGTGGGGCCCAGGGGTCAGAGGGTCGGGCGGTGGGCGTGCGAGATTGGGCCGAGTCGGCCGAGGCGGCCCACCTGGCGACGGCCTCTGGGGAAACGGCCTCACGGCCTAGCAACCGGGAAGGGGTGGGGCGAGGTCTAACTTGCTGGCCCTGGCCCCGTGCAGGACCCTCTGGCAGACTCTCGGTTCACGCGGACCAGGTCCACCGCAGGGGCGACACTTTGGTGGCGGTGATCTAGGTGTAGCCAGTAGTTCATGGTGTACCGGGCGAGACGGGACCCGCGTGCAATTTCACGGTCCTCGGTGGACCGAGCGCGCGCAAGGCAAGAGAGAGAGAGAGAGAGAGAGAGAGAGAGAGAGAGAGAGAGAGAGAGAGAGAGAGACGGTGAGGAACAGATAGGGAGAGCGAGAGGTGTCTCGGCGAGGAAGAGGAACAGGGGCGCTGTCCTCTTGCTCGCACGTGATCACGGCACGTGGAGGAGGGGACAGGTGTCGAGCGCATGCGTAGCGTGGGGAGGCCGAGCTGGGTGAGAAGGAGGGCATAGGAATGGGCTGGGAGAAATAGGACCTTGGTCACCAGGAAGTTTTTATTATTTTCTCAAATTTTTCTTAGAGGGTTGTTTGGGGATGATTTTGAATTGATTGCTTCTGGTGAGAATTTAAACGAGATATGGGATTGGATTTTTGGGTTGATTTATTTGGAAGGGGAATACAATTATTTAATTGCTGATTTTGGGGACTTTCAAGGATTTCAGAAGTAATTTCTCGGAATCGAGACCTAGGGAAAAAATAGAGGTGATCGCATAGGTTGCAAGATTCGATTCGACGAGAGGAATTGAGATCTTGGCACACGGCACGACAACAAATAAACTCAATTTTTTTTGCAATTACGGTTTTTATTAAATTATGTTTTACGCCTAACGCTAGGGCGTTACACCTGATGGATCCAATCACCGGAGACGACAACATCAATTTCTTCCCCGGGCAAACAATCACCTTCGGGAGCCTCGACTTCGTCGCCGACGAATTTGGCAATCTCACCCTGTCCGACTCGGATCTGATCCGATCGGCCAGGGACCAAGCCGACTCCGCGTCGGTCGGCCTACGTAACGCTGCAGTGATCTTCGTCGACATGCTGCAGCGATCTCCAACTTGCCCAAGTCTAGGGACAACTCGTTCTTTCGGTGTTTGACTTGGACTCGGTTTTGAGCAGGCCGAGATCGGGCTAAGAGAGGATGAGATCATCAATCTCCCATTCGGACTCAGCAATGCCGCGGATAACTTCAATCAGCATCTGACAAGGCAAACCCGATCCCCTGGAGTTCAACTCGGATACGGCTTGGAGCCGCTCGAGATTGGATCTAAGGAGGTTGGGGTCGTTATTATTCCCCTTAACCATTCCGACTCCGACTCTCAGTCGGACAGCACTTCGGTAAGCTTTTCTCCACCATGTGAAGTCTTTATGGCATCTAAAGGCTCAACTCCCACTCAGGAGGCAAGCCGACTACATGATTTACAAGAAGAGGAAGCCCGCCGACTATGTGATCAATAGGAGGAAGACGCAAGACGCCTGTAGGCCGAGCGCGATACTCGCAACGACAATCTGCGCAAGGCTGGGCAAACTGCTCAACAGCAAATCCTCCAAACCCGAGTCGGCGACCACAACGTTTTCGTAACTCCTCAACAAAACATTATGGCCGCTACAATTCTACTGGATACACTGCAGTTTGGGCCTAATCACTAGGCCACCCTGACAATAACAAGGATAAAAACCATGATCACCGCTGCTGTATGTCAGCAGCATCAACAGTCGGGTGACACTCTCATACCGACCAACAGGTTGGCTTCTCCAACAGCGATCTCATCTGCCTCAACACGACGCCGAGCAGTTGGCTCTAGTTAGCCGCACAGGGATTCACGCCACACGTCACTCGGCAACTACAATAATGACCGACGGTGCCGAAATCAAGATGACCGTTGAGACAACCAGGATGTCCGAGGCCGACTACGATGAGATCTCCAGCAAGACATTAACGCACAACGCCGGAAACACGAGGAAGACGAGTGTTGCCGACTAGAAGACGAGAATGAGCGCTTCGACCTCCACCATGAGCGATTTCACCGCTGTAGCCGTAGCCAGAGTCCTCATGCAGATGAAAAAGTACCAGCCTTCAGCCATGAGCTGTAACAAGTCGACTGGCCGTCAGGCTTCAAGCCGACTGGATTTGAAAAATACGACGGGAAGACCAACCCCGAGTCCTGGCTCACAGTTTAGACTCTGGCAATCCAAGTAGCTAGAGGAGATCATAAGGCCATGGCTAACTATCTCCCAGTCGCTCTAGCCAACTCGGCGAGAACATAGCTAACAGGACTTCCCAAGAGATCAATCGACTCCTGGGAAGAACTTCGGGAACGCTTCATCGCCAATTTCCAAGGGACGTACGAAATGCCATCTTCCGAGTACGACCTGTATTAGTGCCATCAAAGGAAGAACGAGTCTCTTCGTGATTTCATCAAGAAGTTTTCAGAGAAGAGGAATTCAATCCCGAAGATCAAGGACGAGGTTGTCATCGCCGCCTTTCGAAAAGGAGTCAAGGACACTTCGTTCATCGCTAAGTTCACTCGGAAACCTCCAAGTTCTGTCAAAGCTCTATTTGACATGACGAACAAATACGCCGACTCGGCCGACATTGTTGCTAAGGCCCTCGATGACAAAAGGCACCCCGACAGAAAGAATGGAAGGACATCGATGGCGCGGCCCCGACTAAGGCTAGGAACCACAAACGCAAGTCGGACGACTTCATTGTGGTAGTCGGTCGCAACCGTCTTCGACCTCCTAGAACTGAAGATTATCAGAACGACAAGTGACATGCTCAGGGGCTCAAAAGCTCAAATGCAAGGATGGCATCTCCACTCCCAACTCATGCAATACCGAACAGCTAAGTCGCTTTCTGATAAATATTTTCTCTTTTATATGATATTCTCATCTAAATGGGCCAGGAGGCAACTCACTTCCTTATAGTTTGACTCGGATACGGCTTAGTGCCAGTCGAGATCGGATCTAAGGGGATGAGATCGTCAATTCCTCACTCGGCTTTGCCAATGCCGCAACCGTTTACACCTAATAGGTGTACATACTGCGCATTTTCTGTTTTTGCTCTTAATGATTGTAAAAGTACTCAAGTAGCATAAATTCCGATCCGTGAAGCTTTGCTTCATGAAAGGTGAACTCAAGTCACCCAAAACGCGTGTCTAGGAAAGAGCCATAAGCCGACTACCCGATGCTTGGGGGCTATGACTAGTCAGGCAGAGTGCTTAAACGTAAGGGGTCAACTGCTCAGGGAAATTAATATCAATAAGAGGAGGAACACATATTTACATATATTGTAAAATATATAAATTTTCTACGGGTGATTGTTTTCTTCATCAGATGTTACTCATCCGATATGTTTATAATGTAGGGCCAGTTCCAGATACGCGTAACAGGAACTCATGGCTAGGAGCCGATCTCCTATGCTCGAGGGTTGGACCAGTCTGATATACTTGGAGTGCGTCGCTTCAAGAATCACTCGAAATGCTCCACGAGGGCTACTGACCGAGTATTCGCGCCAGTCGGGACATGGATGTCACCTTTATCTTGGTATGCCCCATGGGGGCTAATAATTGACCTCCGGCACTAGTCGGGGCTCGGGTATCACATTGCTGGGTATGGTACACCCCATGAGGGTCGCCAGCTGAATTCTATGCTAATGCAAGGTTCGGGTACCTTATTTGGCCATGACTTTGTTGAGTAGGGTACGCCTCATGAGAGTCGCCAGCCGAATTCTATGCTAATGCGAGGTTCGGGTATTTTATTCGGCTACAATTTTGCCAGGTTTGGTATGTCCCAAGAGGGTCGCTAGCCAAATCCTGCGTTAGCGCAACGTTCAGGTACCTATTTGGCCAAAACAAGGATAGAAGCCACTACTGGAGCTTTCAGTCGGAGGTAGCACCAAACTCGGAATCTACAAAGGTGCTCATAATTATTCAAGACTGAAAGACCCCAATCATTCGATTCCTATTGGAAGACGAACTTCCTAAAGATCGCCATGAAGCCGAGTAAGTCAAGCGACGGAGCAAAAGTTTGATCATAATCGGAGAAGATCTATATTGTCAACGCGCCTCCGGAGTTCTCATATTGAGTATAATCTATCAGCATAAGAGTTGCAGACTATCCCAATATTGCGGTCACACATCTGTTCATCACGGTGGATAAGCTCATAAGGTGGATTGAGGATAAACCTGTTGCAACCATCGCTGCGGCCAGGACAAAAGACTTCATATTGAGTATAATCTACAGATCTGGAGTCCCCAATCACATCATTATGGGCAATGCACTCAGTTCACGGGTGGCGTATTCAGAAATTTCTTGGACGACTTCGACATCAAAATGTGCTATGCTTCGGTGACACACTCCCAGAGAAATGGGCAAGTTGAGCAATGATCAAAATCTCCGGATTTTTTAGGGCTGCGTTGGGTAGGTCGGTTTGGGCCGGCTTATTCGGTAGTAGGCTGAAGATATAAGTTCTTAAATAGCATGCCTTATTGGGTCACCCACTGGTCGCACTGAAATCGTGATGCAGGTGCTATTTTATAATAACCGATTAAATAATCAGATACACATCATGCTAAGCCTACAGCTAGGTGTATACACTCGGATATCTTGATTATTTTAAGGTATTGAGGATATATCCTTATAAGAATCAACAGCTGGTCTCTATTAAAATTAGGGATGCAGGTATCTCTCAAGTACACCTGATCATATATTGGGTTAAAATCCATGAAATAGTACTCGGCTTACATGCTTAGCCAACAATTGCCCTAAGCAAAAATTCTTCCAGCTGACATGATGCTAAAGAGTCTAATTTCTGAGTAGTACACTACTTGGGAAAGACTAAAAAGTTAAAAATCTTTGACTTTATATTTAATTGTTTCACAATTAAGCACAAAGTCAGGGGCTACACCTAATAGGTGCGCCTATTCAGGTGCACACTATTTATATTTTTTACCATGAAGCCCTTTATAGTCTCGTTGTCAGCCGATATGAAGCAGGACTTGGAGAAGAAGCACTCGGACAATAAGTACTCGGGAGCAAGGCACTTGGAAAGCTTTCTTCAAGGAGGATGAGCACTCGGCATCAGCTGTGACTCAACTATGAAGGTCTCAGGGGCTGCTATAGAGGCCATGGGTGTGGCGCCTCCCGACTAGGTGGAAGGCCACCATGTGCATAAGGCACCCGATCCCAGGATCAGTAGTCGGGTACGCACAACAATGATACAACACAGAGTTACAATAATACATAACAGAGTACTTACAGATACATACAAGGAGATCCATCCAGGACAGACCCGGGATGGGCAAAATAATCAACTGGTAAACTAGCGAAACAGCAGAACAGGGCGGAAGCTGGACAAAAACTACTCCACAGGCTCGGTTGGGAACTAGGCTCGAAACCTTCAGAGGTCTTCGTAGTCGGCCTGGTCTTGGAGGAACTCGGCAGCAGTCAGATCTTCGTCTTCCACTCCAAAACCTACTATACATATATATGAACAAGGTGAGTACTTTCGTACTCAGCAAGCCGGGAATGATGCCATGTTGGTTAGACAAGAAGAGCTAAGGGTTTCATTTGCGAAAGACTGTCTTATTAAACTCTTTTCTTTGCAAACACTAGTGAGTTCCAAATTTTAGTTGGTGGACAGAGACTCACGCCTCCATCCAATCCGCAAGTTGCTTTTCAACAACTCACCACTTAAAGAATCAAGCATAATCATACATGTTCTTGTTATCTTTTACTTTGCATTTGTTGGTCCTTTATCTCCCGAGTAGCTACAACCACTCGTTGACCCTGAGACTCGGCTACAACCAAATCTCAGCTGTGGCACTTGATGCCCGCTACACTGGCTACAACCAGCTAGCTAGTCGGCCGCCCTGGCTACAACCCGGGGGCTCATCATCGCTGCCCTGGCTACAACCCGGGAGCATGATCATGGCACTAAATGCCCGCTAGGCTGGCTACAACCAGCTAGCTAGAACACTGCTGTCCTGGCTACAACCCGGGAGCGTGCTCATCACCGTCTTCTGGCTACAACCCGAAGACTGAATTGCCGCCCTGGCTACAACCCGGGGGCTTAAACTTTGCTGCCCTGGCTACAACCCGGGAGCATGATCATGGCACTAAATGCCCGCTAGGCTGGCTACAACCAGCTAGCTAGAACACTGCTGCCCTGGCTACAACCCGGGAGCGTGCTCATCACCGTCTTCTGGCTACAACCCGAAGACTGAATTGCCGCCCTGGCTACAACCCGGGGGCTTAAACTTTGCTGCCCTGGCTACAACCCGGGAGCATGATCTTCATCCTGTTTACTTTTCATACACTTGTTTATGGTGCTTAACACCCCGGACCACACAGATCCGTTTCTGGCCACACAGGCCTTCCGTTTGCTTACTCGGCAAACTCAGGTCACGGTTCCCTTTCCATCAAACACTTTTCACAAATCACTGACAAACAAATCTACGCCATGGGAATCGATCCTTAATGATAATACATAGCCAAGCCACACAGGCACTGTCTCTGTACATCAAGATTTTCACAAATCTTTCCTTTATTTCACAAAACGCGCCGATACACAAGGTATCGGGTTTTCCAAACTGTTTAGTAAAACCCATCATTTTTCCCAACGACAAACAACGTTGCAGAGCTAAGCCATTTTACTCGGCATCGTATCCTCAGATAGGATGCTAGCGTGCCATTTGTGGGGCTCTTCAAGGGGGAAATATAACAACATCCTACCAAATAAGTGCTACTACTGGGCGGGTCCATCGGTTGCGCTTGCATAACCGAGGCCAACAGTTTAAAAAGGTGTAACTAAGCATGCATATATTTTCCAAACAACATAGTTTTGCATATATGGGAAACAATATGATCAAAGAGGCTTGCCTTGTTCCAAGGAGGGGTCTTCTTCGGCGAAGGTGGCTTCGGGATCGTCCACCGGTTCAGGTTCTGAACAAGCAGAAAGAACACTGATAAGCAGGAGAGGTAAAACACCAAGAAAAAGGATCAAGAAGTAGTCGGCTGCATAAAAGGGGGCAGTCGGCTGAACCAGGCGACAGAGCTCCAAAGCTTGAGAGGATGAAAACTTAGCAGAGCTGGAGCTGGCCGGTTTGCAAAACAAAGGAAGAAGGGGGCACGGTTGGCCATATATATATATATATAGCCGACGTGCAAGGTTGAGGCACGGTGGAGCTGGGCAACGGGTGGAGCAAGGAAGTCAAGATGAACTGACAGGGATATGACAGGAAGTGACTTTGGAGTCCAACTGGTCAGAGGAGTTGGCAGGCACTGTAGCTGCGATGAGACATTAAGGTCAAGGCTAGGACAGGTTGGAGAAATCTCACTGACCGGGCTTCGGACTGACCACTGGTCCAAGCGATACTGCGGTTAGGTGAAGATTGATTCTTCACTACTTCGGTAGTCGGCGTCCAACGGGTGGGTGCAACTCGGGGGACAGGGAAGCAACAGGTCTCAATAAGGTAGTCGGCCACATCACCGTGCTCACTCGGCAGCAAAGAGGTCCGAGTAAGACAAGGATAAGGGCAGGATACAAGGACTGAGTAGCAACTCTACTCGGCACAAGAGAGAAGGTAGTCGGCTGGCCGGGGAGAAGGAAAACGGAGGCACAGCTGACAGGATAGGAAAAGATTAAGATCCAGAAAACCAGTTACAACAGGGAAAAGGAAAGCGGGTCGTTACAATGGGCCCCGGGTATCTCATGAGAAACATTGGGGCCACTCAGACAGAGGATGAGCCAAACCTCGTAATTAGGGATACAATAGGACTCGGCGTACATTACCTTATACGGCAAGGAAAGGGTATAGTCCCAGTCGGACATGTTATATTCCTAGAAGAAAATCTCTTGGTCGGAGTCCGACTGGGATTCCTACCCTGTAACCCTGACCCCCCGGTATATAAGGGGAGGCAGGGCGCCCCCTGAGGGCAACGCATAGAATCTCACCAGAGAAACTTCAAAGGCAATACACAACAGCTGGAAGTAGGGTATTATCTCACCTCAAGGGCCTGAATCAGGATAAATCATTTCGTGTTCCTTTGCAATCCATCAAGTTTAGGTCTCACGAGTAGCCACATATTCTTATTGCTGGTGTAAAACATCGACAATATATATATATATATATATATATATATATATATATATATACACACACACACACACACACACACACACACACACACACACACGTGCCCATATATGTCCACCAATACATATACGTATATATATGTAAGTATACCCACATACCTGTGTGTATATATGACACCTATCCATCCTTATTCCCTTGAATCCCCAAATAAAATCCCGAGTGAAATAATGTAGCTTGGGCATCGAACTGCTATCCAAATCCCTCCCACCAAATTATATATATATTTATGAGAATACATATATACATACCCCCTATCTTCTGTTCTTCGGAAAGCCCTTGAAATCCGCTACTAAAAATCTCCTTGAGACTCCCCCCTAAATTCCTTGAATTTCTCTGAGTCCAAACATGTTTGAATTGAATTTCCTCTTTGAAATCTCCCAATATCCTTTCAAATTAACCCCTGAGAAAAATGGAAAGCATCATTGTTATCATTAGGCGGCCACCCCCTTTTTCCCTCTCTCTTCCTTTCGGCCCAAGGCCCGCATGTGGAACCTAGCCGCCCACGAGCCACGGATGTGCGCCGCGTGCCCCTGCCCCCGCATTCAGCGCCACTCGATCTCCTCTGCACGCCGCGTGTTGCCGATTGACGACACGCGTCCCGTGCGCCCCGCGCACTGCCGTCGATCCTCCTTGCTCGCTCTCCAATCGAGTGAACCCCGTGCCCCGCGGATGCACGCCACGTGTCCCACGCATCCAGTGCCCACCACCCGATCTCTTCGCCCGCTTGCTCGCCCGTGTGAGCGCTCGTCACCGCTGGATGCGCGCCACTTGTCCCCGCTCTCACACGCAACCGCCCGATTTACTTCACCACCGCGCGGACCGCTGTAGCCCGTGCGGATCGCGCCACGTGTCTCTCGCGCACCGTGCAGCCGTCGATCCCTAAACATTGTGTATCTTCTTCCTCGGACGCCGTCCGTCTCTCCTCGGTCTCGCCCGTTTCCTGTTCGGAGAAATGCCGCCGTGGTCGCCCCGCGTCACCCCGGCCTCGCTTGGCCCCGCCGTGACCCACCGCAAGCTACCAAGAGGAGGACAACGCTCGCCGCCACCCTGCATCCTTTTTTCCCTCCCCTATCCTCCTTTTGACCAGGCCCAGCGTCGTCATGGTCCCATGCGACCTCGCCTTCGCTTCCTCAATTATTTTCCACCCCGCACCGCTCCTCCCGCACGAGGACTCCAAACTCCGCCATCCGATCAACCGCCTTCACCGCCCGACGCATCCCTGTCGTTGGCCGGTCTCAACTGCCCGCGAGAAATTTTCATCATGGCGCCCCCTCGCCCGCCTCTTACCCCAATCATTAGAGCTCCATGATTGGAGCTCGAACCCCTCCAAAGCCCTGAGCTCCATCCTCTATAAAAACCCTAGCGAGAGCCTCACCCCCCTGCTTGGCTCTGCTCTCTCGGGGAGGCTTGACTCATCTCCACATCACACTCGACTCCGGCCGTGCCGCCACAACCCCGCGACACCGCCCTTGCCGACGGTACCTTGGAGGCATGTTCACCCCAGGAACACATCACCCTTGAAACCTCGCACCATCGTCTCGGTCTTCTACCCCTCTCGGCCTTGTCACCATGCCGCCGACACCGTGCTCCCGTCAGTGAGCCTCCCTGTTCTAGCCTCTGTTTCCCCGTACCTCCCCTCGGAGCCACCTTGGATGCCCTTCCCCCTCTCTTGTTCCTCTCTCTCTCTCACCGCCATCATCGGGTTCTCGTCGCCAACCACCGCCGCGGTCGATTATCCCAACTCCCCTTCTCTCTCCCCGCTGCCTCGGCAATCCGCCACTGGCCACCATCGCCCATTTCCTCGTGGATCCAAGCCACTCACGATGTTCGCCGTGCTCCCCTTCCCCCCACGGGTGCAACTGCTCGCCGCCGCTCACTGCTAATCGCCGGCGAGGTCCCGTCACCGTGAACCATCGGATCGGCTAGCTGTGCGCCGTCTTCCCCTCACCCCTGCAGGTGGCCCTGCTCGGTCAGCGACCATGGCCACACCCCGAGCCCGTGCACGCGGCCTCCTTGCCCACTACTGTTGACCGGTGGACCCCAGTTCCCTCGGTCCACCATAGACCACTCCCGTGCACCCAACCAACTCTCTCTTTCTCCTTATCCTAGTCGGGCTCAGTGCATGCGCCATGAGCCATTGACCGATGGGCCCGCCCCTCTTTGGTTCACCCGGGTCTAGCACCATGTGCCCTCCTGTGTGGCTGGCAACTGGGCCCCTTTCCCCAGCAACCCACCAACTCTATCTCTTACAAATGGACCCCATATGTCAACAACACACACTCTAGCCCTCTCTCTGCTTCCTCTGCCCTGTGGGCCAGCTCTACCAGGGACCCCACTGTCAGTGATACAAAAGAGATATCCAGAGAATATTTCCTTATAAATTCCAAATAATCTTTTCCCTTATTCTAGAAATTCAAATAAACTTTGGAAATTCATAACTTTTTATCCTTGACTCCGTTCCAACTCCAGTAATTTTCTAAAATTGAGATCTATCTAATGGCACTATTATTGGTACTAAATACGGTCTTTTTACTAGACTTTGTATAGATTTTGTGTGTTTGCGCATAGTAACCAGCTGTTAGAAATTTGTTTCGGAGCGAATTTCGCGACGACTTCCTCGAAGACTCGTGATGACCTAAAACAAGGCAAGTCACCTTTGATCATCTTGAGCCCATATTTGCAGAACTAAGTACTTTGATTGCCAAATCGCATTTACTAAGCTACACTGAGATGATTTCTCGGCCGCGGACGCAAGACAACCGACGGGCCGCCAATCCATTTGCTGTATGACTTTCTTGATTGACTATGATTCCCTTACACATCCTTGTCACCGCCCTTGATAGATCCCGGTACCCGTGTCGACGAGCATGGTACCAGTGATCGCCTATCAAATTTAAAAATGACTACGATGGGTAAAACTTGGGTTTATGAAACTTTAAAAAACTCGACACCTGGGTCGGTGCCTTGAAAATAAAATGGTTTGTGAAAACCGCAGTGCGAGGATCGTGCCTATAGGACGAGTCTCCTGCACTGCAGCTAAGGACCGATCCCTTTGGAATTTCATTCGAACATATAACAGTACAACCACATGGGTGATATGGAATAACTTCTGGCTAAGTAACTAGCCTCTCAGGAACGCCTTGCATGCCATTGGACTGTGGATCATGCGGGAGGGCGTTGGGGGTGCCTCCTGGGTTCCTGGCACATCATGGTCTCAAACCTACCCTGTTGTTGGTCTCGAGGACCCCTCCAGTTGGCATGGGGTAATCTAGGAGGGTTTGGAAAATGGCTTGTCGCGGAAACCTCTATGTCACCAAATCGTACCCAATGTGTGTAAGCTGGTGACTAGAGTAAGTCGCATTGTGTGGGTAAAGTGTACCCCCTCTACAGAGGTTTAAACTATTTGAACAGCCGTGCCCACGGTTATGGACGGATGTGAGGTGATTCCTTAGCATAATTTTGTTTGACTACTGCTTGTGAAAGGATGTTTGCGGATTGGGAATCTGATTTCGGAAAATGTTGTGAAGTTGTTAAGGACAGCAGGGTTGTGGGCCCGATGAGGTTGGATCAGCTGGTGGAGCTGGATCCCAGAGGCTAATTCTTGAGAGTTACGCTGATTCAAAGATTGATACAACTCACTCCGATCGGGCAAGACTCACCTCGCCCTGATTATTGAGAAGCACACACTAGCAGATTTAATAAGATTTAAATAAAATAGATTGCAAAATAACCAGCCTCTCTTTGAAACTTGCAACAACCACCTAAGTTCCCCTGACTTGCTGAGTACGTAAGTACTCACCCTTGCTCTCTCTATATATAGTTCTCCGCCGGGAGCTGAATGCTGAAGTTATAGTGAAGTGAAGATTAGGGTTTCGTCCTGGTTTCCAGCTGCTGTCTGTGTGTTGGGACTTAGTCTGCTGTTCTGTTGCTGCCGCTACTTCTGTGTTGTTCGTTGCTATCTCCGGCTTGCTCCGAAATTGCAATGTAAGTTAAGGTATATGTTTATTATTTATCTAAGGTTCTGCAATGATGCATGTCTGATTTCCGTAGATACCAGCACTACGTCCTGGAACTGGTATCGGTATCGTGGTTCCGCGGGATGCAGTTCGCGCTGTTTTTCTGTGGCACACCCTATTTGGTGCCGTTGTACGGCGGTGCCAGATCGGGATGTGACGCCCTCCAGACTCCTAACTATCTTGCTCCCTCTCTTGCTCAATGGTAAAAGTCGAAGAGAAGTTCATGCTCGAGAGTCAAGGAGGCGCCATTGATTGCCGTCACATAAGGTTAAATATCTTGTAGTGCAAGTTGGAGAGTCCCAGTTAGAGATTTTTTATGATTTAATAATTTCTAAATTCATAATTAGTATATACTACCTATGTTCCCGAATAACTGCCATTATTGACTATGGACGTATTAAATATGTAGTTTTGTGATAAATTTGGTACTAAATTCGTATGTAGTTTTATGATACCTTGTCTTAAATATGTAGTTTTGTGATAGTTTAGTCAAAATATCTATAGTTTTATGAAATTTACTCAAATGATTAACATTGCCTTTTTTCATGATAGGGACTAATATAATGTAGTGTACCATTTTTCTTTTATTCCATCAAATGTTTCTAGCATCAATTTAATGCACTAATAAATATGCACGCAGATTTTATCGAACTGCACATTTTTATTAGCTACTCGTACTTGTCACTTTAATAGATTATTACTCCCTCATATCAAAAATAACTTGTTATTTTTTAGACATCGACATATATAGTTTTTAAAACATAACCTTGCACCACTAATTTCTTATGTATAAACCCCCAAATTAAACATTTGGAAGTGGAGGGGTTCCATTTTAGACATTTCGTCAAGAACAATTCTCATTCGTGGTTGCAGATTGTCGTGTCAACTACTACTTAATTGTGGGAACAATCCTGTTTGGAAGATTATTTGACCGTGTACGGTTTGGCCAGCATATTTATTTGACTTCCTGTAGGAAAACAGGACAACATTAAAGCAATCATCTATCTCCTCATTCTTTTTCCTCTTTTCTGCCTCTTTATCCTGCCATGGCGCGCCTATATATCTCTTTGAGCGAACAGTGGATGCTCTGATGATATATAATGGCTGATTCAGTTGATCTTAAATTTGGTACACGCTGACAGAACATTTCACGCGTACACGGATAGCTAGCACATGCCTGAAAAAGATCGAAGAATTCTATCCCTACGTGATTTGCATGCCAACGTTTTCTGAAGATCTTTCGCGTCGTTAGATTTCGTATTTCTGCTTAATTGCTATATTGCTAGCTTGTTCGGTCGTCAGTGCAAAAGTATAGTATGTACGTCCGTGCATGCATGCCGGCAGCTGCTCCATGCCTCCCTAAGTCCATTCTCGCTATTTCTCTGCAATCTGCAGCTATGACTTATTATATTTTTGTCGATCTGAACCAGAAGATAGCTAACTGCATACTCCTATATGCTTTGACCACAGTTGAAGTGTACAGAAGACCAACACATATCTTTATTAGGGTGGTTCACTTCAATTATACTTCAGCATCTTATTTGCCAGAGAGACCAGCAACAGTAGGTGATGTCAACTATACAGTATCACATGTACAGACAATAAGATATATAGTATAATACAAAGAAATTAGAGATTTTTTTTAAGGAAGCAGGAGCTGTGCTATTTCATTGAGAAAGAAAAAGAGTTTTGGTGAGAAACAACACAGCCCCACCAAGGCTTAACGGTAGACCACCAAGGCTTAACGGTAGACCTCCAGTTCACCACATGAAGGCCCACCGGGAGAAAGGAAAACTAGTTACTAATGGTTAACTCACTCTACTCAACTTCTTTCTATATTTGTAGGAAGACATCATTGGTCATACTAGTCTCATTTTGAAAGATTTTTTGGTTGTATTCCTTTCAGATGTTCCAGCATGTGTAGGTGAAGATGCCATTAAGCTTTTTCTAACCGTCTTTTCAGCTCGCTTAAAGATCCCTTTCCACCATTGGGTAATACGTTGGATCGCGGTTGAGGTGAAAAGATGGTTGTTGCCGGTCCTGGTTGCTATTCTTGCCCACACTTCTTTGGCAAAGACACGGTCGTAGAGGAGATATGTAGCTGTCGCTGGGTGCTGGCCACACATGAGATAAGCTAGATACGATCATACTAACACTAAAACGATCATACTAACATTAAAACACTGGATCATATCAGAAAGTAGAGGTACTATATATGCATGCATGTATGGATAAGTAGCTGCAATCCTACAGCACCACGCTGGCCATGCTACAACATTATTAATTTATGTCGTTAGCCGCTGCTGCATGTATTAATACTCCTTGTTAGTGTAGCTAGCCGCCATCAATTTCTTGTTTTTGATGCATCATCTCATTTAGTTGAACGCACAAAGTTAGCTAGTGAAGGTACTACTGCAGTACTGCTGCTGTTCATCTGAATAATGCTATTGCTAGCTCGGTCCATGCATGCATATTATTTGCATCACCCTACATATCCAATGTCACCAATATGAACAGTAGATATCTCTGTAGTAATGTATCGGAAAGCTGACAAAAATTAAGCATGTTTTGAAGGGCCGAGGCCTAATGAAGCAATGATCAGTCACCAGTAATGCATCAGCAGAAAGATACAATCATGCATGTGTAGAAGCTGAAGAGCAGACAGGGTTGTATTCGTGATGGGCTGGAACACAAAGAATTAGGGCTCATTTGGATTAAAGGAATTTTATGGGATTTATGAAGGATTTAAATCCTTTAGATTTTTTCCTATAAGACCTTTTGGAACAAAGGAATATGACGCCAAAATCCTATTGATTGGCCTTCTTTGCCCCAAATTCCCTAGAAAAATAAACATAAGCTCAAACCTTATGTTTTTTACTTTCCCATGAGAAGTCCAATGCACTCTTACCCCTTATCTCTCTAGTTTCTCTCTATATTACAACAAATTCCTAGTGTTTATTTCCTGCGAATAATCCAAAGTAACCAACTCTAATACTCCTCTATTTTAGAATCCTGTAGGGTGCGTGACATTCTATTCCTATGTTTTTACAATCCTAGGTTTCAAAGGAGCTCTTATGTTTTTATAATTCTATGTTTCAAAGGAGCTCTTATTAGGCTAGGCTGATCGTCTATGCAGGTTAAGAGCAGAGTCCAGCATTGGACTGTACGGCTGCCAGCCTGCCATCAGTATGGATATTTCTTACAAGCTTACATAGATAGTTACATAAAGCTCGAAAACATATAGTTCTCGATCCCTAGTCCAAGGAGATTGGCCACAAAGTAATCTGTTCTGCTGTTTCTTCTCAGTAGATGAGCTAGACATATACCAAGAAAACAAAGAGATACCCAAATCCATTGGAAACAGAGTAACAAACAAGTATATTCCAACAAGAAATGCTTCAGTACAAACAAATGATGAATCTACAAGGCTACAACTTGATGACTAATGTACATCCAAATCATGAAATCCAGTTCGTAATTTATAAGCAAAAAATGAATAGCGTTCCTTGTTCTCTTCAAATCATCCAATGACAAGCAATGAAGCAATCATACACGCATGCATCTCTACTTGAATAAATTCAGCACCTGCAGCAACGTTTGAAGCCCTGCTCCTAGTGAGACCACCTGATCGAACTATTGTAGCTGCTGTTAAGTGATCTCACATTAATTAATTACTACTACTTAGCATTTTAGCAAGCCATGAATCCTACCGAGAGCGGAGCAGTGATCTCTAGCACGGACGCGTCGTCGCCGGAGCACTCGCTCTCCTCGCCGTATGGGCCGTGGGCCGGCCGAGCAGCTGGGCCTGTCTTTGTTGGAGTGCGCGGCCCACGTCGAGGCAGGGCCCATGGAGAAGGCCACACGCTGCCTCGCGCGCGCCACGAGCCTCGCCGCCGTCGCCGGCGACGGACCGCAGAAGCGCCTCGCCGTGACCATGGTGGACTGCCTTGCGTGGGGCCTCCTCCGCCCCGTCCCGGCCATCACCGACGCACTCATCGACCCCCCCTGCTACCTTGACAGGCGCTCCGTCAGGGCGGCCCGGCGCGGGTTCTTTGAACTCAGCCCCTTTCCCAAGGTGGCGTTCGTCGTCAGCAACCGCGCCATCCTCGAGGCGGTGGAGAACGAGAGCTGTGTGCACGTCGTCGGCACGTCCGGTCCAGCTACCCAGCCATGCCAGTGGATCCAACTCCTGCACGAGCTTCGCCGTCGCCCGGAAGGCCCGCCGCGTGTCGTTTGGCTCACCGTCGTCCACGACGACGGGGAGCTCCTAACCAAGATGGCAGAGTTGCTTCATGACGAAGCCGAAGAGCTCGACATGGAATTCCAATTCCATGGTGTCGTCGGCCAGCTCGAGGAGCTGGACTTCAGTAACCTTCACATTGTCTTTGAAATAAAATCCGGCGAGGCGCTCGCCGTCAGCTGCACACTGCAACTGCATCGCCTCCTTGCCACTGATGACGCGACGTATAGCTTTCGCGCTGCCCATCTCAACCAAATGGCGAGCATCGCGCAGCTCCAGCACATGGCGGCGGCGAGCTCGTGCCCGCCAAGTAGCGACGGCGGTAGAGTGCAGTACAAAGACGACGACTCTTTCCAAAGCCCTGGCACGCCGCTGGTGTTCGTCTCGCCACCGGTGTCAACCCCACACTTCCAGCTCCAGATGCCGCAGCGCTGTCGAGCTTCCTGTCGGCGGTGCGCGCGTTGTCCCCGAAGATCGTGGTGGTGGAGGAGCAGGACGCGGACCACAACGGCATCTCCTTCCGGAAGCGCTTCTGCGAGGCGCTCCACCACTATGCCGCCGTGTTCGACAGCCTCGACGCGGCCGCCGCCACCTCGGGCGCCTCGCACCTGTGGCCGCCCGACGAGCGTGCGCAGGTGGAGTGCGTCGTGGTGGGCGAGGAGATCAAGGGCGTGCTGCTCCGGGAGGGCGCGCACCAACGGGAGCGGCACGAACGGCTGTGGCACTGGGCGGCGCGCATGGAGATGGCTGGGTTCGCCGGCGTGCCGCTCAGCTACGACGCCATCAGGCAGGGGAACGACATGGTGAGGCGATGTGGGCTGAGACGCTGCGAGAGCAAGGAATGTAGTGGTTGCCTCCTCCTCTGCTGGAGCTCGAGGCCTCTCTACTCGATCTCCGCATGGCGGCCGGCGGCGAGTAGAGGATCGGGGTCATGCTCAGAGAGGAGCGAGTACATGTCGGTGCCCAGCCAGATGATCGATGAATCTGGTACATAGCTTTGATGGCCTGATCATGTCGTGACGAACCAGACTAAGGAGCATATATTTGGAATTTAGTTTTGAATTTGTAACTTGTTTTTTTTCAATTTGTTTGTGAGAGGATTTTCAAAATGGAAAATGGAAGATTTTGGGACGTTTGTAGTAACTGAGATGGCAAGGGGAACGTGATCAGAGGTGGTGCGTGTTAGGGACAAGAGGGATGTGTTAGGCAGGGTTAAGTTCCAGGAAAGATTTAAAAAAGCTCTATCGATGCGAGTGAGTGTGGGAGAAAGACATTTATTTGACAAGGTGAAGAGGCGATCAAGCAAAGGAAGCTCTAGGAGGCTTAAGGAGTCTATCGTATTGTTGAAGAGGGAGGCCGAGGTGGCATCAAAGGCAGAGTTGTTCATGTCAGAGGGGTCTCTGATGAGGTTGAAGTCACCTAGGAGGATCCAAGGCCTAGAGATGTGGGTAGCAACTTCCTCGAGTTTCCGAAGGAAATCAGGTTTTTGAAAGGGGTCGAAGGGGGCATATACATTGGTGAGGGAGTGACGTTGCGCAATATATCTGGATTTGGAGAAAAGATTTTGGTTCCAGGTGGTTAGGATTTCTCCCTGTTTTTGAGAGAAAATAGGTAGAAATCTCTCTGTTTAAAGAGAAGTATGTGCGGGCGTGCCAATGTATCTAAATACACAAAATAAATATAGTGACACAGAAATACGTAATTTTTATTAATCAAATTAATAAGATACAATTTCCATTTAAATAATACCGCATGCTCCATAGCCTGCTGTTGGGCAGATCTAACTGGGCGAAGTGGTCTCCTGGTTCCTAGGGCCTTGAAAAGCTCCCAATTAATTACCTCCGCAGGCCCAAGCCTATAGGAGAACCTCCGATTAAGCTGCTTGTGGTCGTCTCGTCATCTGGCATTCACGGCCTCGTCGGTCCGTGCGTCGGTGTTGATGACGTAGCCTTCGCATCGGCTTCGCCCGTCCTCATCGTTCAGCCTTGTCAGTCTTGAACGTCGTGTAGTCGGTGTAGATTGATTGTTGAAGACATGCATGGACTAGCGTAGCTTGGACAGCTTGACGTCATAGCAGCGGCATCGGGATTAAATTAGAGAGAGGAAGAAGTTGAAGACGACAGTCGGATTGAACATGGCTTGGCACCTCCTGGTTCAGCTCGGCCCCTTCTTTTTTCTAATCACTGCCTCATCTGGATCACTATTCGTCTCATCACAGAACAGGTCAGAGGCATCCCTAGCTTGAGCTTGAGTTGGGGTTTGGAGTTGAGTATCCTTTTTAGTTGTGTCTTTCAAATTGCTCACAGGAAGGGTAGACATTGGTTTAGTGTGGTGCAGCCATGGGAGGGCTAGAAGCTCGGCTGAGTTTTGTTGTCCATTGGGGGTAGCATCGTTGTCCACTGTGTCCTAATGGTTGTTCCTGTTTTTCTGGTTTTGTCTCATTGTGCCTTGCTGTTGTGGTCTGATGATGTGGTAGTATATTTTGGGTTGTTAGGGTGATTGCTGCTGGTATGATGGAAATTGCCTGAAATATGCTCCATCTTCATCAAAACTCTCAGGTCTGTTCCAGGATCGCACTACTTTGATCTTAGCAATGCATCCATCATACAAAGGATTCATTATCCAAATGAAATCAGGGATCACTTTGTTGCGATGGGTTTCTATGATGAGGCGAAGTGAGGAATAGTCTCCCCCAAGAGTGCATCTCTCATCTATTTCAACTACATCCCCAATGAAGCTAAAAGCAATGTCTATGTCCTCCGGGTTCCGGTGCTCTTGGGGGAAATAAAAAACATCCAACTCATGCAGAGTGTCCGGCTCAGAAAAGAATCTGGCTTCTATTTCTTCATGTCTTTGTAGAGTGACATTGTGTTTGAAAGCTTGAGGGGGGTGACCAAGAGCAATGGCTGCCTCTCTATCTAGCGACGTGTTGAATCTAAGCATCAGGGCTCCCCTGGAAGTTGGGTGTAGGGTGAAGGAGAGAGAGCTGGGAGTCTGTTTCTTAGAGCGGTTTTGATGATAGTTGATGGGTTTGTGGCAACTGGGTTGATGTAGGCATGGGCGAAGCTAGCGGCAATGGTCATGTCTAGGGAAGGCATGAAAACATCGATGGCGTTTGTGGGGTTGAAGATGACCAGGTTAGCTATGTCGAAGGAGTTGCCATAAGTATACTCCTCAAAGGAACTATGGGGGCTAGGGTTTTGTGGCGGGGGTGGTAGGGGAGGCTGGGAGTTGTGCGGTGGTGCTAGATCTGCGGAAGGATGGGGGGTAGGGGTGGGTGGTGGCTAGAGGTGGGGCAAGAGGCAGAATGCCGTGGAGGCGGAGTTGGTTGGTTGTGGAGTGAAATCATGTTGGGATCAACAGGAATATCAACAAAGGGGACCACAGGGAGGTTACCATTTTGGGGAAATCTGCTCAAGCTGAAGATGCTTGTAGTTGTTCTCACATCATCTTTGTCTTTCCCACTGCGATCTGCCGGGCCAGATCTAAGTTCCTGTGAGTCAGGCTTGTCTCTAGAGTCTACGACATTGCTTCAGGTAGGGAAAGTTCCTTTTGTTGGCTGCTATTTGTCGCTGCCTAGGTCACTCCTTGCTGACGTAAGGGAGATGACGATGATCTTGTACGGTATGAAGAACTTGAGGTGGACTCATGTCCCCAGGATCTTATTTTCCCAAGGAAGTTTGCTGCTTGGAGTTGGTTTGCCACCACTCGAAGGAGTATTAGGGTTGGGCTAGAAGGAGAGCGAGCGGACATCGGTTGGGAGTCTAGCAGGGGTGGGGGGTCGACGACGATGGGGCGAGGCCTCTACTGTGGTGGAGGAGCCGAGAGGCATCTTCTAAAAGGAGGGGAATCTGGAGGGGGAGGCGATCTAGAAGCTTGGGCTGGTTCGTGGATGAGCCTTGTGGAGGAGTTTGGAGAGCAGCAAAACCAGCTAGCTACCTTAGGTCTCATTGTGGGAGAAGGGGGTTTGGAGCAACACTCTTTGTGGCGGTGGCCGGAGCGTCGACAGAGGGCGCAACGAATGGGATCACGACAGTCATCCACCGAGGGGTCTAAGGCCAAGCAGTGGAAGCAGCGGTTTGCAATGGGAAGGGATGGAGGAGAAGGCGAAGCAGGAGGTGGAAGACGAGGTGGTAGCTGGGAGAGTAAAGCTTCGCAGTATCTTCTCTACTTAGCAGGAGGTTAAATGGTTTTTGTGATATTGACTATATCGGGTGGAGGAATTGAGCAATTAATGCCACCAACAACCACCATCAACTTAGGGTTAAAACTAGAAGAAGCATTTTTTAAACTGGTTTGTATTGTCTTCAACCTCTGGAGCATGGGACGAGGAGCACTATTCACTTTGAGCTTGAACTGCATTGCTAGCTTGCAAGAAGGAACCATAGAATTGAAGTCTTAAGCCTGCCCAAAAACAGTGCCTGACATAATAATAAGCTATACAACCTTGCTGTTTGAAACCTGAGAACTGCAACATTGGTCCCCATAGATATTCACCGCAAAGGATTCAGGGAAAAAAGTGAACTAGAAATTTAAACACGATTGAACAATGAAAGGAGACAACATATGGGGGCTACAAGAGGCATTGGTGGCAGAGATCCAGATGTAGCAGCAGAAGCAAGAGGCACAGGATGGAGGAAATCAGAGGGGATGACTGAGCAGAAGAAATCACGAAGAACACGGTGCTGGAAGGACACAACCGAGTGAGCTAAGTAGTTTTTGTTGGGGAGACCTAGGCCTAGAGCCTGTATGGTTCGGTCGGGGAGCTGCTAGAGGCAGTCTTCTAGGGACAAGGTGTAAGGAGTGGCAGTGAAAGATGGTGGGGAGTGGGAGGAGCGGTGGCGGCGAAGTCGCCTCGCCATTCGCCTTGTCGCTAGAGCTCTCGGGACCAAACCTTCCGCCCAACCATTTCTCATCAACTGAGTGAGTAATAGTGACACCCCTCAAAACTTCTGTCCACTGGGTTCCCTGGTTCCAACCTAAAAAAAGCTAGACAGACAACAAAGAAATGGATCAAAGAAAACAAGCAACCTCCAAAGATTACTGAAGATTGCAAATTTGTCATAGACCTCCTTGACCTCTTAGAAGAACATAGAGGTTTTGTTTTGGAAATAGAGAGTGAAGATAAAAAGGTTCCAAGCTAGCGATGACAACACAAAATTCTTCCATGCTCATGCCACCAACAAGATGAGAAAGAACATCATCAAGTCAATTCTTCATAATGATGGTCAAATCAATGACCATGGTTTGAAGGCTCAAATTTCGCATGACTTCTTTAAGAATACAATGGGAACATCTGTACATACACACTAGGATTTCTCCCTAGCCGATCTCTACCATAATCAGCCAACAATAGACTGGCACCCTATGTCACAACCATTCGACATCAATGAAGCAGAATTTATGCTAAAAATTATGGACAGAGATAGTAATCCTGGACCGGATGGCTTTGGTCCAGCTTCTACCAAGCAGCATGGCGTCATATCCAACACTCCATTAAGTCTTTACTCCAAGCTTTCCACCAGAACTCTGCCCTTTTGGAAAAAATCAACAGAGCCTACATAATTCTGATTCAAAAACAGGGCAAGCTAGACTCAATTGAAGGTTACAGACCGATTGCCTTGCAGAATTGCCCAACCAAGATCCTTTCAAAAATTCTAGCAACGAGGCTCCAACCTCGGATGAGCAAACTAATAGACTGGGATCAAACAAATTTTATCAGAAGAAAAAGTATATCCGAGACCTTCCTCTATGCAATAGAACTTGTGCAATGTTACCACAAAAAAAATACCCCATGGCTGTGATCAAGCTGGACTTCGCCAAAGCCTTCGACTCAGTACAATGGGAAAGTTTAATATTCATTCTACAGTCCAATAGTTTCCCCCATATCTAGCAAGACTGGATTTCCACCTTACTAGCTACAGGAAAGTCTGCAATTGTGCTCAATGGAATCCTCGATAGATGGATACAGTGTAAGCAAGGCCTAAGACAAGGTGACCCCTTATCACCTTACTTGTTTATCTTGGTAGCAAATGTCCTACAGAGACTAATTTGATGAAATCAGGGAGTAAGACATCGAATTGACAACAATCTCAACTGTGCCACACTACAATACACGGACGGCACCATAATCATCTGTTCTGCAAATCCCTCCCAAATTCAGGCCCTAAAGAGTATGCTCGACTCTTTTACAGCGGCGATTGGTCTAAAGATTAATTTCAACAAGAGCACTCTAATCTCAATACACACCACCAATGACACTACAAGAGATATAGACGACATTTTATATTGCAAATTGGAGGATTTCCCTCAAACATATTTGGGCCTGCCTCTCTCGAACAAAGTGCTTCCCCTTAATGCCTTCAGCCCTCTGATAGCTAAGGTTGACAAATACCTCTCAGGTTGGCAAGCTATACTCCTAAACTATGCAGGCCGGGCTGTCCTGGTAATCTTAGTTCTCGACAGCCTCCCCACATATGCCATGGCTTCGCTACAACTACCTAAAGGTACTATAGAAGCAATAGATCGCAAAAGAAGAGCCTTCCTTTGGACAGGAGAGGAAACCTATCATGGAGCAAGTTGCCTGGTTGCGTGGGATCAACTTTGCTAACCCAAACAGCAGGGTGGCCTGGGAATAAGAAACTTGGAACTTCAAAACAGAAGCTTATAGCTAAAAATGTTTCATAGGCTACGCTCCCAAAACTCCCCTTGGGCCAACTAGGTGTGGAGAGAACATGAAAACTCAGCTTTAGGCAACAACGACTTGGGCAACCACTGGAAGTCCCTGCTAAAAATCTTGTCGGCCTATAGGGTCTTAACCAAAACTCTAATAGGAAATGGGAAAAGAACCTTTTTCTGGCTGGGCTGCTGACTTTTAGTTGAACCACTCGCAAACAAGCAACGGGCCCTTTTTTCTCACTACTTGAACTAGAATTGTTCAGTGTTCCAAGCCCTCAATAGTGGCACTAACTTATACCTATCACCGAGACTCACAATAGCAGCCCAGGCAGAACTTGAAGAGCTTCTCTAGTCTCTGCAACCAGTGCAACTGACAAACACTGTGGACAGCATCACCAACCCTCTTGCAACTCAAGATGGCTCCGTTGCAAGCTCTACATTCTACAAACTCCTCAACAAACCAAGCTAGCCATAGACACCCAGTTTCGTTATCTAGAAAAGTTGGGCCCTGCCTAGAGTAAAATTCTCCGCTTGGTTGTTAGCCAGAGAGAGACAGACTGCCGACGAGAGCAAATCTTATCAAGAAAGCGATTGTGCAGTTAGCTCACTGTGAGCTCTGCTCAAACATCTTTGAAGATGCAGATGACATCATCCTTCACTGCCCGATGGCTGTAAGTTTTTGGGGAGCCATTCAAAATCAACCGACAATCACAACAACTCGGTAGTTTCAAGACATTCAACCTGCTGGTCTGCTCCCAAAACGACTCCATTAGACATTCTTCCTGCTGTGTTTCTAGTGACTTTGGAAACACCGCAACGAAGTAATCTTTAGCAATTACCCTCCATCACTGGCTCGTCTCCTCAGAAATTGTGTTGAAGATGCTAGACTTTGGTCCCACTGTCTTAAACAATAGGACAAATCCATTATCTGCGCCTGGAAACTCATTTTCTCCTACCCCCTCCAGGCCTTGTAATCTTCTTTTCGTCATGTTTTGTAGGACCTTGTACGGTTTCCTTTTTAATTTATTTGGGCGGGGAACTCCCCCCTACGTTGAAAGTTTCAAAAAAATGTTTGCGAGATTAATTAATCTGTACAAGAGGCATAGAGTTCTTGACTTGCATTTATGTGGAGAGGAGAGAATGGCTAGCTATGAAAATTTGAAAATATGATCAAACTCAAATTTTTTTAGATGAGTCATGGAGAGTGGCCATTTTATTTCTACACTATTTTAAAGGACTCAAGTAGTGGTGGTGACTAGTGAATGGTGAATTTGGCACTACGCACCAAATAACATATGGGGCCATAAAGTTGGTAAATATTCAACACCTTGGAAAAGGGAAAAACATATTTAACACCTCATTGCAACGCATTGATATTTAGCTAGTTTGTTTGAAATTTTAGGTAGTATTGGGCCAAATCTAGCCATGTCAAGACGGTACACTTTCTATGGGCTCTAAGCCCAAAATGCCTAATCAAACCATTGCGCAAAGGCTTGGGTCCAAGGGACAAAACCTTGAGCCACCTCTTTCCCCACACTGCTCTGCCATGTCGCGTCGGCCGTCCGGCTGCGGCGACGGCGACGGCCGCCAATCTCCATCGGCCAACCCTCACTTCTGTTCTCCATAACGAGGGTGAAGGTTGCGGCATCCTCGGTGCATCTGCGCCAGAACCTCGGTTCCCCTCGAGCGGCCACCACCCAAGCAGGAGTAGCACTCTGGGGTGCCGCGGCGACATTGGCACCGGCCCTTCCCAGATCACGGCTGTTGTGGTAAATGTTCATTCTTCCTTGCACCTTTAACATGTACTGTGAAATGTTTGTGAATAAGTTGTTGATTTCGAAAGATAATTCTTTACTAGATTTCACTATCGTTGTTTGTGCCTTTGCGAAACATCACATACCATGCAACAAGTAAGAAAGTACATAAAATCTGTTCGTCCTAATGGTCGCCAATTTTATAATCAACCAGATTTGATTATGATCAGATACTGATTATGCCATTGGGCTTTGTTGGAGGCAGGCCGCAACCCCTTCGGACCATCCCCCTTTCAGAAGGCTCAAGACCGAAGCCACCTAACGAAGCCTCTTCAGCGGCCCGAGACCGAAGGCATGAAGGCGAAGGGCAGAGCTCGAAGGCGAAGGTGGCAGTATGCTCAAGGAAGACGAAGGGCCACGGGCAAAGGCCCCAAGAAGGCTGAAGAGGCGGCCCCGCGGGTAGAACCTTGTGGCAGTCGTCCCGACTAAGAAGAGATGGCCGAAAAGGGCGAAGGGCCCACCAAGGGCCTGTCCCAGATAAGGGCCTCATCGACCCACGCGACGGCCCCATAGCCCATCAAGGAGTCTACAGTCAAGAAAAGACAAAACTACCCCTGTAACTATCCCTATCAAGATGCTATGATGTAATACCACATGTAAATGAAACCTAGAGCCTGTAGCTGTACTCATAGGCCTATAAATAGGCACCTAGGGCACTGCAATGGCAAGGGGTTTTTGAGATCAATACAAAGAATTTACTGCTACAGTCCACTCTCAATTCCCACTGTTATTCTTCGACAATAGTTGGCGCCATCCGTGGGGAACCCTCCCCCAGGTTAGAAGCCGAAGACAAGATGCCTCCGAAGAGAAAGTCGATGAGGTGGCGAGTAGCCCCACGCCGATACGGAGACACAGAAGTCAATCAACCCGAAGACCCACAGGTCGAAGCATAGGAGGAGCAGGTCGAAGAGGGAGCGCCTCTGACTCCCATGGCCGCACCAGCGGAAACGAAGACACTGTGGCAGTGCCGAGGGCAGAATACAAGGCCATGAAGGATAGTGTCCAGAGGCTACAAGACATGCTTTGCCAGATGCAGGAGCAACAACAGCAGCTGCAGGTACAATCTCAAGCCTTCGGACTCCACCAAGCTCCGGCCTCGTCTACCCAGGCCTTCAGACTCCATCAAGCTCCGATCTCGTCCACCTAGGCATTTGCACTCCAAGTGCAACCTCCGCCCACTTCGGCCGTCCTGGGGCCTCCGGCCCACAACACCTTCGTGATACAGCAGCCGGTCGTGACCATCTTTGTCTGGCCCTAAGCGCCCCCTGTGATGGCGCCGCGGCCAATGGTTCCGGTAGCAGCTCCTTCGCTGCCCCCAAGCTTAGTGCAGTCTACGCCAGTGTAGCAACCTCCCCAACCTCCTTCGGCAGCTGGGCTGACGCTGTCCATCCAAGTACAGCTGCAAGCTCTACTTTAGCAACTGGGCGCCGGGGGGCAAGGCGCAGTTCCTTCGCCACCGCCCGTCAAAGCCACCCCTCCCGCAGGGGGATGGGTGCCCCCTGCCGTCACGCATCATCACCCAGCCCAGCCGGCGCAAGCTTCGCCAATCTTCGGGGTTCCTTACCCCAGCATCGCTCCTTCGCCGGCACCTTCGCTGCATGCCGCGCCGGTGAATGATAAGAAGTCACCACTGAGTTGGGGACTTCAAAGCCACCCAATCCCACCCCAATTCAAGAACCCTTCGATCGCCAAATACGCGGGTGATTCGGACCCCAGCGAGTTCTTGTTCGTCTACGAGTCAGTGATCGAAGCAGCCCACGGTGATGAGAACTCCAAGGCGAAGGTCATACACCTCGCGTTGGATGGCTTCACGCAGTCATAGTACTTCAACCTGCCGCCAAGCAGCATATACTCTTGGGAGCAGCTGCGCGATGTCTTCGTCACCAACTTTCGGGGTACCTACCAGGAGCCGAAGACTCACCAGGAGCTCTTTGGTATCAGGCAAAAGCCAGGAGAATCCATCCGCGAGTACATCCGAAGATTTTCTCAAGCGAGATGCCAAGTGCAAGATATAACCGAAATGTCGGTCATCAATGCCACCTGGGCCGGTCTCCTCACAGGCCCCCTCACCGAAAAGATAACAAGAAAGCAGTCAAAAACGGTGGACGAGCTATTTCGCATCATTGATGGCTACGCAAGGGGAGAAGAGGACACCAAAAGAAGGAATGAGATCCAAGATGAACTCAACCAGGAAGGTGCTCAAGGCTTGGCGGGCGTGGTGCAGACCAGACTGACGTCTTCGCAACGCCCGCAGTCGGCTTGGAAGAAATTCCGTGACTAAAAGGGCAAACAAGTCATGACTATTGAAGAGTTGAACACCCTTCGGCAAAACTTCAAAAGCTCGCAAGGTGGATCGGCGAAAAAGAAGCCGAAGAGGGAGAAGGACAAGTTCTGTGCCTTCTACAGCAAAGCTTCGCATACCACCGAGCAGTGCAGAAACATCCAGCGTTCAGGGAGCGCTGGGCAAGGGGACCAGGGCCATACTCGACAAGAGACCGCCCCAGGTGAAGCCATAGACCAATCCGAAGGAAATAGGCTGCTTCAAATAGAAGCACCTTAGGACGGGTAGCGAAGGGTGATCGCTGCGATCACAGGGAGCTCCTCAGAAGGCTTGGACTCGGAGAGGCAGAAGAAGGCGCACGAGAGGGCAGTTAACCACATCGCCACAACGCCCCAGACCAAGCTGCCCTCTTTCGCCTCAACTTCAATTACCTTCGGCCCAGATGATGCTGAAGGCGTTTTCTTTCCACATCAAGACCCCATTGTCATATCCGCCGATATAACCGGGTGTGAGGTGTGACGTATCCTGGTAGACGAAGGAAGCTTGGCCGCCATTATCTTCGCCGATGCTTTCCAGTGAATGGGAATTCCAGAGGCAGCACTTGCTCCGGCCGCGATCCCGTTGCAAGGCTTCGGTGGAAGTTCGGTTTGTGCGTTGGGACAAGTACAGCTCCAAGTATCGTTCGGCGAAGGACGGAAACGCCTAGACCGAACAAATAGTCTTCGACATCGTGGACATCACGTACCAGTACAATGCCATTCTTGGCCGCTTCACACTCAACAAGTTCAAAGCCGTGGCACATCACAACTACTTGTGGCTAAAGATGCAGGGGCCGAAAGGTGTGATCACGGTTCACGGCAACCAGCCGTCGACAAGGGCCGTCGGGCAAGTAGCAAGGAACATGCGCGAAATACACAATATCCAAGACGAGCGACAGGGGATGGCGAGGGACTACGGCTTGCACAAGCCTTTGCCCCAGGGCGAAGTCAAGAAGATCCCGGTCGATCCTGCTGACCCGTCGAAAGTCGTTTCCATCGATGGGGATGTCGATGAAGCGCCAGCAACCAAGATCCTAGAAGTCATCAAGCTGAACTTGGACATCTTCGCCTGTGGCCCGGATAATCTATCGGGCGTGAGCCACAGCTTCATAGAACATCATCTTGCAGTCAAGACCGCCATCGAACCAAGAAAGTAAAAACTGTGCAAGATGTCAATCGAGTGCCAGGAGGCGGCCAAGGCGGAGGTCAGCAAGCTAATCCGGGCCAACGTCATCTGCGAGGTGGAGCACCCTAAGTGGCTGGCGAACCGGTGTTGGTCAAAAAGTCGAACGGCGAGTAGAGGATGTGCGTCGACTTTACAGATCTAAACAAAGCATGCCTGAAGGATGATTTTCCACTCCCGTGAATTGATCAGCTGGTCGATTCTACTGCCGGCTGCGAGCTAATGATCTTCCTGGATTCCTATTCGGGATACCACCAAGTTTTCATGGCCGAAGAGGACCAGGAAAAGACTTCTTTCATCACCCCCTTTGGCACATATTGCTACATTCGTATGCTTTTCAGCCTAAAGAATGCCGGAGCCACCTTCGCTCGCTTGGTTTACAAGGTGCTGGAAGCGCAGATCGGCAGGAACATCGAGGCGTATGTCGACGTCATAGTCGTTAAGAGCAGGAAAGCAATCGACCACGTCTCTGACCTGCAAGAAACCTTCGACAACCTGCACAAGGCGAAGGTCAAGCTGAACCCCGAGAAGTGCATTTTCAGTGTTCAAGCCGGCAAGCTGCTAGGGTTCCTAGTGTCTAAAAGGGGCATCGAGGTGAACCCCAAAAAAATCGAAGCCATCCAGCAAATGCAGCCGCCCAAAAATGCTCGCGAAGTACAAAGACTGACGGGACGCATTGCGGCCCTCAGTTGCTTTATGGCAAGGTCGGCAGAGAAGGCGTTGCCATTTTTCAAGACTCTTTGAGGGGCCAGCAAGTTCGAATGGATGGCTGAATGCCAGGTCGCGTTCGAAGCTCTCAAGGCCTACCTCCAAGAAGTACCAAAACTCACCAGCCCGAAGGCGGGGGCCGAGCTGCTGTTGTACCTAGCGGCCTCGCCAGTGGCGGTGAGTGCAGCCTTAGTACATGAAGGCGAAGGCGGGTAGGCGCCAGTATACTTCGTCTCCGAAGCACTACAAGGAGCAAAGCTCAGATACTCGGAGATCGAAAAATTGTCCTACGCCCTCGTCATGGCCTCCCAAAAACTTCAGCACTACTTTCAAGCACACAAGATCATGGTGCTGTCGCAGTATCCCATTGGAGAGGTGCTCCGAAATAAGGAGGCCACAGGTCGCTTGGGCAAGTGGGCTGCAGAGCTGGCCCCCTTTGACCTCTGTCACGTTGCCCGAATAGCGATCAAGTCGCAGGTTCTTGCTGACTTCGTCGCTAAGTGGACTTTGCCTGCGGACAAGGCAGCCTTGCCGATGAACGAGGACTGTTGGTCAATGTTCTCTGACGGCTCCTGTTTGCACGCAGGAGCGGGCGTGGCCGCAATCCTCATTTCACCCACAAGAACAGTCATCCGCTACGCGGCAAGGTTGCAGTTCCCCACCACTAACAACACCACGGAGTACAAAGCCATCCTCCATGGCCTGTGTAAGGCGAAGACGTTGGGGGCCTTTGCCCACACCACAGTCCAGCATCTCCCTAGAGGGGAAAATGAAGAAGCAGACATGCTGGCGAAGGTGGCGGGCACTAGGGGACCTTTTCAGCCTGGGGTCTTCTTCGAAGTGATCTACATGCCAAGTGCAAAGCACGAAGAAGACTCGTTGCAAGTAATGGACATCGACTAGGGCGTACAAGACTGGTGAACACCTTTTGTATGATTCCTTTCTGAAGGAACGCTCCTCGATGACGAAACCGAGTCAAAGCGGCTGCAAGTAAGAGCATGAAGGTATAAGATCGTCGATGGGCAGTTGTACAAAAGCGGAATCCTGGAGCCGCTCCTTCGTTGCATCTCTGAAGCCGAGGGTGAAGAGATGATCAGGGAGGTGCATGAAGGTTGTTGCGATGCACATCAAGCACCGCGGGCGATGGCAGCCAAGATACTTCGCCAGGGGCTGTATTAGCCAACGATCCTGCGGCGGTGCGAAGAACACATCAAGAAGTGCCCGAGATGCCAAAAGCATGGCAAATCGCAGAACGCACCACAGTACAAGCTACAACTGCTTCCCCCAATATGTCCTTTCGCTAGGTGGGGATTGGATATCATAGGGCCATTCCCTGCGGCCCGAAACAGCTACAAGTTTGCAATCATGCCAGTAGAATACTTCTCTCGGTGGATCGAAACAGATCCGTCGGCAAGTATAACCTCGGCAGCGGTCCAGCGATTCGTATGGAAGAACATAATCTGCCGCTTCGGCATCCCTAGGGAATTCATCACCGACAATGGCAAGCAATTCAACTTAGCGAAATTCAAAGAAATGTGCGAGGGCCTGAACATGCAGATCATCTTCGTATCCATTGCACACTCGCAGTCAAACGAGGCAGCCGAAAGAGCAAACGGTAAGATCCTAGAAGCCCTCAAGAAAAGGCTCGATGAAGCGCCGAAAGGAAGATGGCCTGACAAACTCACATCAGTGCTTTGGGCGCTTCGCACCACTCCGACGCAACCAACAAAGTTTAGCCCATTCATGCTCATATATGGCAAAGAGGCCATGACCCCAAGCAAGCTCGGCACAAACTCGCCCCGGGTCACGATGCCCGAGGACAAGGCGGGGCGGGAGGCAGCCTTAGAGCTACTCGAAGGAGTGAGAGTCGAAGCATTGTAGAACATGGAGAAATACTCCACTTCGACCGCAGCACTATACAACAGGAAAGTGCAGCCGAAGGAGATCTTACCAGGGCACATAGTGCTCAAAAAGAAAAACAATCCCCTAGCAGTGGGAAAGCTCAAGTCAAAGTGGGAAGGACCATATCTGGTGGCTCGCAAATCACGCGAAGGGGCTTACAAACTAGCGACCATGGAAGGCGAAGAGCTCGACCACACATGGAACGCCGTTTCGCTGAAGCGTTACTACATGTAAAAAAAATGGAGTAGGGTCATTATCCACAATGGAGGCCCGGACCAGTATAAAATTCCCTGTGTCTTCGCATTTGTCGCAAGTGACCCGAAAGGACAACGCCTGATCAGTGCTCTGTCAAACGGGGGAAACGGAAAAATCGAAGCATCGTTCGATCAAACGCTGAAATTGCGCAGCGTCGTCCAAATGCACAATACGGAATATAACTTACCAGACAAGCACCATGCAATAACTTGGCGCCATGTGTTTAAGGTAGGGGACGGCGAGTGGCCGAAGCATCGCTTGGCCGCAGAAAAATGCTACCAGCGCAAAACGCGAAAAGCTAACCCACCCGACGAGTGCCAAGCAATAACTTGGCACCATCTATCGAAGCTAGAGGACGGCGAGCGGCCGAAGCATCGCTCGGCTGCAAAAAAAAATGCTACCAGTGCAAAATGCGAAAAGCTAACCCACCCGACGAGCACCAAGCAATAACTTGGCGCCATCTGTCGAAGGTAGGGGACAGCAAGTGGCCGAAGCATCTCTCGGCCACAAAATTGCAAGACGAATGCATAATCTGAAGACAAAACAAATCACGAAGCCCAACCTAACAACGAGTGTTTAGTAACAGCTAAAGCGCTGTCGGTTAAGGGTAGGGGACGGCGAGCGGCTGACACACTCTTTCGCCACTAATCCGCAATGCGGACGAAGTGACGAACTCACAAAGATATCGAACAGGTGTCGGCTCCACGACAATCAAAGCCATGTGATGTCAAAAGTGACAGAAGAGATGCCAATCCAATGGATTTTATTCAAAGAAAAAGAATGTCCAAATACAAAGAATACACATCGCATTACAGTACAATGTTACAAGTCTATTCCGAAGAGGACGACGCCTCGCTATCGGACGAGCTATAATCTACAGGGCTAACTAAACTCCCATTAGGACTGGGAGTAGAAAATCTTGGCTGAAATATGTACTCGCCCGAGGCACCCCTGTCTCCCGAATGAGTATCGCCGCTTGTGAGATCGATGACTGGGGAGTCGTGAGCAGCTACTCCGTGCTCCGCCGAATCGTCACTTTCCAGGACGACGACCGGAACCTCGCGAACGGGGGAGCCGACAGGAATGAAGGCGTACTGGCGGTTTCAAATCCTTCCTTGACGGGCCAACAGCTGAAAATTTCACCAGAACTTCACCATATCGCCATAGCGAAGTTGGTAGTCCTGGTCGAAGTCAGACACGTCGCGCCTAGGGTTCTTCCGCAGCCACTTCGCCACAGAACGGATCTTCCCTGGTGGCCTAGACACGACGAATTTGAAGTTCAGCACTGGCCGTAGGTAGTCGAAGCAAAGAAGGCACAACTTTTGGTTAATAGATGCCTGATGTGCAAAAGATTTTTCCACTCATAAGAAAAGGTTGGGCCGAAGGCCTTACAAAAGCAAATTTACAAGGAGCCAATCTTCGGCTGAAATAGCTATCCTAAGCTATCCAAAACAAGGAAAAGACAAGCTAGGCGAAGGAGACCGACACACCTGTGCCGGCGCCTCAGCTTCTGGCACGTCTCCACCGCCTCCGGGCATTGTCTCGGCAGCCTCGCGTTCCCTCCGCTTCTCCAACTGGTCGCTGAGGTGCTCGGTGGCTATCTCCTTGCCCTTCGGTACCCACCAACCTTTCCGAAAAGATCGCTAGTGGGACCGGACCTCATCCCCGCCCTCCCACACATTATTGTCTTCAACGTCACGAGTGTAGATCGCAGAGAGGTCCTCGAGGTGGTCGCAGCCGCCGGCATGGAGGGCCGAAAGGAAGCCATAGCCTGCCGTACAGGCACAACAGTTGCCAAAGACGCCCGAAGCATCGCCCACCGCCCCCCTGTCCATGACACACCAATCGGTGAACGCCTTGGTGGGGGATTCATCTTCGGGCTGCAGCGGAGAAAAGGCGACCATCCTTGTGAGCGCCACGTGAAGCGCATGGCTGGCATCGATGGGCGAAGCCCAGGTGCCGGCCTCGACCTCTTTCACCTCAGCGAACTCGGCGCGAAGTCGTTCCACTTCGACTTCGCGATCAGCGAGACGGGCTCGGAGCTGGTCGGCCTCGGTCCTCAGGGCGGAGTTTGAGGCCTTGGCGTCCTTGAGCACCTTCTTGAGAACGCCCTACTCCCGCGCCAACCGCTCGGCCTTCGACGCCTCCTCTCACTGGTGGCTCTTAAGGCCGTCCAAGCAGGCATGTGTCATATGCTCGTAGCTCCCAGCGAAGGAAAGCGCCTGGAAAAATGCGAAGCTACACGCTTAGCAAAGCGAAATCGAAGACCCAAAATATGGGCCGAAGAAAAAGGACTTGGAGGAAACAAACCTTGGTCAGTAGACCGCGAAGAGATAGGCCCGCCTCATCAAGGTCGAACCGGCCATCGATGACCGGTTGAACAGCCGAGGGCGAAGCCAAGGAGCTGAGGCCCCTAACGAAAGAGCGGAGCTCGTCGCGGACAACGAAGTCCTCAGTGATGAAGCTTGGCGCCGAAAGGATGGTGTCGGACGCAGAGAGCATCACGGTCGGCCGCCTGCTAGCCTCCACGGTGCCCTATCCACTGCTGCTAGCGGGCTCGGACATGCCTCCGGCGAACACCTCCTCCGCCACGTCTGCGCTGTCATCATCTACAACGACTTCCTCCTCGGCGGGCGGGGGGGACTCCACTCTTGCCCTCTTCGCCACCAGGCTTTGGTGCACCGGCGAAGTCGACTTGGAGTCGCTGAACGCTGAGCCTAGCACCACTGGCATGAACTGGAAGTGGATCGCCCTTCCAGCGCTCCCGGGACGGCTGAAGACGCGTGTCCCGCCTTAGACCCATGCTAGGGTGATGGCCCGGTTCCTGCCCGACCGCTAACGGGCATCGCGATGGCAGGGCAGGGGGTTCGGCCGATGGCCCCAAGGTCTGTCCCCTGCATCGCCATCCTCGTCGTCGTCCTCAACCGCCGGAGGCGGCGAACGGCGGATGGCCCGAAGAGGCTGAACCATCCTCAGGGCCATCCGGTAGGGCCCTACTGTGTTGCCCGTGGCCTTCTTCCGCTTCTTCCCCGCCGCGTCTGTGGCGCCTCCCGACTAGGTGGAAGGCCACCATGTGCATAAGGCACCCGATCCCAGGATCAGTAGTCGGGTACGCACAACAATGACACAACACAGAGCTACAATAATACATAAACAGAGTACTTACATATATGTACAAGGAGATCCATCCAGGACAGACCCGGGATGGGCAAAAATAATCAACAGGTAAACTAACGAGACAGCAGAAACAGGGCGGAAGCTGGGCAAAAACTACTCCACAGGCTCGGTTGGGAACTAGGCTCGAAACCTTCAGAAGTCTTCGTAGTCGGCCTGGTCTTGGAGGAACTCGGCAGCAGTCGAATCTTCGTCTTCTTCTCCAAAACCTACTATACATATATATGAACAAGGTGAGTACTTTCGTACTCAGCAAGCCGGAAATGATGCCATGTCGGTCAGACAGAAAGGCTAAAGGTTCATTTGCGAAAATTGCCTTAAGAAACTCTTTTCTTTGCAAACACTAGTGAGCTTAAATTTTTGTTGTCGGACAGAGGCTCACGCCTCTATCCATTCCGCAAGTTGCTTTTCAACAACTCGCCACTTAATGGGTCAAGCATAATCATATATGTTCTTATCATCTTTTACTTCGTATTTGCTGGTCCTGTACTTCCCGAGTAGCTACAACCACTCGTTGACCCTGAGACTCGGCTACAACCAAATCTCAGCTGTGGCACTTGATGCCCGCTACACTGGCTACAACCAGCTAGCTAGTCGGCCGCCCTGGCTACAACCCGGGGGCTCATCATCGCTGCCCTGGCTACAACCCGGGAGCATGATCATGGCACTAAATGCCCGCTAGGCTGGCTACAACCAGCTAGCTAAAACACTGCTGCCCTGGCTACAACCCGGGAGCATGATCATCACCGTCTTCTGGCTACAACCCGAAGACTGAATTTGCCGCCCTGGCTACAACCCGGGGGCTTAAACTTTGCTGCCCTGGCTACAACCCGGGAGCATGATCTTCATCCTGTTTACTTTTCATACACTTGTTTATGGTGCTTAACACCCCGGACCACACAGATCCGTTTCTGGCCACACAGGCCTTCCGTTTACTCACTCGGCAAACTCTGGTCACGGTTCCCTTTCCATCAAACACTTTCACAAATCACTGGCAAACAAATCTACGCTATGGGAATCACCTTGCATCGCCCTTAACCGTGGGCACGGCTGTTCGAACAGTTCTGCTAAACTCTGCAGAGGGTGTGCGCTTTACCCATCCGACACGAAAATTACACCGAGTACTGGCCTGTACCCAGAAATTCGTGACAAGGCCATTTCCAAAGCCAGTCTAGAGTCATCCAATGCCAGCCGAAAGATCCACACAGGATTCAGTGGTCGGCACTGAACTTCCCTAAACCTACTATTTACTCGGCCAGGGGCATCCCATAATACCCGTCTGGTCGCACTGTAAGATGCTCGGATGGAATTCCCAAAGGAAACGGTCTTTAATGATGATACATAGCCAAGCCACACAGGCACTGTCTCTGTATATCAAGATTTTCACAACTTTATTTGTTTCACAAACACGCCGATACACGGAGTACCGGGTTTTTCAATCAGTTTGGTAAAACCCAATGTTTTTCCCAACGACAAACAACGTTGCAGGGCTAAGCCATTCTACTCGGCATCGTATCCTCAGATAGGATGCTAGCGTGCCATTTGTGGGGCTCTTCAAGGGAGAAATATAACAACATCCTACCAAATAAGTGCTACTACTGGGCAGGTCCATCGGTTGCGCTTGCAAAACCGAGGCCAACAGTTTAAAAAGGTGTAAACTAAGCATGCATAATATTTTCCAAACAACATAGTTTTGCATATATGGGAAACAATATGATCAAAGAGGCTTGCCTTGTTCCAAGGAGGGGTCGTCTTCGGCGAAGGCGGCTTCTGGATCGTCCACCGGTTCAGGCTCTGAACAAGCAGAAGGAAACACTGATAAGCAAGAGAAGTAAAACACCAAGAAAAAGATCAAGAAGTAGTCGGCTGCAGAAAAGGGGGCAGTCGGCTGAACCAGGCTTGCGAACCAGGCGACAGAGCTCCAAAGCTTGAGAGAAGAACAAGAACTCAGCAGAGCTGGAGCTGGCCGGTTTGCAAAACAAAGAAAGAAGGGGGCACGGTTGGCCATATATATAGCCGACGTGCAAGGTTGAGGCACGGTGGAGCTGGGCAACGGGTGGAGCAAGGAAGTCAAGATGAACTGACAGGGATATGACAGGAAGTGACTTTGGAGTCCAACTGGTCAGAGGAGTTGGCAGGCACTGTAGCTGCGACGAGACATTAAGGTCAAGGCTAGGACAGGTTGGAGAAATCTCACTGACCGGGCTTCGGACTGACCACTGGTCCAAGCGATGCTGCAGGTTATTGTCCATCAGTCCAAGTGGTGCTGAGGGCAGGTGAAGACTGGTTCTTCTCCACTTCGGTAGTCGGCGTCCAACGGCGGGTGCAACTCGGGGGACAAGGAAACAACAGGTCTCAACAAGGTAGTCGGCCACTTCACAGTGCTTACTCGGCAGCAAGGAGGTCCGAGTAAAACAAAGGAAAGGGCAGGATGCAAGGACTGAGTAGCAATCTACTCGGCTCAAGGGAGAAGGTAGTCGGCTGGCCAGGGAGGAAAACTGGGGCACAGCTGACAGGATAGGAGGGGAGCTCGGGAAAACGAAGACTAGCGGGAAAAGAAAAACGGGTCGTTACAGCGTCTCCGCCATCATCACCCTGAGGCTGGACGGGGTTCTCGCGCGGGGGCACCTCCTGGCTAAGCCGCAGGCATACGCGGTTCACCCTTCCCCCTTTAAGGAATTTCATGATCTCCCCGTACTCCTTCGGAGTCATATCCCCAACGAGGTGTTTCGCTAGCCTCTCCGCTATGCCCAAGGAGATAACTGCAAACCGTGCAAACTCGTCTGAATCAGAGTAGATCAGAGCGAAACTCAGTAGGCGAACGGGAGGTCGAAGCAGATCAAAAGAACATACCGAGGCGATCATCAGGGACGGCGATGGCGGGGAGATCACAGATCCGATTGTCACGATCGATGGTGATGTTCCACAACCGCGCCAATGGAGTGACTCCCATCATAAGGTACTCCTCGATTAGGTTTCGAACGCTGAGGCAGCCTGCAATCGCTCGGAAAAGCTAGTGGCGGGCCTCCAGCACGCCTATCGAGGAAACCTTTGGGTGGGCGTCGAAGCGGGGGACGCTCAGCGACGTCCATAGGGCCTTGAACTCGCAGGAGACGGAGGCGTAGGAGATCTTGTGGTAAAACCACCGCCTCATCCATGACTTCTCCCACTTCAGCATCGAAGTGGGAACGGGCCATAGATCAGCTTGGTCCGGCCACGTGATGAAGTTTATGCAGCCGAACGCACTCTTCTTCGGCCCAGCCCGCGTCGCCACCATCTTGCTATAAAGGGCAGCCTGATGAACGACGGCGAAGAGGTCCGCCGTCGGGGCGAACTACTAGGTCCGAGCCATCCACTCGAAGACGGCGACGCAGACAAAGGCGCTCGGGCTAAACTGCGGTAGCTCTAGGTTGAAGAGGGCCAGCACCTCGGGGAGCAACTCGCACCAGGGAAACCGAAGCCCTGCATTGAAATAGGTGACGAAGACCACCGTCTCGTCGTCACCAGGCGCGGGAATGACATCCTCACCGGGCGCTCGGGCGAATCCTCCGCAAGAACCCCCTCCGGCAGAAGCCGTCGATGTCTAACTGGCGGACGAGCGAGGGGTCGAGGTAGACGGTGTTGTCATCGTCGATCGACCCTGGGTCTATGCCGCCGTCCTTCGCTGAGGTAGGTTTCTGAGGAGCCATGGGTGCCAGGTTGGGCGAAGAAGGCTTGGATCGAAGTCACAAGAAGTTCGAAGCGCGGAGAACGGCGAGCACAGGTGAATAGTGGAGAGCGATATCTTGGGCAATAGCACAAAGTGGCGTCATGGGGGGTCGGCCGTGTCTATATATAGACAAGGCCACCCAGCATCAACCAATCATGGCGCGCCACGTGGCACATCGGAAGGCGAACCGCCGCGAGCGCAAAATAGGCCAATGGCGAGACAACACGCGGCACGAGATGAGAAGCCCATGCAGGGCATCGGAAGGCGAACCGCCTCGTCGCCGCATCAGCCGACACATGGCGCCTAGGGAGGCGAGCCGCCTTGTTGCCGCCTCGACTACCTTGGGGCGTCGAAAGAGGCAAACCGCCAAGAGGTCGCACAAACCATCGCGTGGTGACAAGTGTCGTGGCCCGCGGAAATTGCCATCATTGCCCCACGAGGCCGAAGAGCCCCACCGAGGAGTGGCAAACCGAAACCGAAGGTCTTGAGCTATACTCGGCCGAAGTAGGGACGGCGAGCGGTCTGCATGGCGAGAGATGGTATCCACGAGCTCGGCCGAGTCGCAGCTCACCCTTGCACGTGAGGGGCTTATTGGAGGCAGGTCGCAACCCCTTCGGACCGTCCCCCTTTCGAAAGGCTCAAGACTGAAGCCACCTAACGAAGCCTCTTCGGCGGCCCGAGACTGAAGGCATGAAGGCGAAGGACAGAGCTCGAAGGCGAAGGTGGCAGTATGCTCAGCGAACACGAAGGGTCGCGGGCAAAAGCCCCAAGAAGGCCGAAGAGGCGGCCCCGCGGGCAAAACCTTGTGGTGGCCGTCCTGACTAAAAAGAGATGGCCGAAAAGGGCGAAGGGCCTACCGAGGGCCCACCCTAGATAAGGGCCTCGCCGGCCCGCGCGACGGCCCAATAGCCCATCAAAGAGCCTACAGGCAAGAAAAGATGAAACTACCCATGTAGCTGTCCTTATCAAGGGGCTATGATGTAATACCACCTGTAAATGACACCCTAGAGCCTATAGTTATACTCATAGGTCTATAAATAGGCACCTAGGGCACTGTAATGGCAAGGGGTTTTTGAGATCAATACAAAGGATTTACTATTACAGTCCACTCTTAATTTTCACTGTTGTTCTTCGACAACAGGCTTAACCCTAATGAAGGAATACAAAGTGCAGTTACATTAATAAGGAAAAATGACCAATGAACGGTGCATCAGCCTAAAAGATAGAATAGCCAATGTAGTCATTCTTCCCTTCTTAAGGCCAGTATTTTTCACACCAGGCATTTAGGGCCTGGGCAACAGGGTGGTTGGATTTGCCAGCCTGCAAAACTCAGCAACTAAGAATGTTGGTGGCATCAAAATTGCAAAGTTATTAGTGCCATTTAACAGTATATCCTTATATTTTCCTGCATACATTTTCCCATTTTAAGTAGGTGCTACATCTCTTCTGCAAATATCACAATTTCTTAGAGCACATAATCTTATAGGATTTTCTCACTATGTAAGTTAGTATTCCATAGTCCAACGAGATTGACCCCAAAGTTTGTCGGCTGCTAACTGGTGGATATGAAGAAACCAAAGGGATCAACCTGAACATTTCTATAGTATCCCTTCCATAGCGGACATGTCGATATGTCAAACTATGCATATTACCATGAATACTTTCAAATTGACTATTCTATATAGTAACAAAACCCTTTATGTCGTCCCTATCAGTTAATTCATGGGTTAGAGACACAGTCCTATGCATGTAGTGGTGCATAAAACCAGACATGTTACTCCAGCTAACTCAGCCAACAATAGTTCATATGTGAACCCATTTCTTCCTCAGGAGAGAAGAAAATAATGTATGGGCCAAAGGCGCAGGATCAGGGCATGGCGCATCACTTGGTACAGCTCGGGCCTATCTTGTATGAGTGTGCTGCCCATGTAACTGATCGAGGGATCATTTGGGAAGACTGATTTCAGCCTTAGGAAGATCAGAAAGCTCACCTCCATAGCTGATGGACCGTTGCAGCGCCTATCGACGATCATTGTTGACAGCCTAACCCACCGCCTTCTCTCTCCCATCCAAGGCCTTGCTGGTGCCCTGATCAAGCCATCTGACTACTTCGAGCAGTCGTGCCTCCGAGCTGCCCGCTACAACTTCGCCAACCTCAGCCCCTACCTAAGCACCGGTTTTGTGACTATTAACCAGGCCACCATGGAAGCTGTGGAGGATGAAAGGGTTATAGTATGTTCTGCATGTGCTTTTAGAATACAAAAACTTCAATTTTACACAGTTGACCCAATACGTCGGCATCCATCATTACTTTGTGGTTGAAACATATGTTTTTCACATACTTAATTTGGATGCCAAATCTTGTTTTTTTTCCTTGTCTAATTTAATGTTTGTGGAATACTCTCTCCGTCCCAAATTATAAGGCACCCACAATTTTAGAAAAATCAACATTTGCAAACTTTGACTAATAAGTCAACTAATAATTTAAATGTTTAGTGTCATGCATATGACATCATTGGATTTGTATTTGAAAGTATTTTTATGTGATGCTAATTTTGTAGTTGTTGATTATATATACGAAAGAAACTAATGATTAAAATTTTGTGTTGAAGACCATATAAAAAACTTATAAGCCTTATATTTTGAAACGGAGGGAGTAACAAGCAATATAATTTTCTTCCAGGCCCTAGAAACTTTCTAGCATGCTGACTTGTTCCCAAAACATCAATTATTGCCACTATTGATGTATGCACTAGATTTAACACTGTTGCTTTCTAATAATGCTGGTCTAAAAGACTAAAAGTAGCAGTGTAGATTTGCTGTTCCTCCTGTAAACAGGAATTTTTTTGGTGACAAGTGTCAAAGAAAAAACCAATTAGAGATTCAATAATTATTAACACTGTCTTAAAACTTTCATATGATAAGTTTAAAACTTTTTTAAGGTGCTTTTTTTTGTAGAAAGGTCACTACGTGATGAGTAACTGTGTATGAAATGCTACAATAGTCATAAACTATTACGTCTGATGAAAGTCATGTTCCAGTATTTTTGAAGTCATTTTCATAGCCATTCTGGTATTTTTACTTTTATCTTATAGGCTGCTCTAATAATGTTCAAACAATTTCTTTTCCTAAAAAGAACAAATGTTTAACATGGTGTGCAAAATTGATATGCATTTGAACAGGAGTTTCTTTAAGAACAGTGGCTTTATGGACAGACTTAGGACATGCAGAATTGCTGTTTAGCAATTTATGATAACAGAATATTACTGAGAATTTGAGATTATGTGTGTGATGCTTTTAAGCTTCTGAGGCCAGTAGAGCTGCAGGTTGTCCACATTGTTGACTTGTCCTGCTCAGCCACCCATCCATGGCAGTGGCTTAAGCTCCTTCACGACTTCCGTCGACGGCCAAAGGGCCCACCTGAATTATACCTTACTTTTGTTCACGATGATGATGAGTTCTTGGCCAGCATGAAGGCGTTGTTATCGAAGGAAGCTGAATCTCTCGAAGTGTCCTTCCATTTTATTTCTGTGATGGGCAGACTTGAGACCTTGGATTTAAGCAATCTCCATAGCACCTTCAAGATAAAATATGGTGCAGCGGCTGCAATCAGCTGCGCTCTACAAATGCATGGCCTCCTTGTGGTCGATGATAATTTGAGCTCCACCGGCATTGCTCAGCTCCAGCAAATGTTCAACTTCACTCAACCTAAACAAATGGCCAGCTCTGTGTGCAGCCCATCCTCCACACTGAACTACATACAGACACCATCCCCTCCATGTCATATACCAAAATTGTTGGCAAGATTACTCTCTGCCATCCGAGCTCTCAAACCGAACATCATGGTGATCATGGAGCAAGACGCAGATCACAACGCCTTGTTGTTCCATGATCGGTTCGTCGAGGTACTTAACTACTATGCTGCCCTCTTTGACAGCTTCCATGCAGTGCTGCTGCCAACCCACAGAGGACTGATGAGCGCATACGAGTGGAAAGGATGATACTGGGGGAAGAGATAAAAAACATACTGTTGTGTGAGGGACTCGATCGGCACGAACGACATGAGAGGCTGGACCAATGGGCAATGTACATGGGGGTAATCGGGTTTGACAATGTACCACTTAGCTTCAATGCCATTAGGGAGGGTAAAGAGAATCTGCTGAGCTTCAGTTTGAAGAATTGCCAGAACAAACAAGACAGGGGCTGCCTTCTACTCTGCTGGGGTTCGAAGAATCTCTATTCTGGGGTTCGAAGAATCTCTATTCTATCTCAGCATGGAGACCAAATAAAGGCTCAGCCTCTGGGAGCAGAGATCGTATGTTAGTTCAACGCCAAATATCATTGTCCGCCCAGTAGGCCTATGTCCATGGCAATTCCCAATTCTAGAGCAGCAGACTACATCCAAATTCCCAACTGTAGGGTACAAGCTAATACAGTGTGTTTGCAGCAAGATTGTGTTTCTGCATTAAGCTAATATAAGTTTACTTGGTATAAAAATAAGTTGATATAGGACACTAGAAACAAACTTTGTCATCATGTAAAGATGAACTGAAAGGCCTGTATTTTTTTTTCTGTGTGAAAATTGGAACCGACTGAATGGGATTGGCATATATGCTTAATTCATCATACAATCCTTGAATGACTGCCCATTGTTTCGTAGTTTTCTCTCTTTATAAAAGACATATTTCCAAGAAAATACTTAGTTTTGGCGTAGTAATCTCGTATCCAAATTTCATGGGGGTGAGAAACTACTTATAAGCAAGCAGAATCATACTGATTATGACATGTTGACTGCGGAATGTTTTGTGCGATGCTGGTCTTCTTTCATGTTTCTAGCTTTTCCTGCAAAATAGATAAGATGAAATATGCTCTGCAGCTAAAAAAAAACATTAGCTTGGGTCCAAATTCGAACGTTTACTCCAAGAGAGCCCCCTTGCAATAACCTACAGTTTGACGTTTGTAACTTCAGACAAAACTGAAGCTTTGCTTCTTGTTTCTCGCCGGGCCAAGCTTTGCTTCTTGTCAAATCAGGTTTTGTTTGGACTAAGAATGCAGATTTTGGAGCTATTAGCTTCATTTGATCCTCTGCTTAGTCATGGTCTCATGGAGCACAAATAGCAACAAAAACAACCAAATCGTGACTTTTTTTTAATTTCATATAAGCATTCTGCTGTAGACTGGGAGCGGAAGAAATTGATCTCAAAATTGTCAGATAGCATCTGATCCAAATGGTGAAGATAAGTTCCAAGAGAATAATTCCAGTCTCCTTAGTTATTCCACCCAGATACAGACGACATCTCTTAGTTCTTCTTCGTCCCTTCGGCGTCCCATGACAACTTCGTCGCACAGGAACACCTGACCTTGCAACATTTGTCTCTACACTCACAACGAGAAGACCCAAACAATGGCGACATTCCAATGATGCCATTCCTTCATTAGCTTCACAGCTCTGAAAATTGGTAGTAATTGAGGTTGTGCTGCACGAACAGGGGCATGTTCCAGGACGAAATGCTGTCGTCGGCGACATCATCGTCGGCGTCGTCGGTGTACTCGCCGTCGCCGTCGAACGGCTCATGGGTGCAGGAGCTGAGCCATGACCAGCAGAGCGTGCGACTGATCGGCCTGCTGTACCAATGCGCCGCCGAGGTGGCCGCCGGCTCGTTCGACCGCGCCAACCTCTGCCTGGAGCACATCACGCAGCTCGCGTCCCTGGACGCGCCGCACGCGCTGCAGCGCCTCGCCGCCGTCTTCGCCGACGCGCTCGCGCGCAAGCTGCTCAACCTCGTCCCCGGCCTCTCGCGCGCGCTGCTGTCGTCGGCAAACTCCGCCGACGCCCACCTCGTCCCCGCCGCGCGCCGCCACATGTTCGATGTGCTCCCGTTCCTGAAGCTTGCGTACCTGACGACTAACCATGCCATTCTTGAGGCCATGGAGGGCGAGAGGTTCGTGCACGTCGTCGACTTCTCCGGCCCGGCCGCCAACCCGGTGCAGTGGATCGCGCTGTTCCACGCTTTCCGCGGCCGCCGGGAGGGCCCGCCGCACCTCCGCATCACCGCCGTCCACGACAGCAAGGACTTCCTCGGGAACATGGCCGCAGTGCTGTCCAAGGAGGCGGAGGCGTTCGACATAGCGTTCCAGTTCAACGCCGTGGAGGCGAAGCTCGACGAGATGGACTTCGACGCCCTCCGCCACGACCTCGGCGTCAGGTCCGGCGAGGCGCTCGCCGTCAGCGTTGTGCTTCAGCTTCACCGCCTCCTCGCGGCCGACGACGGGAGGAGGCACGCCGCCGCCGGCTGCCTCACCCCGCTCCAGATCATCGCGCGCTCCAGCCCGAGGAGCTTCGGCGAGCTGCTCGAGCGGGAGCTGAACACGCGGCTGCAGCTGAGCCCCGACGCGTCCGTGGTGTCGTCGCTGTCGCCCCACTCCCCAGCGGTAACGGCGGCGCACTCGGCGCCGAAGCTGGGGAGCTTCCTGTCGTCGGTGAGGTCGCTGTCGCCGAAGATCATGGTGATGACGGAGCAGGAGGCTAACCACAACGGCGGCGCGTTCCAGGAGCGGTTCGACGAGGCGCTCAACTACTACGCGTCGCTGTTCGACTGCCTGCAGCGGAGCTCCGCGGCGCCGGCGGAGCGCGCGCGCGTGGAGCGCGTGCTGCTCGGGAAGGAGATCCGCGGCGTGGTGGCGTGCGAGGGGGCGGAGCGGACGGGGCGGCACGAGCGGGCGCGGCAGTGGGCGGCGCGGATGGAGGCTGCCGGGATGGAGCGGGTGGGGCTGAGCTACAGCGGCGCGATGGAGGCGAGGAAGCTGCTGCAGAGCTGCGGGTGGGCGGGGCCGTACGAGGTGAGGCACGACGCCGGCGGCCACGGCTTCTTCTTCTGCTGGCACAAGAGGCCTCTCTACGCCGTCTCCGCGTGGCGGCCGGCGGCATGCTGCCGCCACACTCGGTCGTAGGTAAGACAGCTAGCTAGCTGCTCGATCAATCGAGGTGCACACGCCTGTTTCTCTGTGTGAATTTGACAGTTTGCTTGGATTGGATCATGGAGTGGAGAGAATTGAATTGACCGGGGAAGTTTTTTTTTTCCGTCGAGGAAATATCCATCGTTTTTATTACATGTCATCCGAAATATCATCAATTTTTTTAAAAAAAATTAACAAGATATATAAATTAATTCAACTTATATCAAATTTGACTATAAATATTACACACTATTTACAATTAAATTTGTTATTTTTATTTCTACTTATATAAATTAAACTTAAACTTTTGTGTTTATAGAGTGATATATTATATTGATCTATCTTATTAATTTTTTAATATACTTTCAGGTGACAATGTACAAAACAACCTCTTGAGTGACGAAAATCGACCTCCCGAATTGATTAGCTTGTGTTGTTTGCACTGAGAGATTGTTGCCACTTCCAGCATCGTCATCCAAGATGTTGCACGGCTGCAACCTGGTTGCCATGTTGTGTATCATTACACTATTAATGTGACAGTACTGTGATCGATGGGTCATTATGCAGGTTTCCATCATAGTACTCCGTGTGTGAAAAAGTGATCAAACTCAGTGTGTTTCTACACACTTTATCCTGCTCCCGCAGCTCGAGCTCTTGTCTTTGTCACGGAAAAAGTGCAAGGGAAGTTTACTTTTGACCGGAAAAGGTTGCCCTGCATCTAGCTGCCTGCAATTGCTTGCACCATTGGTAAGTTGCCCATGTTGATTGATCATTTTGATCCAATACCGAAACTAATTAGAAAAGAAAAATATCTACCAATTTTTTCCTCCTATACAAGAAAGAAATTAGAGATAAATTTAAAAGTTTTTATGATCGATGACAACTAACTAATAAAATCCTATCGACATTGACCCTGAGCCCCACTAGCACACCTATAAGAGAGTGAGGGACAGAGAGAAAAGGAACACCTAATTCTCTTGTTTGTTGTCTAAACCCTAGCGAGAGCTCGATCGATCTTCAGGTGCTGAAAGAGGTTTGTAGTGCCAATCCAAGCAAAACCAACGCTCTAATTTGGTGCATCAAAAATAAAAGAGAGAACAAAAGAAGAAGAAGAACAAGACAAATTCAATGGCTTTATAGACTGGTCAATATACTTAGTTCCGTATTAGCAGAGGTGGCTAAGATCAAATTATGTAAATTAGACTCCTACAGCCCCGCAATTGCAACGCACTGATATTTCCGGTCCCCTACTCAACATGTACAACGCATGCAAACTGTGTTAGACGGAGAACATTGAAAATTCGAAGTGCATCGATGAATATAGGAACAAAATGCTGGAAAACTTCTCCTTTTTTACACGTACGTAGTAGTCCACCCGTTCCATATTATAAGCTGTTTTAGTTTTGTGCTAGGTGTAACAAATATATTAACATCTATAATATCAACAAATACACTATTAAAACATATTTTATTATGGATTTAATAAAACTAATTTGATGTTATATATGTTGGTGTGTTTTTCTATAAACTTAATTAAAATTAGAGAAGTTTAGAGGGAGTACAACATCAAGCGCTAATGATCATTATGGACATCAATGTCTGTGGTGGGTGAGGTGGTGTGTGGTTTATACTGTTAGAATGGCATACCATTTTCTAATCTCTCTCTTTAAAAAAGAAATACTAAGAAACGGTATACTGTTAAAACGGTATAGATATGATATCTAGATATCAGGTCTGATATATATAAATATCAGATCTGATATCTAGATATCAAATCTATATCATAAGAATGGCGTACCATTTTTTAGTCTCTCTTAATTAAAAAATATTAATAGTCTTTTATTTATTAATTGAGAAAATATTACCGATATTGCAAAGAAAGAACCTATTAACTGACTGTTCTGTTCATTTCTGGTGTGAAACTCGTACAACGAATGAAGGGGGAAAAAATGGGTGCAGAGGATGAACAGCGGGCGACAAGTAGATACAAGAGACGATTAACATGCATCACGTCGATCAAAACCTATACATATAATCAAGCGAGCCCATGCATCATCATGCGCGCGAACTCATCGAAGCAGACGAACCCATCGCCGTCGGTGTCCACGCCGCCGATCATGCGGCGGCAGTCGTCGACGGAGCAGAGCTCGTCGCCGAGCGAGGCGAGCACGGCGCGGAGCTCCTCGGCGGAGATCCTCCCGTCCCCGTCGGCGTCGAATACCGCGAACGTCTCCTTCAGCTCGCCCTCGTCGGCCGCCGGGGCCGCGATCTCCTCCAGGACGAGGCCGGCGCCCTTCGCCTCGGAGAGCATCTCGGCCAGCTCCTCCTCGCTCGAGATGACCCTCCGCAAGGCCACCTCCAGATCCTCCAGCGTCACGGCCGCCGGCTTCTTGGTCCCGGAGGAGGATGCCACCGACGGCGGCAGGACGGACCTCGGCGTGGTGACTGACTCGTCGGACGATGACGACGACGTGGTGGAGCCGAAGGAGCAGCTCTTGGCGCCGCTCCTCCTCTTCCTTACCTTGCCTTCCTTCTTGGACGAAAGAGGAAGAAGACCCGAAGAGAATGCACGAGCTTCATCATGGCGACGTCTTCAAGAAATCGAAGACCCTGAGGAAGCGGTGAGGAAGGCGAGGGTGGACGACGAAGAATTATAGGGGGACGCAGGCAAGGTGAGCTTCCACGAAGCTTCGCGCGCGGGAAAACCGAATCGCGCGGGCCTACCATTCTGCTGGTTATTCTGCTTTGAAGGTTTCAGTCCTTTCTGTTTCAGGTATACGGCAACAATTATAAACTTAAAGAAATAAATTTATTTAATTTTTAAAATAAACTTCTATATAATTTTTTTTAAAAAAATATCATTTAGCAGTTTAAAAAACTTGTCCACGATAAGTTAGTAACCAGAAGCTAAAAATACGATACCTAAGACAAACCTTATGTTTTTAGAGGGTTGTTTGTGAAAATCGATTTTCTTGCGAGCGTGAAAATCAACCATTTTCACTGGCCATTTGTTAGCGGTGGGTGGCTTGACCACATGTGAAGGTGAAATTTGGCTGCCCATAAAAACTAGTTTTGTGGTAGTTGTTGTAGGCTTGCGTATTAACCCTAAAGCATTACAATAGATCTATGGTGATATCATGCTAACACCGGGACAGCTGAAAGTGAGCAGAAGTTATGACGAATCTGAAATTTGTGGGGACATAGGGTTGGATATCGGCCCAGCTCGTCTCGGCTTATTATCAAAAGGAGAAAAAAAAATAGCTTGGCTCGGCTTAGGGGTGAAAACGGTTTGGATATTATCCGCTAACCGTCTGAAATTTCGAATACGGATAGGATCAGTCGGATAATTCTCGGATAATCTCGGATTCGGAAACAGAAACGGATAATTTTTTTCGAATACGGATACGAATACGGTAAAGGCATTATCCGACGGATTTCGGAATCAGTCGGAAACTAACCGAAAAAATTCTTCAGATATCCGGAAAATCTGCTCGACGCGACGACGCCATCCGCTCCAAGCCGCTCCAAGCGCCAGCTGCCGCCGGGCCCCGAGCCCCAGCCCCATCGGCCTTCGCCGCCGCCCGGCCTTGCGCCCCCGCGGCCCACCAGGTGCCGGCCCTGCCGCCCGCGCCCGCTGCCGGCCGCCGGACCCTGCTCCCCCGCGCCCCCGCGCCGCTGCCGCCAGCGCCATCCCTCGCGCCCGCGTCCGCCGCCGCCGCCCGCCCGCGCCGCCTGCCATGTTGGAGTAGAAGACGACGACTCAGTTCTGTGTTGGAGTAGAAGACGCCGAAGTGAAATGCCCCGCGTCCGCCGCCGCCGCCCGCCCGCGCCCACTGCCGCCGGCTCCATCCCTCGCGCCAGCGCGTCGCCGACTCAGTTCTGTGTTGAGAAGTAGAAAGACGCCGAAGTGGAAATGCCCGTCCCCTTGCCGTGTTGGAGTAGAAGGACGACGACTCAGTTCTGTAACGTTGGAGTAGAAGACGCCAAAGTGAAATGCCCGGTCTGCATGTGCATTTTCCCAGGGATAAAAAAGTAAAACCTACTTGCAAGTATATAAGTACATTCCTGTACCGGCTTACATTAATTATCACACAGTAACTTTATGAGTTACTTCGACAGGCCATGGATATATAGAAATAGTTACGTTACTATTATCTATGTATATTTAAATAGTTGTGCATGACTTGATATCCGAATAAATATTCGTTATTGTATTTTGTTCCGATTCGTATTCGTTTCGATATCTGTATCCAGTAATATTCGATTCCGTTTTTAGTATCTTCTGAGGTTTCCGACCTTCCGAAGTCCGATTCCAAAAAAAAATATGAAACGATATGTATAGCTAGTTTCCGACATATCCGATTCGTTTTCACCCCTAGCTCGAGGCTCGTTACAAGTAGCTCTGGTTCATGGGAGTGGACCAACCAAAAAAGGCAAAAAACACGGTGACTGCAAACGTTGGGAAGCTCTAGGTCATTATGCAGTTATAGTAGCAAGGAGGCCGCCGCAGACGAGGCCGCCGAGGCCCCACCGACGACCGGCGAGGGCACACGAGGGATTCCCACTCCTCGTCTTTCCTCCTTCCATGACAAGGCGTGGGGCACGACTGTGTGAGGTCGACGGCGGGCAGACTGGCGGGGCGTGCGGCTGGGCATGAGACAGCGAGGCTCCGTGCACCCAGCCACTGATCTCCCACGCCGACGAGAACATGCGCCACTGCCGACACAAGGACCTGCGCCCGCTATCGACCTCCCCGTCGACAAGGGTGACCAGGAACCGCTTGCCACCGATGCTCAAGTTGATGAGGACCTGCGCGACTGCTGAGCTCCTGCCTTCCTTCCATGCTCCCGCCGCTGATCCTCTCGTCCCGGGGACGCTGTACCTTCGCCGCCCTCTGCGCGAGAACACAGGCGCTCCGTATTGCCTCTCTTCAATCCAATTCTGAACGAGATAATTTTTTTTTTAGACGGGTCACCGAGGGGGAGAGTTTCTCCACCTGAATCTCATTACTTAGGAAAGTTTAAAGTACATAGCACTGTTTTACATTGTTGTAGGAAGAGGATAGGATTAGTTTTCAATCTACTCCCTCCGTCCCATAAAATAATATTGCTATTTCTAGAGTTTAAATTTGTTTTAAAAATAGCTATTTCTCCACCTAACTCCCCATTTCAATCAATCATAACTATCTTCCATTTAATTTCTTCATCTATATTTTCTTCTCAACTAATTGTAATCTTCCATCTTTCCATTTCACCTACTTTCTTAATTTCCGAGAACACCTCTGAAAATGCTTATATTTTAGAACGGATGAAGTAGATACAATATATATGTCTTCTCGAGGAGCCTTTCGCTCCACAGTGAGCTTTCCTTTTATGGATTTCCACAGAGAGTCTGGGGATTGACGGCTCGAGGTTCCTGAATACCACATCATGCCTGTGGTTTTTCACACCCCAATCTGGCACTGTCGTATAACGGCACAAATAGGGAGTGCTGCAGGAAAACAGCGCGAACTGTCTTCCCGCGGAAACTGCGATACCGATACCAGTCCTCAGGACGCAGCGCTGGTATCCACGGAAGTTAGATATGCATCATTATAGAACCTTAAATAATTAATAGACATATACCTTACTTACGTTGTAGCTTTGGAGCAAGCCGGAGACAGCAACGAACAACACAGAGGCAGCGGCAAGCAGCGGAATAGTAGACTAAGTCCCAACACACAGGCAACAGTTGGGAACCAAGACGAAACCTAGTCTTCACTTCACTGCAACTTCAGCTTCAGCTCTCGACGGAGAACTATATATTTGTATAGAGCAAGGGTGAGTTCTTACGTACTCAGCAAATCAGGAGAACTTAGGTAGTTGTTACAGGTTTCAAGAAAAGACTGAATATTTGATAAATCCATTTTATTTAAATTCTTTTGAAACCTGCTAAGTGTGCGCTTCTCAACAATCAGGGCGAGGTGGGTCTTGTGACGCCTCCCCGACTAGGTGGAAGGCCACCATGTGCATACGGCATCCAATCCCAGGATCAGTAGTCGGGTACACACAACAATGATACAACTCAGAGTTACAATAAATACATAACAGAGTACACATAAATATATATACAAGGAGATCCATCCAGGACAGACCCGGGATGGGCAAAATAATCAACAGGTAAACTAGCGAAAACAGCAAAAACAGGGCGGAAGCTGGACAAAAACGACACCACAGGCTCGGTTGGGAACTAGGCTCGAAACCTTCAGAAGTCTTCGTAGTCGGCCTGGTCTTGGAGGAACTCGGCAGCAGTCGGATCTTCGTCTTCTTCTCCAAAACCTACTATACATATATATATGAACAAGGTGAGTACTTTCGTACTCAGCAAGCCGGGAAAAGATGCTATGTTGGCTAGACAGAAAGGCTAAGGGTTTGTTTGCGAAAATTGCCTTTAGAAACTCTTTTCTTTGCAAACACTAGTGAGATCCAAATTTTAGTTGTCGGAAAGAGGCTCACGCCTCGATCCATTCCGCAAGTTGCTTTTCAACAACTCGCCACTTAATGAATCAAACATAATCATACATGTTCTTATCATCTTTTACTTCACATTTGCTGGTCCTGTATCTCCCGAGTAGCTACAACCACTCGTTGACCCTGAGACTCGGCTACAACCAAATCCCAGCTGTGGCACTTAATGCCCGCTACGCTGACTACAACCAGCTAGCTAAAGTGGCTTTCCTGGCTACAACCTGGGAGCACAACTTGATCAACTTGCTGCCCTGGCTACAACCCGGGAGCTTGATCAATCCGTCTTCTAGCTACAACCCGAAGACATCTGTACAACTGCCGCCCTGGCTACAACCCGGGGGCTTAAGTTTGCTGCCCTAGCTACAACCCGGGAGCATGATCTTCATCCTGTTTACTTTTCATTCACTTGATTATGGTGCTTAACACCCCGGATCACACAGATCTGTTTCTGGCCACACAGGCCTTCCGTTTGCTCACTCGGCAAACTCAGGTCACGGTTCCCTTCCATCAAACACTTTCACAAATCACTGGCAAACAAATCTACGCTATGGGAATCACCTTGCATCGCCCTTAACCGTGGCACGGCTGTTCGAACAGTTCTGCTAAACTCTGCACAGAGGGTGTGTGCTTTACCCATCCGACACAAAAACACTACACCGAGTACTGGCCTGTATCCAGAAATTCGTGACAAGGCCATTTCCAAAGCCAGTCTAGGGTTATCCAATGCCAGCCCGAAAGATCCACACAGGATTCAGTGGTCGGCACTGAAACTTCCCTAAACCTACTATTTCTCGGCCAGGGGCATCCCCATAATACCCGTCTGGTCGCACCTGTAAGATGCTCGGATGGAATCCCCAAAGGAAACGGTCCTTAATGATATACATAGCCAAGCCACACAGGCACCTGTCTCTGTATATCAAGATTTTCACAAACTTTATTTGTTTCGCAAACACGCCGATACACAGTTAAGTACCGGGTTTTTCAATCAGTTTAGTAAAACCCAATGTTTTCCCAACGACAAACAACGTTGCAGAGCTAAGCCATTCTTACTCGCATCGTATCCTCAGATAGGATGCGAGCGTGCCATTTGTGGGCATGCTCAAGGAGAGAAATATACCAACATCCTACCAAATATGTGCGGCGGCTACGGTAAGGTCCAAACCTCTCGGTTTCGCTTGTAAACCGAGGCCAACAGTTTAAAAAGGTGTTAAACTAAAGCATGCATATATTTCCAAACAACATAGTTTTGCATATATGGGAAACAAATATGATCAAAAGGGCTTGCCTTGTTCCAAGGAGGGGTTCTTCTTCGGCGAAGGCGGCTTCTGGATCGTCCACCGGTTTAGACTCTGACAAGCAGAAAAACACTCACTAAGCAGGAGAAGTAAACACCCAAGAAAAAAGATCAAGAAGTAGTCGGCTGCAGAAAAAGTGGCAGTCGGCTGAACCAGGGCTTTGCGAACCAGGCAACAGAGCTTCCAAAGCTGGAGAGAAGAACAAGGAAACTCAGCAGAGCTGGAGCTGGCCGGTTTGCAAAACCAAAGGAAGAAGGAGCATGGATGGCTCAATAATATAGCCGGCGTGCAAGAGTGAGGTCACCGGGTGGAGCTGGGCAACGGGTAGGGAGAAAAAGTCAAAGTGACTGCCACACACCAGGATTTGGACAGGGAGTGACCTTGGAGTCCAACTGGTCAGAGGAGTTGGCAAGCACTTTGTAGCTGCGAGGAGACATTAAGGTCAAGGCTAGGACAGATGGGAGAAATCTCACTTGACAGGGCTTCGGACTGACCACTGGTCCAAGCGATGCAGCAGGTTATTGTCCATCGTCCAAAAGCGGGTGTTGAGGCAGGTGAAAGACTGGTTCTTCTCCACTTCAGTAGTCGGCGTCCAACGGGCGGTGCAACTCGGGGGACAAGGGGAAACAACAGGGTCTCAACAAGGTAGTTCGGGCCACTTCACAGTGCCTGACTCCCCGGTTAGCAAGGAGGTCCAAGTAAAACAAAGGAAAGGGCAGGATACAAGGACTGAGTAGCAATCTACTCGGCTTAAGGGAGAAGGTAGTCGGCTGGCCAGGGAGAAAAACTGGGGCACTGCTGACAGGATAGGAAGGGAGCTCGGGAAAACGAAGACTAGCGGGAAAAGAAAAACGGGTCGTTACAGGTCTCGCCCGATCGGAGTGAAAATGTATCAATATTTATTTTTTCTAGTTTTCACAATCTCAGTTCACATCAATCGGCTTCCCGAGCCAAAACATTCCCCTGGACTTCCCGAGTCCTACTGTCCACGATAGCCAAATCATTTCATCGGACCTCTAACGTCCTTGATGGCACTTCTTTCCCACAATTCTCAAACCACACACCACATTTACAAACGGGTAAAACAAAAATTTATGCTAAGAAATCACCTTCGCATCCACCCCATGACCGTGGGGCACGGCTGTTTTCAAACAGTTTTAACCTCTGCAGAGGAGGTACACTTTACCTTACACGACACGACTCACTCTAGTCCACCAGCTCACACGGAATTGGGTACGATTTGTGACGTAGAGGTTTTCGGCAACAAGGCATTTCCCGAGCCCATTCCCAGGGATCTCGAGACCAAACAAACAGGGTAGGTCCGAGACCATGCGTGTGCCAGGAACCTAGAGGCATCCCCGACCGCCCTTCCAACATTTGATCCACAGTCCAATGGCATGCAAGCGTCCCTAGGTGTTAAGCCAAAAAAATTTGGCACGGGTTCGCGTCGGACTCGTTAAGGAAAGAAGTGATATCAGCCGTTGGGAAGCTAATCCAGAGAAGGGCCGGATTCGGGAAGGAATCGTGAAGACCACGACATGACAGTCAATTACCTTATCTATAAATTAGGTCAGTTTTAATACTTTTTAAAATAAAACCTGATCTCGTGTCCGATCAGGGGCTGTTAGTTTTCCTTTTTATAGTTAGGAAACTCCTGTTTCGTGTCCGATCAGGACTGTATCAACTCGGGGGTATATATACCGTATGGCCCGTACCTTGTAAATTATCCACACAGATCAATCAAATTCGGCGCATCCCACCCTTTCGACGGATTCTTGCTTCCTCGAGCGGGGCTGCATCGGTTAGGTCCGAACTCCTGCGAAGAGAGGTAAGACTCGTCACCCCTTACCCAGGTGTATCTTGCCCTGTCTACGGACTGCATCGGTCTCGGTCCGACCTCTTAGGCCGATCAGGTATACTACATCACGCGTGGCGTAAATCCTTATCAGCCTACTGGGGGCGATTTATCATCAGTTCGTGCATGCCTGCATCGGTTGGGTCCGACCTACTGAGCTGCCAGCGATAAATCGTTCCTGCTAGGTTGATGGTTTTTGCGCAAGTGTCTTATCGGAATGTATAGCCGATAAGTTATCTTATTACATCACAGTTGCATTAGGTCTATCGGCTTGTTGAAGGTTCCTTTATTATTATTAATTTGTGCTGCATCAGTTAGGTCTGAACTACTTAGATTTGATAATAATAGATTTTATCCTTGACGAGCCGATCGGTGTATATACGACGTTCTATCGGAGTGCTTAGCCGATAGATTATTCTTTTATAAAAGCCGACTGTATTATCTCTACTATTTTGGGTCATCTATATTATCATCGGTTTTCTAGCCGATGCACATGTGTTTCCTTGACAGTCGGCTAGTTTTTATTCTGCTATCATATTTTATCATCGGCTTCTAGCCGATGCACATGTTATACTGACAGCTTATCTATTTACTTATAGCGTTATCGGTTTCCTAGCCGATACACAGGTGCCATCGGCCATCGCTACAAGGAGCCTACATCAGTCCGTATCGGCCGTATAGCCGATGTGCAATTGCTGCTAACCCGGGCACGAGCACAGGCGAGGACCCGGGAGCGAGGACCTAGGCACAAGGACCTGGGCACGGGCACGAGACCCGGGCGCGGACAGCTGGGGCCCGGACAAAGTTTTATCATCGGCTTTGAGCCGATGCTCAAGCATTCCTTCGGCAATCGGCTAGCAGGAGTTCTTATGGCAAAACGATTGAATCCCTGAGCTAATATTCTCCTTTGTCAATTGCGGGTCAAATTGACTGGCACGCCTACGAACCTCACAAATATTTTAGGACCTCACTGGAGCTAAGCAGATCTCCCAGGCCTTCGTCATGTTCAATCGCCCATCAAACTAGATCATCAACAAGCTTCTTGGCACAACCCGGTGGTTTTTGGTGCGAAACACTAGGCGACTAGTTACTCAGCCGGGGTTTTCCATTCACCCATGTGGTTGTACTGTCATATGCTCGGATGAAATTCCGAAAGAATCGGTCCTTAAAGCGACTACACAGGCATCACACACACCGGACCAGTCTTGTGTCGTAAATCTTCATTTTTGAAACTCATTTTTCTTTCACAAGGTACCGACCCAGGTGTCGGGTTTTCCAAACGTTCCGTAAAACCAAGTTTTACCTAAGAAGTGTCTCAATTTTAAGTTTAAAAGGCGACCGTCGTACAAGCACAAAGAGTGCACGCATACCAAGGCGCGGCAGTGGTGGGTTAAAGGGAAACATGGCATAATCAATCATTAAGGAAGTATTTAAATGTAGCAAGGTTGGGTAGGTCCACTGGTCTGACTCGCAGACGGGACCACATAGATCAGTGCACGGCCTATCGATGCAGGTTTCACAATTAAAATAAATTGAATTTCAATTATGGGCTCGATTGATCAAAAGTGACTTGTCTTGCTCTAGGTCTTCACAAGTTTTTGAGAAATCATCACGAATTCTGCTCCGAAATGATATTCCGACGACCGTTACTATACGCAAACACACAAAAATCTACACAAAGACCAAGAAAAAGAATCTTATTTAGTTTCTATTAATAGTTCCAACTAGATAGATATCAATTTTAGAAAATTACTGGAGTTGGAACGGAAGTCACTTCCGGATCTATGGATTGGAAAAAGTTATGAATTTCCAAAGGTTAAAATTGAATTTGGGATAAAGGAAAAAGGGAGTTTATTTGGAATTTATAAAAGGAATATTCTCTGGAATCTCACAGGGGGAGGTCACTGACAACTGGGCCCACTACTAGGGGCCTAGGCCCACATGTAGGGAGAGAGAGGAGTGCTGGATGGACTGTGGGCCGAGGGGACATGGCCCAGTGGCCCACATGGCAGTGGCTTTAAAAGTAGGGATGGAGGGCTCACGGTGGACCGAGCAGGTAGGCCCATACATCGGTGAGAACAGGGAGCGCGTGGACCGATTTTACTCACAGTACAAAGAAAGAGGAGGATGGAATAGGTGCACGGCTCGATCCATGGTGGGTTAATGTGACTGTGCCCATATGTCAGCGTCAGGATCACGGAGTGCACGAGGATCGGGCATACGCGGCGTGGTCTGGTGTGGCCTAGGAAGGAGGGCCACACGTTCAGCATGGCTTTTAGTTTGGGCGGGAACAGAGAAAGAGGAGGCGAGGCGGCCGAGATCAATGGCTCACGGCCAGCAAGAGCAACTCCGGTGGATCGGCACGCGCTACGGGGGAGGGGAGGGAACCACAGCGAACCGATTGATCGGTTCGGATAGAGACGAGGACGGGCGACAGCGATTGGCGACGAGAACCCAAGGGCGGTGAAGAGAGAGGAGAGCACACTCGGTGTCCATGGGGGCGCGACAGGCCGTGGCCATTGGCGGCGGCCAAGAAGATGGAGGGGGGTCCAATGGCGCGGAGGACAGGAGAAGGAGGCCGACGGCCTTGAGATTCATCGGGCAGCGCGTGGCTGTGCACGGCAGCGGCAGAGGGAAAACAGAGGGGAATCGAGAGGAGCTCACCGGCGGGGACAAAAATAGAGTAGGCGCTGAACTCGAGGCCAGCGGTGAGGGAAACCGTGGCCGAGGGAAGCGAATGAGCGTCCAAGCAGCGTTGCGGTAGCGAGGCCGGTGTCTAGCTGGTGAAGAGGTGGGTTCACGCCGTCCTGGGGCTGTTGAGTCAAGGGGAAAGATTTGCAGGGGCGAGGGCGTCCGGAAGCAGAGAGGAGACCGGTGGTGAGAGGCGGCGTAGGCGGCGACAGAGAGCATTCGTGCTTCGGGGAGATGCGTGGCCAACGGCGCTCAAGGCAATGGAGCAAAAAAAAAAGAAGGAATGGCTCTTGGGTGGGGGATTTTATAGGAGTGTAGGGGCGGCGTCCAAGGTCGATTTGGGGAGAGGGATGCCGCCAATTATTGAGCCCAATCATGGCGGTGAGAGAGAGGGGATGGTGCCGAGGCAAAGTTTTTGGGCGGCTCAGTTATTGATCGGACGATGGAGGTGTTGCTAGATGGTGGAGGTCGGTCTATCCGACGGTGTAGTTCGAGTGCCGAGCGCGGGTTTGGCGGGTGCGCAAGAGGACGACGGTGACCTCGGCGTCCCCAGGCTCTCTTTTGACTAGCTAGTCTCGGGCTGAGAGAGAGAGGAGGGAAATGAGGGGAAAAAGGCGAGGAAAGGGGCAGCGTGTGTTGTCCCCACTGTGGCGGCTAGGGGCGACCGAGGCGGGGCCGAGTGGGGACCGGTGACGTCGGGCAGCGCATGGGAGGCCGTGGAGGCAAATGGTCGAACGGCTTCTGGGCATGAGCCAGGGCGAGGAACGGGAACGGAGGAGAAAGATGCACTGTACGGAGGGTGATCGAACGGCGGCGCGTGATTCGGAACACGTGGCGGCGATCCGTGGCTCGGGGCGGTCTGCGCGCGGGCGTGTTATGGAGATCGGACGGCGGACGCTAGAACAAGAGGCCACACGGTAGGCATCGGCGGTGGCGGACACGTGAGGCGCGGCGCGTGCGAGTGGAGGATCGGATGGCTACGTGCGCGCATACAGCCACGCGGCAGCGATCTGGGGGAGGGGATTTTAAATTCAAAATTCATATTTGAACTCAGAAATTTTAAGGAACCTGGGGGAGGGGGGGTCCCAAGTGCATAATGGGTATTTTGGAATTTTTTTTTGTATTTTGGCACTCAAGGATTATTTGTGGGAGATTCAAAGGTGGAGGATATTCAAATTCAAATTCAATTTTTAATTTGAATTTATGGTGCTTGTGGGGAATTTGGGAAGGTTTCAGGGAGGTAAAGGATGGAGGGTTGTCACACCTATATATACACTTGTGTGTATGGATACACACACATATATATATATATAGTGGGAAGAGATTGTTGAGCAGAGGCTGATTCTAAGTTATTCAAACCTAGGATTTTATCTGGATTCAGGGGGAGAGAGAAAAACAAGGGAAAATCGAGGAGATTTAAGGAGATATGATTCAAAACAACGGGGATAGATATCACGGCGGAGTTTTTAAGAAAAGATCGAACGACTTTGCCATTAGGGTTTCGGGAGCGAAGTTTGAATATGGCGATTCGAACTCGAGAAGATTGTATTAGAATGGAGGTTTTTGAGAGATTGGGTTTCAAGATAAGGGCAAAAAGGTAAACTGAGATCCATACACGACTTACGACACAGCATATAAGAATCAAAATTTTTCTAAATAAATTTTAATAAAATATAATTTTAAGATCTTGCTAAAAACGGAATATTACATGGTTTTAGAGTCCCCGAAAGCACAATAAGAAGAAAACCTCGTAGTGTTTGACGGGAATCATTGGGGGAGGCGACATGCATGTCGATGTCTTGAATGTCCGGTCTCATGCCAATACCTGTCCAGAACTTTGTTGCATATGAGCAATGCAGCAGGAGGTGCGACGCCGTTTCCACCCTTGAGTGGCACAGTTGCAGACAGCTGTTTCAACCATGTTTTTCTTCAGTCTCGTGGGCAGTCTTTCCTTCGTCGTTCTTTTCAGCTTGGGCTAAAACTAAAAAAAGTACTAGTGTTCTTTTTAACTTATTCATCAAATTAATGAAATGGATTATTTGCTTTATATTTTTAAAAAATATTTTTAAATAACTTTTTTATTGTATTGTTTAGGTTATTTATTTTAAGCTATTTGTTAGATTTATTTCTTAAAATATTTAATTTCTTAAAAAGTACTAGTCTTTCGAGCCGTTTACGAGCAAATTCAAGAGCTTGAGTTGGCTCGTTACTACTAACGAGCTAAAACTATAACTTGGGCTCATCAGAAAAACACAGCAAACCTGAGCTAGCCAAGAGCTGAGCGAGGTAACGCGTCGTGAGCTTTTCGTGCCGTCCTATGTGGACCTACTATATATACGAAGGGAATTGCGACAGCTCAGTGAAAACACTCTCTGCAAGTAAGTTGATAGTCTCTCTCTCATCTTAGATTTGTGGCGGTGTTCACTTCAACGTGCATGCATGTCGGCAGCAATCAACATCAACAATACCACGGGGCACACAATATGCTTAAATAAGCAATAAGTTACGTGATCGGTAAGTTTTGCGCCGTACGTGTAGTATGAACATTATATCAACTTATTAAGATGCCGACCGGAATGCATACGCGTTGATCGGGAAGTCGCCAAGAAACTTCGCATGCATCATTGATCATTCTACAGCTGTGCTTAGAAACGAACACCCTGATGACTGACTGACGTATTGGCATGAGATGATGAGAGCTGGTTTGGAAAATTCCGGTCCATTCCTGTAATATCAGCTCGTTCATGGCCGCCGGAATGTGCCACACGTAGGCCGAATCCTGTTCCAGCCCATTTTATTGGGCCTCAGGTAGGCTACAGTGTCGCTTTGGCCCAAATAATATCAGACGCACGTAGGCCGGAATCCTGTACCGGCCCAACTTCTATGGGCCGCCCCGCACGCAGGCCCCAAGTCCCTTTCTGGACCAACTTAATTCTATGGGCCGTACGTAGTACTCACTGCTCAGCCTGAAAAGTGGGCGGGCCGGCCTGTTAGGACCTCAGCCCGTCTCTAAATATTTGGCGAAAAAAAGTTAGTGGTCCAGAAAGTGGTGGTGAGCGAGGTTGTGAAGTGCGCGCCGATTATCTCTCCCCCTCGTCCATCTCGTTGGTCGCGTGGTGAGGATATCCAGCAGCAGCTTGTCCCAGCGGCGGCGGGGTCAAGTGAAAGCATCCATCCACTGCACCTGCGTCGTCGTTTCTGTCGGTGCACATCGTCATCGTCGAACAGGAGAAAAAGAAGGGGATGAATAATAAAGAAAACAGAGGCAATTTGATCCATAAATTTTTAAAAATAATATTGAAAGGGTAATTAGTAACTACCCAACATACCGTCAAATAGCTATAAAATTATATATTAGCATACCTAAATAAAATATATATATAGTATGACTTTAAATAAGATAAATAGTAAAATTATATAGTGGTATCGTAGAGCAATTAACCCTTCAAAAAACCCGACCCTCTCTGCCGCGCTAAGCGGCGGCCCGGCTTTTAGGGGCTCGACAACAACACGGCCAACGCGCCCGTGTGAATCGAAGGTGGCGGCGCCGCTACCAGGGCTACAGGCTCGGCGGCGACGCGCTCCTAGCGTGGATCGGCGACGGCTCTCTAGCCCAAAGGCACCTTCTAGATCGGCGAGGGCTTCCGTGCATCGGCACCGGATCCACTGTCGTCAATAGCTCTCTTTCTTACTGCACTGGATCCAGGCCGAGCTCAAGAAGCTCGAGCAGGAAGCTCGCTTCCTTGAGGTCCGTCTTGCTCCTCATCCTCCTCCCCTTCCATTGTTTCGAATCTCAGTTCCCATATGACCAGTCAAGAAACGCTCGCCATGTTTGTTCCAGCTTTCTTTTTCTGTGGCTCTTTTCGCTCTTCTTTTACAAGTGACGTATAGTTGAAATTTCTGAATTCATCATGCGGCAGCGAGGATAAATTTTATCAGTTTAATTGAAATTACACGAGAAGTGAAAACATGAATTAATTTTATGGGCTTGCAAACTTGCTTAACTAGAAATGCATGGTGAAAATATATATTCTTCTATCTCGTGCGTCTGCATTGACTGTGACATGTCAATATTACTGCATTGACCTGACCGTCCTTGGATTCAAGTTGTATGATCAGAATAAAAGCTGGAACACCAATAGGTCTTGATTTCTTCTCTCTCATAAGCTCGGTGTTCCTGATTCAGTTGTTGCTTGGTTGGGCGCAATGAGACTCACTTATATAACACTTATTTTGCTGAGGACTTGTGGATCCCATGACATGCTTTTCAGACGAAAAGGACCCATAGGCACCATGACATGTTGCTAATGTGTATTTTTACGGAAACTGGTATGATTTAGTGATCAGCATGATGCTCTCCAGTTTCTGCTGTTTCAAATATATGTTTAAACATTCTCTAGTCATATAAGTTACTCATGATCTTGTGAACAAACATTTTTTTCTGAGAAAAATTGCTGCTTATTTCTTTTTTAAAACAAATTATTGTATAGCTTCTCCCTGTCATTATATCATATCATTGATCATTTGATCTCTACCATGTTTATCTGCACAACCTAGATGATTCAATGGAAGATGCAAGCTTGGGAATGCCCAAATGAAGGATATTCTTGTCAGATATGATTACAAGAATTGTTCATGATGCCATCTTGTTAGATATATCATCACAGGAATTATTCAGGCTGATATTCTTCTTGGATATATCAACAGACCCTCCAAGGAGAGGGGCGGGCCACAGTCTCACTAGGTAAATGGGTCACAGGGTATGGGGGTACGGGTCGGCCCGTCCTGGCCCATTTGCAGGCTGACTCCGTGCCATTCCAGACCAACACATATGGGTCACAGTCACACGTAGTGGCGGATCCATAAAAACTTTAAAGCCTAGACAAAATTAACTATATGTAGTATTTATTATAAAAATTCTATTTTATTTTTTAAATTATATAGAATTGTCACACCGTGATCTGGCACCGCCGTACAACGGCACCAATTAGGGCATGTTATAGGAAAACAGCATGAACTGCCTTCCCGCGGAACCGCGATACCGATACTAGTCCTAGGACACAACGCTGGTATCCATAGAAATCAAATATGCATCATTGCTGAATCTTAATTAAATAAATAATAAATAGATAAATATCTTAACTTACGTTATAGCTTCGGAACAAGCCGAAGACAGCAACGAACAACACAGAGGCAGCGGCAGCAACGGAACAACGGACTAAGTCTCAACACACAAGCAACGACTGGGAAATAGGACGAAACCCTAATCTTTACTTCACTCCAACTCCAGTATCCAGCTCTCGGCGGAGAACTATATATATAGAGAGAGCAAGGGTGAGTACTTACATATTCAGCAAGCTAGGGGAACTTACATGGTTATTGCAAGCTTCAAAGAGAGACTGGTTATTTTGCAATCTGCTTTATTTAATTCTTTTTAAATCTGCTAGTGTGTGTTTCTTAACAATCAGGGCGAGGTGAGTCTCGCCCGATCGGAGTGAGTTGTATCAATTTTTAAATCAGCGCAAGTCTCAAGAGTTGGCCTCCGAGATCTAGCTCCACCAACTGATCTGTAGCGCCTCCCGCCCTGGCACCACCTGTAGTGATACCAGAGAGGAAGTACCGTGGAAGGTTGGCGTGAACCAACTCCCACGGAACCGCGATGCCGGTACCAATCCCAGGAAACCTTGCTGGTACCCACGGTCAACGGAGATGTACCACAGCAAATAGCTAAATAAATAAATACATATATTATACCTTTATAGGTTACGACTTCGGGCACTCCCTGAGCTGCAACCAACAAACAGAACAGCAGCAGCGGAACAACAGCGCAGCGAGAACCCACTCCACAAGCAACGGCTTGGGACTAGGAAAGAAACCCTAATCTTCACTTCAACTTCACTTTTCCTGAAGGAGGGGAAAAAGGAATAGATTGAGTACTTACGTACTCAACAAATCACAGAAAATGTGAGTTATGCAGGCTATCAAAGAATAGGCTGAGGTTTATTTCGCAAACTATTTCATTTGAAAAATATTTTTGAAAACCTAAGTGTGAGTTGTCTCAATGTGACTGGAAGGAGGCTCTCGCCTCGATCCTGTCCGTGAATTGCTTTTCAACAACTCGAGTGGACTAACCAGATTTTAATTTATTTTAGGTATTCTTATGCCGCCTGTCGGATCACGACAGCGGTTCAGTGGATCTGCCCCCAAGCAGCTTTCCACTGTATCAACATCTATTACTTTATTTTCAATTTCGTCCATACCAGGACGTATTCTCATTTTTCACTTTCGTCCTATCCAGGACATCATCTCATACTCATCTCAGCGATTCCTCGAGCCATTCATAACTCATCTCATAATTTATCTCGATGGCTCCCCAAGCCATCATTAATCTCAACTCAAACTGTTTCCACTTGGGAAGTCTAATCTATGATGCCATACGATATCCCGGGTCATACAGCCCCGTTTCAGACCACTCAGGTCATCCATCAGCCACTAAGGCCGATTCTGGTAACGATTCCCATACCACAAATCACTTTCGCAAACATTTGCAAACAAATCTACGCTAGATGAATCACCTCATATTGCCCGTAACCGTGGGCGCGGCTGTTCGAACAGTTCGGTAACCTTTGCAAAGGGTGCATGCTTTACCCACACGACGCAAGCTTACTTCCCGCACTCGTCAGTGGGGAAGGTTCGTGACAGGGCATTTCCAAAGCCTTCCCAGGATAGCACGCTGCCCTATAAATGGGTGGTCACTCTCAACCAAGTACCAGGAACTCATTTCCTGTACTCAGGGACGGGGGTATATCGCCCTCTTAGCACCCAGCCAGTCCCACATTTATTAGCAACCAAAAACCATCCTGGGAACACTAATTACTCAGCCAGGGGTGTCCCATACCATCCGTGTGGCGCACTGTGAGATGTTCGGATGGAATTCCCCAAGGAATCGGTCCTTATATGCGAATACGAAGTGCCACTACACAGGCAATCACTTTGCACCGTGGAAATTTTCACAAATGGATTTTGTTTCACAAATCTCGCCGACATCGCATGCCGGGTTTTTAAACCACTTTGGAAACCCAAATTTTCCCAGATTGACAAACAATTGTGTTGTGAGTGGAACCATCGGAATCCATGCTCAGAGAGCACGGTCACCGAGGTACCACGGGGTGGAGCGACAAGGAATGGGGTACCAAAGTCCTACGGGATTTGTGCAACTAATAGGCAGGTCCGTCGGTTCGACACACAAACCGAGGCCAATCAATTTATCGTGCACACTAGCCATGCAATTTTGCAAACAAAACATTTTAAATTTTAGGAGCAATATGGTCAAGGAGTGACTTGCCTCAGTCTTCGCTTCAACCTTCGCGAAAATCCGACGTCCGACGATTTCCGAAACGTTGACTACGCGCGAAACAAGAGAAAAACACACAAAACCCTAGAAATAATATACTATTATTAATAACTAATAGTGCCATGAGGTAGATCTCATTTTTAGAAAAATTTAGAGACTTGAACGGGATCAATCGGAGTTACGGTCGAAAAGATATGGATTTTAGAAGTTTAATGGATTTTCTAGAATTAAAAAGGAATTATTTGAATTTCTAAAAAAGGATTATTTTGGGGAATAGGAGCTGACAGGTGGGGTCATTGAGCAGTGGCAGAGGAGAGAGAGATGAGGGCTGGCCCACTGTCATTGGCACAAAAAAAAGAGAGGAGTAGGGTGGTCCCACTTGCAGTGAGAGAAGGAGGGGTTCACTGTGTCAGTGGCAGAGAGGAGATGGGAGAGGTTGACAGGGTGGCCCCACATGTTAGTGGAAGAAAAGGGAAATTATTGGGTGTTTACTGTGTATGGGCCTACCCGTCATATAGGCATATATATTAGTAGGAGTTGATTAAAAATTAAAACCAAGTCGGGCCCACAGATCAGTGTCCGAGAGAAAGAGAGAGGGGGTTGCCAGATTAGGTACAGGAACCGGCCGGGGAAGATCGACGGCAGACGCGGCCGAGGGGACACCAGCGAACAGCGGCGAGGGAGAGTAGCGGCCGATGGGAATGGAACGAGGAGGGGACGGCGAGGGAGGTGAACGGCTTGGATTTCTCGGATGGCGGGCGACGGCGGCGGGCGACGGCGCGGTGCGGTCGTCGCCGGCGACCAGGGAGCGGCGGAGGGGGTTAGAAAGGATCGGTTTGGGTGCGGTGGGACGAGGGGAGGAGAACGAAGGGAGAAATCGACCTCTTACCACGCGCAACGGCGAGCTCCGAGGCGGCGACAATGGCAAGGCGGCGGCGGCCGATTTTGGGATTTTCCCCATGGCGGCGCTCGGGTGGAATTGAGGGTACGGGCGGGGCCACGAGGCACTGGGGAACTCGGCAGTGAAGTTGGTTCGGTTGATTGTCTTCGGGACTGCCGGATTGAAGCGGGTACAGAGAGGATTTTGGCGGCGGCGAAGAGAGAAATTGGCAGAGGGAGCAGCTCTGAGGGGGAGGCGACGGCGAGGTCCTCAGGCCTATTTATAGGCGGAGGAGCGGCGCAACAGGACAAGGAAGAGAGGCGGTGGAAGCTTGGATAAGGCTATGGCAGTGGCACGGGGCTCGGGACAGCGGGGCGTGGCGCTGCCGAACCTCTGTGGCCGGCGTCACGCTCTGTTGCCGAGGAGATAAGGGGAGATGGGACGGGATGAAGAGGCGGAGTTGACCTTGAATCCTGTCGGGGCATAGGAGTATGGGCGCGGCGCGGTCGGCTCGGGAGGGAGAAACGAGAGAGTTCGAGAGAGAGAAGAGAGGAGACCGAGAGTGGCGAGGAGACGACGATGGTGCCGACTGACCGCGGGGCTCGAGGTGAGGATGGCGCGCCGCGCGACAGGCCGGTTCGGCGCGGGACAGAGAGAGAGCAGAGAGAGAGGTCGAGAGAAACTAAGAAGAATAGAGAGAGAGAGCAGAGAGAGACCGAGGGAAAGACGAAGACGAAAGGAAGATGACGACGACTGACTGCGGGGCCCGCGTGCCAGCACCAGGCGCGTGCGTGCGTCGGTGTCCACGCGCGGCTGGAAGGAGAATGACGGGCGGGCCTAAGGCCGAGGCGCGTGTCGTGCTCGCGAGCGGCCGTGCGCCGAGGCGCTCTTGGCCGGTGGGGCCGGACGTCAGTGGGGAGGCTCGGCTGGGCCGACTAGGCCACGCAACGATGGCAAGGAAACAGGCCGAGAAAGGGAGGGAGGCAGCCCATGTGAACAGTAGAGATTGCTATTTTTCCAGAGAATTGTTTTGAGGGATTTTTGATGATTTCCCAAAAGGGATTTAATCCAAAATTTGATTTTTGGGGTTCATAAAATTCTGGAGATTTATGGAGAGGACTTTTACCAAGGTATTTGTCTGGATATATATAAATATATATGGAAGAATGGATAGGGATTTTTGGAGATTTGAAAAGGGTATTTGGGATTTGATGCTTGATTTCTCGGGGAATAAATTCAAGAGAATTTTTGCAGAGGGACTCGGATATATTTATATATATGCATACACACACACACACACACACACACACACACACACATATATATATATATATACACACACATTTGAAGGGAGGTCTAGAGAGTGTTTTTAAGGGACAATTTGGGATTAGATTCGGATTTGATATTGGACTTCTAGGATTTTTGGGAATTTGAGAGGGTTTCTGTGCTTGGATTTAAGCACAATTGATCGATTCTGGATGGTATTGGAAAAAAAGAGGAGATCAACAGGCAACTTGGATTTAAAACTGGGACTTGATACTCAGGGATATTTTGTAATAGAATAGAATTGGAGCACCTCGAGGGAATGTTAGGATTTGAACTTAATTCATGGGGTTTGAAGATTTCAGGAATATAAATTTGGCCATTTTGGGAAGGAAGTTCCTGATGGAATTTAGGGTTTTCAAGAGAGGGACAAAAAATGAGGGATTTTAAATGGAGGGCTTCGAACTGCAGAATTCCGAACCCAATACAGAGAATTTTTGGGAGAGTGAAAGAAGGTATTTTGATCAAAGGCTTCCAAAGGGAATCGAAGGGAGTTTGGATTTTGATTTGGAATTTTTCAGAGGAAGTTTGAGAGAGACAATCGAATTGCAAAATTCGAGTCTCAGGTTTTAGGAGAGAGTTTGGGACCGAGGTTTTAGGGTTTCAAGGGAGGTTTAGACTGAGATCTACGGCACTTAATCTTTAAGCACACACAAAGATCCAAAATTTTTGAAATTAGGGTTTTACTAAAATAGTTTTTAACGGCCCGGAAACCGGCGTTACATGATCCAACCTCATCGGGCCCACAGCCCTGTTGTCCTTGACAACTTTACAACATTTTCTGAAATCGGATTTTCAATTCACAAACATCCTTTCACAAATAGTAGTCAAACAAAACTACGTTAAGGAATCACCTCACATCCGCCCATGACCGTGGGCACGGCTGTTCAAATAGTTTAAACCTCTATAGAGGCGGTACACTTTACCCACACGACGCGACTTATTCTAGTCACCAGCGCACACACATTAGGTACGATTTAGTGACGTAGAGATTTTTGCGACAAGACATTTCCCCAACCTTCCCAGTTACCCCATAACCAACTAGAGGGGTCCTCGAGACCCAACAAACAGGGTAGGTCCGAGACCATGCTGTACCAGAAACCCAGGAGGCACCCTCGACGCCCTCCCATACGATCCACAGTCCAATGGCATGCAAGGCATCCCTGGAAGGCTAGTTACTTAGCCAGGAGTTATCCCATATCACCATGTGGTTGTATTGTCATATGTTCGGATGAAATTCCAAAGAATCGATCCTATCTGTAGTACGGGAGACTCGTCCGCTGGCACGATTCCGCGCACCGCAGTTTTCGCAAACTATTTTATTTTCAAGGCACCGACCCAGGTGTTGGGTTTTCCAAAGTTTCGTAAACCCAAGTTTTTCCCATCGTAGTCATTTTTAAATTTGATAGACGATCACCGGTACCATTCCCGTCGACACGGGTACCGGGATCTATCAAGGGCGTAACAAGGATATGTAAGGGAATCACAATCAATCAAGGAAATCATGCAGCAAATGGGTTGACGGCCTGTCGGTTGTCTTGCGACCGCGGCTGAGAAATCATCTCTGTGTAGCCTAGTAAATGTGATTTGGCAATCAAAATACTTAGTTCCACAGATATGGGCTCAAGATGATCAAATGAGACTTGCCTTGCTCTAGATCATCACGAGTCTTCAAGGAATCGCCGCGAAATCCGCTCCGAAATGAATTTCCGACGGTCGTTTCTACGCGCAAACACACAAAATCTACACAAAAACCAGGAAACATATCATATTTAGTGCTAATAATAGTACCATTAGATAGATCTCAATTTTAGAAAATTACTGGAGTTGGAACGAAGTCAATCGGAGTTACGGATCAAAAGATATGAATTTTTGAAGACTTAATTGAATTTTTAGATCACTGGAAAGGATTTATTTGATTTTAAGAGGAGAATATTCAAGGGAATATTCCTTGGGTGGTCATTCGACAGCCTAGCCGCCCACTGACAACTTGGCCCACACGTCAGAGAGGGAGATGGGTGATGGCTGGATGGCAGTCAATGACTGGTGAGGTCCATTGACATGGGGGGCCCATGTCAGTGAGAGAAGGTCGGCCACACAGTAGGCGCATGGTGTACTCCTGTACAGCCAGGGAAGGGGCCCCGCATGTCACGGTTGGGTTCTTATGAGCCAGGTGCACGCACAGGAAAACGGCACGGCCGAGCTGGCGTTCGCCTGGGCCGCCGCGTGGTCGTCTTCCCCGAGCGGCCTTAGGGCACGAGAGGGGCATGAGATCGGACGGTCTGTGGCGGCACGAACTAATCGGTGAACGACGGCAAACAGCGACGAGCGGCGGCGCGTCGGGGAGGGAGGCACGACGAAGACTTTGACCGAGTCGGAATCCGTGGGTAAACCGAGCGGTGGCAACGCCAGTGGCGAGAGCCCGAGAGTGAGCAGAAGAGAACGAAGAGGGGGCGGCAATTATGGTGGGCGCCGAGGAAGCCCGAGAGCGATGGGGAGAGAAAAGGGTAGAAGAGCGATGCCGACGTGAAGAGTTACGGCGACGACGTTTTTAGCTCGTGCTTGGGCGAGCCCTAGCTCTCCGGGTCGGAACCACCGTAGTGCCATAGGGTAAACAGAGGCGAGGGGGCGTTTGTTGTGCTCATCGACAGGTATGCTTTTGGTGGCGGTGGCTCGGTGAGGAAGTGATACTGGCCGGTGGGATGCGCCAGCCGAGCTTCGGGGAGGGGGGCGGCGTTCCAGAACAGAGGGGCCGCCGAAGAGGATGTGGGGCGACGGTTCTTGAGTTCTGGTTGAGGGAGGCCCCAGGCTACATCGGCGGAGGGCGGCACACCGCGCGGTTGAGCGGCGGCGGTGGCGACCGGGCTCGAGGAAGATGACGCGGCGGATCGTCGCCCAAGAAGCAGGACCGAAGAAAGGGGAGAAGAGGGACTTTGGGTGGACATTTATAGGGGGAGGAGCTAGTCGGATGGGTTCAGGCTCCAATCATGGAGCTCCATGATTGAGGGATAGAGGCAGGACTAGATGCCGAGACGGCGCGGAAATCTTGCGGGCGGAAAATTTGTGGATGCAACAATTTGTGGGGCAGCTGAGGCGGCTTATCGAACGATCGCAATTGAATCCTCACACGGGCTCGACGGGGCGCGGTCAAGGGGGGGGGCGATGATGCAGCGCAGGGCCGACTTGACTGGCCCACGGTCGGGTGAGGGCAAAGGGGCGCAAGCGGAGGGAAACGGATGGCAGGGGCAGCGAGGGCGCCCAAGGATTGACAACTAGCAGCGGCCATGGCGGGGCCGAGGTGGGGGCCGTTGCGACGTCGGAGGTCCCATGTCATTGACCGAGCAGGTTGGGGGCCGCGACGGGAAACGTAGGTCCGGGACGGAGGTTGAAGAAGGAACTGTGCGGAGATCGCACGGCTGTGAGCGGATGGGTGACACACGGCGCAAATCGGCGTCGCGGGCGGTCTCGCGCGACGCGGCCTGCGAATGGGGATCAAGCGGCGGGCATGCGGCGCGCGGGTGCACATGCGCCATCGGCTCGGCGGCGGCGTCCGCGCTCTGCGGGCGAGCAGGGAGATCGAGCGGCGGGCGGGCGGGTTTGGGTGCACATGGCATGCATCGAGCGGCGGCGGGCTCACTTGCTGGGCGGCGCGCAGAGGGGGATCGAACGACGGCCAACGCGAACTGGGGCATGTGGCGCGTATCCGAGGCTCGCGGGCGGTGCGTGCGGGCAACTGGGCCAGAATAAGTAGGCCCAAGTGCACAGTGACTTCTTATTTCCCGGGCTTGTTGGAGGATATTAGGGGATTTTAAAAGGGGAAATTGAATTCAAATACATGTTTGAACTTAGAATTATCCAAGGAATACAGGGTGAACCCAAGTGGGGTTTGTTATTTCTGGAGATAATTTGGTATTTGCCCGAGCTTTCCGACGAGAGGGGAAAAAGATTCGAGTTGAGATTATTTGCTTCAGATATTCGGATTCAAGAAAATGCAGGGATTGCCCACAAAGGAGAAAGCAAATGATTTTGAGGGCAAAAGGTGAAAGGATGATACAGGTAAATATGCAAGTGTGTGTGTGTGTCTCTATATATATATATATATATATATATATATATATATATATCCCATTGATAGGAAGATGTTGAAGGCTTGATGTCTAGGCTATTTAATTGAACTCGGGATTTCATGTGGATTCAAAAGAGGGAAAAAAAACAAGGGGAAATTATCAGCAAGTTCAAGGGGACATCTTATGGTTTCAACTTGGGACTTCAGAACAGATATCGAAGCACGAGTCTCTGAAAGAGAAGATCGGAGAACTCGCCGTTAGGGTTTTAGAAACGAACATGGACTCGATGATTCAGATTCGATGATTTCTTTTAGAGTGGAGGTTTTGAGAGGATGGATTTCGAGGTAAGGACAGGAATACAAACTGAGAGCCATGGTACAACATACAACATAGCATACGAAGATCGAAATTTTCACGGGTAGTTTTTAGCGAAATATTGTTTAACGTCTCGCTGAAAACGTTCGCTAAAAACGGGTTACATGAATTTTAATGGATCGTCCATAGATGAATTCCGGTGGCCGTCCAATGGATCCGCCAGTGGTCACACGTAGGCTGCAGTACCGTTCCGACACAATTTATATGGGCTGCACACGCTAATCGCCTTCCCGTTTTGTCCCAAAAGTGAAGGACCGGGCATACGCAACATTCTTGTTTCGTCAGAGCTATTTGCTGCACACGTAGGCTAGTTGCTTGCGGATGCTTGAGTTAGGACTGGTTTCGTGCAGAGCGCATGCAGAGCTTCGCTTGCAGGACGATGTATGAAATGTTGCTGGACTGCTACATGAAGCCTGGGGAAGCAGGGCAGGAACATGCCTTCAGGAGCTCCTTGGATGATAGTATTGAGTTGCATACATCAGTTTAACCCAAAAGCTTAAATTGCTGGAGAAATATATTCCAATACTCTCCCTCACACGAGACCCTCTCGAGCCTCAAGCGTGAAATAGAGACGGACTGTAATTTTTTATTTAATTATATGTCAGTCAGAATTCAAACTAGCGATCTCTGGTTCTAATACTATATTGAGTTGTATGCACGAACTAGTTTAACTAAAAGTCTAAGCTGATGGAGAAATACGGATAATTCACTTTATATTTTAACATATAGGTAATGAATACAGCTTAATGTTTCACCTTTGCAGCTCCTTTGCGAAGCTGAGTTCCGATAGCATGTTTAGAAACATGCAAGATACACTTTCCTCAAGATATACAAGAATCTTTCTGTGCACTAATCAATTTGTGAGCTATCTACTCTAGCGACCACTTTCGTATATCTTATGAGTAGTATAGTTGCATGACGCATCTAAATGCCAAAGTATGCAACGACTACTAGCAAGCAGTTATTATGTTACTGTCAAATCCATACCGGTGTGTGCTAATCAAATTAGAAGTGATTACTACTAAACTAATAATCACTCCAGTTTGATCTATGTTAACAATAAGTACCTATCTTATCAGTTGATCCATATTCTAATATATCTTCTGAGCAATATACGGTATTTCATGGAAATTACCTTTTATAATACGATAAATTATTCACTACAAATATACCCAAGTAACATGTGAAAACCCACGTCTCCATTTTGCCCACAGCTGCTTATCAACTTCCTCACTAAACTCCTATTTGATATGGTAAAAGGATAGGCCGGTTTTATAATTTGTATAGGGAAGCATAAAACTAATGTGTCATGTTATGTATAATCATTACAAAGTTACATATTATTTAATTTTTGAATTTTTCAACAAATACTAGTTTCCGATTATACCAGCACATTTCGTCTGAAAATAGTTTCAATTTTGGATTCGATATTTTCGAGCTCTATTATTTCAATTCTCTAGAAAAAAAAATATGGTTTCAGAAAGGGTTGAGATTGTTTTCGATCATTTCTGACTACCGCACCTTTCTCTTTGGCTACGCTTTCTCCAGTCGAGCGGATGACACCCTTGACATCCTCGACACAATGCCCGATAAGTAGTAAGAACGCCTAGTCCTGCAACACCGTCATTTCTAAGCTCTATTCTTTCTGCCAGACAGTTGACGCTAATCCATGTTTCCCACTACCGACCTCCCTGGGCGCCGTCGGACAGTCCATGCGCGCACTGAATCGGGTGCTTCGGATGCTGTGTTAAGACTAGTTCGTTGAAGTACAGACAAAATATGGAGTGTCATGACCTAGAATATGATGAGCAATAAAGCTCATTATATAAAAAGATTTATGCTATCATAGAAGTCTAGAAGCATGATCATGTCTTACAGAGATCCTCGGATGATTGAAAATACCGCCCAAACCCTTTGCAACTCCTTTGCATGCCCGAGCAAATATCATTTAGAACCAAGACATCAATATTCTAAGTAGACAGACAATTACACGATATTACCTTCTTTACTGGCAATACTCAGTTATTCTGCTATCTACGCTTCCGCAATCACCTCAATATGATCTGATTTAAATATTTGTCACACCTTATTTCCATTACAGGGCTAACTATCACCATTACCCACTTATCATCAAACATAATAGTAAAACGTGTCTAGTTACTATCTGTATGAGCATACCTTGAATGCAACACTATGCAATCTGCAAGTAAATATCACCGCACATCCAACCTGGTGTCTAATCAAATAAAGTATATACTACTAAAACAAATAATCACTCCATTTAGTCTATGTTGACAATAAAGTACCTGATGTAGTCAGTGTTGCCATTAATTTCACTAAAAATTCTTAATGAAATATCTTCTCATCAATATACAGTATTTTGCTGGAATATACCTTTTTATAATATGGTAAATTAAAAAAAAACATCAGATTTATAAAGTACCCTGTACATGTGCACACGTCTCCGTTTCGCCCATAGCACAGATGCTTTACAACTCCCCACTAAATCCCTATTTAATACGTGGTTAAAGAGCCGTTCACAATTTGGATAGTATAAGCATAAACTAATTGTCAAATGATATAATCATACTAATTTACATATATAATTTTTATATTTAGAATTTCCAACCTGATACTAGTTTTTGATCGGTACCACGATTTCCGTCCAAAAAATAGTTCCGATTTTGATTCTGATAATTCCCCGAGCTCTGCCATTTCTGATTTTGTTTTAGGAAAAAAAATATGGAAATGGTGAGGTTTAATCGTTTCCGACCAACACACATTTCTCTACTGGCTATGCTTTCTCCATCAAGCGGATGCTGCCATTATTCCTCGACTAATGCCCCGAAAGTAGTAAGGATGCCTAAGTTTCCGGCAACACCTCATCTCCGAAATCTACTCTCTTTGTGCCGACAAATTTGACAGCTCCATCGTTTGCTTCATTCTACGACCTTGCCTAGCACCGCGGCAGCCAGCACCGCGCTGGGAAGTCTGGTACTTACAATGGCTTGTGTTAGGACTTAGTTCATCAGAAGAGATAGAGTTGCTTTCTGTAGATACACGAAGTTTCAAAGAATACCTAAAAGATGGAGATCAAATGCTTCCTTTATGTAAAAAAAGAATATTATCTGCTATGTGCTATATATAAAGTCTGGAAGCAGATCATCTGTACAGATCCCGGATATTCAGTTAGAATACGCCTATATGCATTCACCTTGCAACCCATCCATGCGATTCTAGCTTAATCAGTTAGAAGCCATGCAAGCATTAAATTATTCTTAAAGTTTGGGCAAAGTATAATCTTATACAGAGATCTCTTCCGGTGCAATACTCAGTTTTTTCTACTATTCTTACCTTGCTGCAATCGCTCGTATTATCTTATCGATGTTTGCCACGCCTTTGCTATTAGTAGTCCCTGCAGATGCATATCTAAAATGCAAAGCTAGGCAATTGCACTGATAATGTCACTGTCAAAATCCAAGACCGTCTGTCTAATCGAATTAAAAAGCTATAATACTACAAAACTAATAATCACTCCAGTTTGATGTCTACGTTAGACAATTAAAATACTTGTCCTATCATGTTTTCTCCATATTTCCCACAAAAGATTCTAAGAAAATTTCTGATCAGTATACGATTCGTGAAAATTACCTTTATATAAAGACTGTAAATTACGTATTTTAAATACCCTAGAAATATGGCCCATGTCTCCATTCGCATAGCACAAATGCTTATCAACTCCCCCACTAAACTCCTATTTTGAGTACACAGTATAATAAAGGAAGCCCGTTTCACAATTTGTATAGTTAAGCATAAACTAATAGCATAATAAATCATGCTAAGATTACATATATAATTTTATATTAGAATTTCCAAAGTTAATATTGGTTTCTAATCGATACCGCACATATCCGTCCGGAAAATAGTTCCGAATTCAATTTCCCCGATATTTTCGGGCTCTACCATTTTCATACTAGTTCCGAAAAAAAAATGTATGAAAATGTTGAGATGTGTTTGCATCTCGAAGTTATGCTAAGCTGTTTCTAGAGATGCACGAAGTTGTTCCAATGGATACCTAGAATGTTTAATACTCAATACAGCTTCCTTATGTAAAAAAAGTTCTGCTAGTTTCATATGAAGTCGAAGCAATGATCATCTTACATAATCCCAATGATTAGTGGAAACGCCTGATGATTCCACCGTTTGCAACTATCCTTACGATTGACCGAGCAAATAGCAGGAGAATGTAGAAGCCATGCAATATATTCAATTATCTTATGTAAACAGTATAACATACAGAATCTCTTCTGTCAAACTCAGTTATTCTGCTATTCTACGCCAGCAATCGCTTCTTACTAAATCAAATCTCCACACCTGTGCATACTAACCTGCATGAGCAGATCTGAAAATGCAACACTATGCAATTGCACGTATAATATCCACTGTGTAAACCCAAGTCCGGGTGTCTAATCAAATATAAACATCATACTACTAAAACTAATAATCACACGACATTCTCTATAGCGCAAACGCTTCCTACATCCTCACACAAGCTCGATAAATAATACTCTAGTCCGCAAAACACCCATCTTCGAGCCTACTTATTTTCGCCTAACAGGTTGATGGACTCCATTATTCTCCATCTTACGACTTGCCTGGGCGCCTGAAGGCATCCATGCCACCCCAAGGGGTTGCCCGGAGCTGTTTTAGGACTAGTCACCCCGAAATATCTAGAAAGGCTTTCTTGAGATGCACAGAAGTGTTCAATGTACAACTTAAGCAATCTGAGGAGCAATAAAGCCTCCTTTAATCTCAAAAAGCTATCTATTACTATATAACGTAGGAAGCAATCAGTGCTTACAGAGCTCTCAGATTATTGTAGGAATACGCCTGATATTTCACCTTGCCAACTGTCCTTTACATGCCGAGTGCAATCCTTTAAGGAGCCAGCAATCATTCAATTACTCGAGTTTGGAACAGTATAAAACGCAAACTCCATTTTTTCTATCTACCTTGCAATCCTTGGTATATCTATCGAGATGTTTGCTCACACTCCATTAGTATCTGCATAATCGCAATCTAAAAAGCCAAACACTGACATTTTCAAGATTAAATCACTTTTTTTCCAAAATTCCCCAATAGTACCGGTATGCTAATCAAATATAAGCTCATATACTACTAACTTATAACACCCAGTTTGATTTTATGTGACAATAAAACCGTCTTATATTTGACCATATTCACAAAAATTCTAATGAAAGATCTTCTGATCAGTATAAATCACTAACAATGGCAATTAAATAGTACCCCTGCCAAGACTAAAGCCAGCGATAACTTCTGACAGTTTGGGGGAAACCTTAAACTGAAATGCTGCATCTCAAGTTGAGCATCACGCCATGACAAAAAAAAGGAAGTCGACGTAAACATAATACTAGA